>QLSR01000642.1:739952-803662 GCA_031780015.1 Citrullus colocynthis | reverse complement strand
AAAAAAAAAAAAAAAAGACAAATGTTATAAACTCATATATCACATGATTATATGTTATTTAGTTTAACAATATATGGTGTGAAAAATCAAGCAGTTTAGGCCACATTTAGTAATTTTTTTTGTTTTTTAAAATCAAATCTTCTCTTCTCATTTTTTTCCTAATGATTTGTATCTTTCTAATAAAGAAATTTGAAGATGAAAGTAGTATTTATAAGTTTAATTTTTAAAAATAAAAAACAAAATATCAAATAGTTATCAAACGGGTCTTACTTTTAATTATTACTTTTAATTACTATGATTCTATTCCTTAATCAATTAACTTTGCCTACACAAAAGTAAATTGATTGTGCATGATCATGCTATATATCTTGTGTTTTACTTTACAATAATTGTTTTTGTTTTCCTAAGCGATATTGTTATTTATTTATTTATATATTTATCACAATGATGCTTGATGATGCTTTGCTATAATTTTTTAAAACTTAGTTTTCTCCTCTCTTTTCTACCTTACTTTTTAGTGCTTGTAAAGATTTTTTTTTTAATTTTTTATTTTTACGAATTATGGAGATCAATTAATTAAAAAGGGAAATACACAGTAAAAACAGCTCATTTCACATTTTGTCGCGAGCTCATTTTTATAATTAATTTGTTTTTTATTTGTGATTTTTAAAAATTAAGTCTGTTTTTTTCTCATTTCTTACAATAGTTTATATATTTCTCAAATACAATGATTGAATTGTTAGCAAAATTTAAGAAACAAAAACAAGTTTAAAAAAACTATCTTTTTTAATTTTGGCTTGGTTTTTTTTAAACTCATGGTAAAAAGTAGATAGCAAAGTAAGAACTTTGGAGGTGGAAATAGTGTCTAATAGGCTTAATTTTCAAAAACAAAAACAAAAAACTAAGGCCCCGTTTGATAACCATTTCGTTTTTAGTTTCTGATTTTTGCAAACTAAGCCTATTTCCTCCCTAATTCTTATAATGATTTGCATATTTCTTAAATATAATGGTTGAATTTTTAAACAAATTCCAAAAACCAAAATAAAGTTTTTAAAAGCTACTTTTTTTTTTTTTCAATTTTCAAATTTTGGCTTGGTTTTTCAAACTATTGGCAAAAATTAAATTTACATGGTTTAAGAAACCAACATCTCATTAATTAATTTTAACATGGGATAAAAGTTAAATCTTATTTGGAAAAACTAAATTAAAATTTTTTAAAGACTATACATGAAATATTTAAAAACAATATTTTAGCTTTGCATGATTTATCAATTTTCTCATTTGTGCCCTTTTTGTTGGTGAAGTGTAGAATTGGTTGTTGATTAGGAGCTTATTTGAGGTTTACCTAAAATTGGAAAATTTTTAATCAATGGTTTTAAATATAGCAATCTGAGTCAAAATATTACAAATAGACACTGATAGACTATCACCGATAGATGTCTATTAGTGTTTATCATTATTTATCTCAAATAAACAGTGATATTTTGTTATATTTAAAAATATTGTTAGTAATTTTACCATTTAAAACAATTGTTCATCTCTAATGAAAAAATTAGTTGAATTATTCTAGTTTTTGGGTGGTTTGTTTCCTTTTTCTACATTTTCATTCGTAGTATAGCAAATATAAGGACACGTAGCAGTAGAATAATAATGACTTTTAAGATAATAATTGTTGTCTTATTCACTGGTTATGTTTAGATTATTCTTAATATCGAGATTGTTGTTGAGTTAAAAAAAAAAAAAAAAATTTATTTTTAAAATTTTTTTTTTTTTGATTATAAATGAAATAAAAAAAAAAAAAAAAATTTATTTTTAAAATTTTTTTTTTTTTGATTATAAATGAAATAAAAAAAAAAAAAAAAACTCAAATCTAAATGATTGCTCAGCCACCTGTTTGCTGTCAAACAAAGTCACCAAGCCAAGGCCAACAACCATCACATCGGGGGTAATTCCGTCTTTCGTATTGCCATGCAAGTTTTGCTTCTTCTTCAATCTTTTGTAAACATAGCAGAGGGATATAAATGTAATTTCCTGCTATTTTAAATTCTGCATATAAATACCATTGGTTTACCGGAGAAAGCCAATCCAACTAATTGCGTTTCTTCAGCGCAAGAAAATATTTGAAGTTAGTGAAAATGGCGGAGGATGATGGGAAGAGCAAAATTCTGATCATCGGCGGCACTGGTTACATTGGAAAGTTCGTGGTGGAAGCGAGCGCCAAGGCTGGACATCCGACGCTTGTTCTCGTCAGAGAGAGCACCATCGCCGATCCTCTAAAAGCAAAACTCGTGGAGAATTTCAAGAATTTGGGCGTTAAATTGATCACTGTAAGTTGAGTTTGAATAAATTGTGATCTGATCGATCTCTGTTTTTTCAATATCCTTGGTGATTGAAATCAGGAATTTCAGTTGAGTCTGAATGAAATGTGATGTGATCGATCTCTGCTTTTTCCATATCCTTCGTGATTGAAATCAGGAATTTCAGTTGATTTTAACTGTGGAATGCAGGGAGATCTGTATGATCATGAAAGTTTAGTGAAAGCGATTAAGCAAGTGGATGTCGTGATTTCCACTGTTGGCCAAATGCAATTGGCGGATCAGAGCAAGATCATTGATGCGATTAAAGAGGCCGGTAATGTGAAGGTAACGAACGTATACTCGTTGATTCTCACTTTTTGCTTTCTGAATTTCAATTGCTTTTATCTTCAAATTCAATATATTCGATTGTTTTTTTTTTTTTATTATTTTTATTATTAATTTTTATTTTTATAATAATAATAATAATAATAATAATTATTATTATTATTATTTTAATAAAAAACAATTTATAATTAGATTATAATTTCTTTCTTTTTAAAATATAACTCGATTGTAATTTAATAACAAGTGGAGGAGATGAATGACTCATAAAAAAAGAAAGTTTAAGAAATTTATTAAATATAAAGTTTCAGACTTTCCTAAACTGATAATTTAAGTACAGACTATTTAAGATCAGTAAAGACTTCTTTTTGTGTTTTTTTTTACAAAGATGAAATTGAGTTGTTTATTCACGTTCTATGTCTTTCATATTTTTTTTAGTACAATAAAGGTGGGAGATTCCAATCATAGATTTTTCTAGTAACTAATACATACTATATGTTAAGTTGAGCTACATTGTAAATTTTTTTCAAAAAAATAATAAAATTATATGTGGAGATTCAAATTTACCTTCTCTTAAAAAAAAAAAAACAAAAATTATGCTTAGTTTTGATATTTAAAATGTTAACATGGACAGAAAAATTGAGGTCTCAAATTTACTAAAAAATTATATTGGTGGTCGATGTTGGAAAATATTTCTAGTTTCTATTAAAATTATCAAAACAAAAAATTTTTAACAAATAATAAATAAATAATTTACGCTCTGGTAAATAAGTTATAATGTCTATTTTATATTTGTACACATCAATGACATTTTTTATTTTTATTTTTATGTTTTATTGTCTTTTCTTTTAACGATATAATGAATATGTCGATTCACCTCTTCTGATGATGTTAAATATATAGACACATACAAAAAATATCGATGAAAATGTGGACATGTGAACGTTAATTTAATACTATATAATAATTTGATTACTATTACACATATGGGAAAATGTTCAACAAAAAGAGAACTACATATGAAATGTGACCATATTTGAAATGAAAGGAAGTTAAAAGATAATAAACAAACAAGGGGCGTTTATTTTGGTAAAATGGGATGATAAACAAATGAGGGAAATTTGTACGGATGACTCAAATTGAAAGGCCCGAATAAAATTTGGTCTCACTTTAACCTTAAATGCATTTCTTTTCCTATTTTCTTTGTTTTGCAGCGTTTTTCTATTTCTTTTTCACTTTTTCTTTTATGAATTTCTTCTTCTTCCTTTTTTTTCTCCTTCGATTCTCTTTTCTATGTTTTTTTATGCATTTCTTCTTCCGTCATTTTTTTTTGTTTACCATTTTTTTTCTACGTTTCTCCCTTTTAAAAAAAATTGGAAAGAGGCTAAGTATCATTTGGGCCTTCAATTTTGGCCATCCATAGAAATTTCTCGACAAATGAGGGACGTTTAATTTTGGAAATATGGGCGCAGAGATTTTTTCCATCGGAGTTTGGAATGGATGTGGATCGACTCCACGCAGTTGAGCCAGCAAAATCTGCATTGGCCGTAAAGGCTGAGATCAGAAGGACTATTGAGAAGGAAGGGATACCCTACACCTATGTCTCCTCCAACTGTTTCAACGGCTACTTCCTCCCAACATTGATGCAGCCTGGACTCACTTCCCCGCCCACAGACAAAGTCATCATTCCTGGCGACGGAAATCCCAAAGGTCGCTCACTATTTCTAAATAAGCAATACTTTGATGCATTTTAGGTGAATGAAAATTTTGAAATCTCTATTTTTTTATTTTTTTTTTTTCTATCATCTCTTCCCACCATACGAAGAAAAAAATTATAATAATTTTGATCTGTTTTAGATTTTATAATAAAATGAAAACTCTTTGCTAAAATTTTAAATTAAAAACGAGATATAAATAAAAATGAAAATGGTCATGTTTTAAGAATTGAAAGTTATGAAATTATAAGAAGTAATAATAATAAAATAAACAAAAGTTAAAGCAGGAGTATTTATAAACTTAAATTTGGAAATACTGAGTGGTAATTTTGGTTGACAAAACAAACAAACAGCAATATTTAACCTGGAGGAAGACATCGGGAGTTACACCATAAAAGCCGTGGAGGATCCAAGAACTGAAAACAAAATATTGTACATCAATCCTCCCAACAACACCTACTCTTTCAACGACCTCGTTGCTCTTTGGGAGAAGAAGATTGGCAAACCCTTAGAAAGGCTCTACGTTCCACAACACCAAATCCTCAACGACATTCAAGGTACCAAGGCCGTTACAACTGATCATTTCTTCAATTATTTATTTATTTATTTATCTATCTATTTTCAACTACTACCCTTCACGTTTAGGCCAAGAATGAGGGAGGACAAATAAAAATTCCCCATTTTTTTTTCTTGTTTTTTAATTTATTATAATAATTATTGTTATGTTATTATTAGAATAATTATTTTAAATGACAAAACTGTTGAAAATATTTTTCAATACAACAATAGACGCTGATGGAAGTGCCTATCACTAGTAGACAACGACAAAGGATTGTAGTCTTTCAGGGTAATAGATAATCATATTTTGCACATTTTACTATTTTTTTAAAACAACCTTTATTATTATTAGGGCAATTACAATGAATAGCAACATTTTCAAAAAAATTGTGAATATTGCAAAATCTATCGCTGATATAGATACTACTGCTGGATCTAAATTGTTCTATGTCTATAAACTCTTTTGCATTGTGTGCTATATCTACTAATACGTTGGGTCTGATTGCAATATTTGTAAATGCCCTTTATTATTATTATTATTATAATATAAATATTATATTTAAATTACGAATCTTATTATCTGATATCTCAAATAATGAATATGTTTGAATTTAAATTATATATATGAATAACTTAATAGGTAATTATTTTGTTACGCTAATAAATTTGAGTAATTTCTCTTATCCATGTAAAATCAAGAAATTTAACTATTTAGTTAAAAAAAAATTTAAGGGCAATTATTTAAGTTAATTGATTTAAAAAAAAAAAAAAGAAAAAAATTCCTAGGGATGGGGAATGGCCGAGTGGGGATGGGATACCCATTCTAACCGTGTCCATGGACATATCTACTCTACATATATTTGCATAGTGTATGATATTGTCCATTTTGAAAAATATTCTGGATGGTCTTGCAAATAGTTTATATAATCGTTTTCATTGATATTTATGTTTATTTTGTTCACATTTTTAACATGGACCCAAATTAGGTCGTATGTTAATTAACTCATACACATTGTGAACTAATTGGCAGAGGCTCCACTTCCTATAAATGTGATTTTGGCTCTCAACCACTCCATATTTGTTAAGGGAGATCAAACCAACTTTGAGATTGAACCATCCTTTGGAGTAGAAGCTTCGGACCTATACCCTGATGTCAAATACACCACTGTCGATGAATATCTCTCTCGATTTGTTTGAACCAAAGTATTATAAGACAATAACAGAAAAAAACGGAAATTTGTTGCTGAGTTAAGTTGTGGGAATTGCATAGTGAATAATTTCTTGGTGTTTAGTGTTCTGTTCTATTTTATGCCTACTTTTTTCTTTATTGGTTTCTGCCACTTGTCATTATATGTATGTAATATGCTCATATGGGTGTGTTTGATGGTTAAAATACAGCTTATGATTCTCTTTATCTTAATATTGATATACAATATACAAATGTCTAGTTGATTTCCTTAGATTACATAGGGTTACATTTGATTATTTGAATTCGGGCCACGTTTATATTCTAGGGAACAGATAATAAATCAATGACAATTTGAAAAGTGAGTCTCATTTCATCATTACTTTTGGGGTTATTTAGCCGTGTTCCATACCCGCTCTGACATTTGGGGCCTACTACCAAATTTGTAATAAAAAAGTTCAATCTTATTCCAATTACACTAATTTTCATTATGAATTGGTAAACAAGGCATAGATGTAAAATTTGAATTATGTTCTGAGATTCATGTAGTTTAATTTTCAAGTACTTAAATAGGCTCTTAGGTTTGAGTTTTGTTATGCAATAGAAAACATAAGTTGTCTACTACATTCGTCTCCCGTATAACTCAATTTTTAACTTTTTATCAATTGCGTTTCTCTAATTTAATTTGTCTTATGATATTTCTTGTGGAAGATATAATGGTTTAACCAAAAAGTACTCTTAAAGTGGCATTTCAAATAGTCCATATATAGCTTAATTTGAGAAAAATCTATTACTTGGCAATTTGTGATTAGACACTTAGATGAGTTGTACAAAGATGAGCGCGTCTTGTAATGCATATATGCATTTTTCATCAATTTATACCCTTAGTTAGAATTTAATAAATAAAAAAAATAAAAATTATCAATGCATAAACTCTAATAGCCTATTTTGTTAATCTACATTTGAGAGTTTGATGTAAATAATTATGAGTCTCAAACAATATTTTCAAACGAAATAAAAGAGGGACGATATAAATGGATACATCTATAAAAATTCAAAATTTAAATATACTATTAAAATGGGTCTTTACTCAATGTGAATGTGTAGTTGGAGGTCAAGGGATAGGTTGGCGAAGAGGCAAAGCTGTGAAGCTTTTCTTTATTCTCCAAATGCAAAAACTTGCATTAGCTTTTTTGTCAAATAACCTTAACAACTGGCTTTTGTTCTTTTTCAATAACACCAAATTGCTTCCTTCTCAATTCAAAAGTGTTTTCCATTTTATTTTTATTTATTGAAATTCACAACAATCAACTTCATTTCTAGCATGGAACTTAATAAATTAATTGCTCTTCATGCTCCACATTTTTTTTCTAAATAAAAGCTTTTATGCAAGCTCTATTTTTTAAAATTATTAGATGTCGGAGCTTTACTTCAATACTAATTTACTTCATTTTATTTTAGGTAAATTTAGATATAATATAAAAATTATTGTTAAATGAGCATAACTCAACTAATATGAATTTGTACAATCAACCAAGGTCTAAGGTTCATCTCCTACCCCATATATTGTCAAAAAACAAATAAGCAAACCTATTAATTTCATGAGTTCAATATATTAACCCGATTTATGTTTAGTTTGAGATTGTTATAACTTTTTAAATAATGTTACATTAATTTTTGATATATTTATTTTTTATCTGAAAAAGTAAGCCATGGTGTTTAACCAATTGATACTTAAATTGCAGTGATTTAGTTATAACCGAAGTGGGCATGTTATTTCAATTATTCTTATTTTGATATTTAATATCTAATTCATTATAATATCATTATCTCATTTAAAAAAAAAAAAAAAAAAGAAAAGAAAAACAACCATTATCTAAAATCTTATATGACTTAAATTAAAACTTGCAAATAATTGTGTTTGATATAAATTAGTTGATAAAAGTTTGAAAAGTATTTGTTATAAAAAAGAGTAAAAAATATTTCTTTTAGAAGGTTCAGAGTTTTGTATGAATTCTCTGACCATCAAGTCCATAGGTTGAATATATATATTTTAGAACTAAAAAAATTCAAATAAAAAACACAATTCAAATTAGTTAACTTTTTGTTGTTTCATTCTATTCTTCTTAATACAATTATTTTTAGGTTTTTTAGAATATTTTCATAAGAATTATTTTCGTCATGTACACACAAGGGATTTCAATAATACCTCACCAATAAATGGAAAACATTCTTGAGAATTGTTTTAATTAAAATTGAATTTGTAGAGAAATTAGAAAAAAAAAAACTTAAATAATTGGAAGAGAATTATTAGTACAACAACTAAAAAAATTATTAAACTAATTAAATCATATTTAATGAACAAGTCAACTAATTAATTTCCTAACGAACAGTATATAGTAAATGGCTGAAATTAAAAAAAAAAAACAAAGCAGTAAATAGAAAGCCAATAGATTAATTATTATTATTATTATTTTCGCTTTACAACAAGTAGGAATAGGTAAAATATAATATTTACAGACAATTTCATTTTTCATTTTTATTTTTATTTACCAATAGAGTCAAAATAATTTCTATTTTGCAACAAAACAATGTGTGATTTTTATTTTGAAATAAAAATATTCAGAGATGAATTATATTATTTCCTACCCTCAGTTAATGTGCTGCTTTCAAGCCCTTTCAATGTTGTCAATGTGAGTTTTCCAGCATCAGCCATGAACCTCCGTACCCGAATGGCGGCGCCCGGAGCCGGGGATGGCGATGGCGTCGGTGCTGTAATGGGTGTCGGAATCGTCACCGGTGCACTCTGTTCCTCTGCCAAAACTTTGAACATCTCATATTTTCTTGTCAATCCCACAACTTTTCTACTCATTTTTATCCCTCCATTATCCCCATCTGCCCAAACAGAAAAATAAGCTCATAAAATCAACACAAAACTTAATAGAAATTGAAATATTGACTTTCATCTATCCATCCAATTTTTAATTTTCTTCTCTCAAGTGGTTTCTTGTTTCTATAATTTTACGAGCATAAACAAAGAAGTAATGACAATATGACACAATAACTTTTTGAGTATTCTTTCAAAAAATTAATTTCCAAATAAAAAGTTGTTTTTTCAAAAACTAAAATTTGATTAAATAAAAGAAAGAAGTAATGACTATCAAACTCATTGCTATCTTTTTACCAAATGAAAAAGGAAGATCAAGCTAGAAACAACGTCAAATATTGTTACCTTCTTTTTCTTTTCTTTTCTTTTTTTTTTTTTTTTAATTTTATAATTTCAAAATGAGATCGTTACTAAATGAAACTTTTTACCTGTAGATTCGAAGGGTTTTGAATTCTCTGAGAGAAAAACGAGAGCAGGAGTGAGGATGGTGAGGAGAGACCAGAAGAAGAAGATTAAGACATAAGCTCGAGGGGTCATTTGTTGTTGGGAGAATGCAGAGAACAGCAGCTTTAAGGGAATATCTTTTGCTTTAAAGCCAAAGGCAAAGGTATTTTGGAGTTGGTAGTGGCAATAGAAATCTCTAATTGTATTAGCTGGCCACGTTTATGTAACCAATTTATTTTTAATTAATCTACTGTTCCATTCCAATTCTATTCAATTATTTTCATTTTTATTATATAATTCATATAACAAGTCAAGTTAGTTGAGAACTGGTTGAGAATGTTGTTATCACTACTTCTAGGGTTTTACTTTTAGAATAATTAGAATTTTTTAAAAAACGACTTAATAAAATAGTTGCAAATGAAAAATGTTACAAAAATTTCAAATTTTAAAATTTAAATATCTCATCACTCCCAAATAAACTAATTTTCCTGCCAATTACTACTAAGCTGAAATAAGATTATACATTAACAAAATTGTATATTAAATAAACAAACAAAAAAAGTTTTGAGACAGATATTCAAAACTCAATACCCCACCTTTGTTGTAACAAATTTCATGTGATTGAACCATTACTACTAGATGTTGGATTGGTTGAGTGATTAATTTGGAAATTGTTCAGGTTTCCTTTCTAGATAGTTATTGGTTTTCTTTCTGGAGCAAAGAAGGTTTGTTTAATTGAAGTTTCCTATTAAAAGAGAATTCTTGTTTTTAGCAAGTTGTTCATCTTTTTCAACTTTTGGCCTTACTTTGGTACAGCATATTGCATGTTTTCTTCTGGCCGTTGTATATATATTTATTTAGATACATATATTTTCTTAGTTGAAATTCGAACTTAAACGAAAGGATATCTCTTAGCTAATTAAACTATGCTAAAATAAGTAGCCTAAATTAAAGATAAATAAAGTATAATTGAAACTTCCACAAGTTTAAAGATTAGAATGGATAATTATACACCATATTTATCATTTAATCTTGGAATTAAAATGGGCACCAAACCGACTTAAATATTAAAAGATGATTACAATTCAAAACTGCTATGTCACCTGCACCCTTATTTAATTAAATAAAATAAAGATCCATAAGCACGCCGAGATTTAATTAAGCAGGCAATACTCAAACCTTGCAGAGCTCAAAAGGTCAGTTCCATGTCATTCTCAAAGAAGTTGTGAAGTCATTTAAATTCTCAGCAAAGTTCACAAGAAAATTGGCAAGAAAATCAGAACTCAACAAATATTAATTGGACATTTCATTTTTCCCCATCAGAAAAGAGAAGAGAGAAAAAAAAGTAATAATAAAGGTACACAGATGAAAAATTATAAGCCATATTCTATAGTAATAGAGCCTAAATGTCCTAAACAAAAACAAACACAAGAAGAAAAACTAAGTATAGGATGTATTGTGGTTAACACAGAATTGAGAGAAACCTATTACAATATCCATATTACCACCATAAAAGCTTTCTCTTCGACCAGTGTCCTGAATTGGTACTTGTCTGACAAGAAGCAATAGGAAAACTGAAAGAAGAGTTGGAATGCTGCACACTTCTGTCTAATACTAACCAGAGGGGAAATGATGAAACTTAGTCTCTTGAAACGCCATTGCTACTTGCGGAAGACCTCTTTCCCGTATATCTCTGCCACAAAGCAAAAGAGAAAAGTTACACAGTTACAATATTTGAAACCACCCTACAGAATTAACACCACCCCTCTCCCTCTCTCTTTCTCTTGCCCTGGAACGGGAAGGGATATCTTTCAGTGTTTTGCCTTGGGAATGGGAAGGTATCCTTCACTCTTAACCGTCCTTCCTAATGACCATTGGATATGGCTTATAAATGCCTTTTGTAACTTATCTATCAAACATCTAATGGATTAAACCATTAGTCACATTATTCTAGCCCTTCCAATGGTTTCTCTCAGGGATGGGAGTACATGGCTACTCTCTCTGATTTTTGTCCCGGGGAAGCAGGATGGGTGTTAAACTACTATTGGACTCAGTATTTTTCCCCTGGTGTGGGAGTACATGGCCACTCCTTCTCTATGGTGTTTTATCTGTACGTTTCCCCTGCCCCATTACTGCTAGTCAAGTTCTTGTTGCCTCACCTGTTTTCCAATGCTGAAAGGGATATATTTGTATTTTATCATGTGCATGATCTGGCGCTTCATTGTCAGGACAAATAGAACAATCCAATAGCAAAGAAGAATGGGCCAGAAAACCGGAACATCAAAGAGTGAGAAGAAGGTCATGAGGAATGCAATACAAAAAGCTTTGGTGATGGCGTACCTGAAAAATAGAAAGGCAAAAAACGTTTTAAGGGCCCACGAAGTGCATATCAACTCAACTAAATGATATCAGGATGTGATACTGCCCATTTCAGTCCAACCTCATGCAATGACAAGCATTTGCTATAATTTGACACTTGAAAAGTCTAAGAAGAGTCCACCAGAATCATCAGAGCCAGCCAGAATATAATGCTGCACAACTCACTAAATCTAATACAGTAATACTAATACTTCACAATTTAATGAATTCCATATCCTAAAGAAATGCCAAGTGTCTGAAATAAGGATGTCAATTGAGAAGAAAAAACGTGTCCACCACCGAAATCATCAAATCAGCCCCATCTCCATGCAATGACAAGTTTTGGCAACATGTTTACACTTGTCAAGGAGCAACTTACACTATACAAGTAACTAAACAAGACTATGATCCATTGATGCACATTCCGTCCAGAAAAAAGGTTAATTTGGATATAAATATATCTTCACAACAAAAAGCCTGTAATTTCTATGAGCAAATAAAACAAATTTAATTTATTCCTAGCTGCGTAAGTTATCTATAAATCGAGGGTAAGGTCTTTGGAGGAACATATAATTGTCTGCATTACGATTACAACATTTGGAAACAAAGAGCAAGAAAAGACTACCAAGTGTTGCACCACACGATAGTTTTCAGCAATGACATCTATTCAATTAGTGCAGCAAGAACCAAAGTTACTAGACAATTAAACAAAAACCATTTCCAAAATTAAACGCAATCAAATCCCAAAACCAAAATTATTAAACTAGTTAATTGGAAGAAGAATACCAAAACTTGAACTCCGGAAGTCGGCGTATGAAGGGCCTAAACTCATCAGAACCTTTAGTAGGCAAGGAAGCTCCGTCCAAGACATCGAGCTCAGGATCAACCTTGGGCGATAGAAACCCAATCAAGAGATTCAAGATATAGATTCCCAATCCATAGGACACAACATAAAACCCTTGAACATAGAAAACACGCAACACATAAATTGCTGCAACAAGAAGGGTTCCCAACCACCTCTGAACCGGGTGAGGAGTGGATCGATCCAAGTAATATTGAAATGCTCTAGCAAAATCGTTCCTCCACTTGGCCAGAGGTGCTACAGCAGAGGCCGCGTCGCCCCCAACTCCTTCCATAAAGCCTTATCCCCTGTAAAAGGAACGGCATTAGGTTAAGAAAACACGATCGGCAGCAAAATAATAGCATCAATCCAATCTATTGTGGATCTAATCTACTGGTTCCAAGGGTTTTCCATTTAGAAAGGAAATGGCAGTAATCCGAAGCATATATCAATGGAAGTAGGCTAAGCAGTTGGGCAATAACAACAAAAATCAAACACTAAATTGGAGAAGTAGGGTTCGGAAAAGGGATTGAGAAAGTAGGAGAAATCGAAACCTAACCTTGAAAAATCGAAAAGGAAGTGGAAGAACAGTAAATGGAAGAATTGAGACCGAATTTGGGAAGACGATGAATGAAGTCGATTTTCGTTGCCTCGTTTTCCAATCGCTTTGATTTTCTTTTCTAATTTCTACGATGAATCCGTGCTTTGCTTTGCCTCGTTTTCAACCAAAATATTATTCCCCCATTTATTTTCCTTTTTTAAAAAAAAAATGTTATTTTTTCCAATTATCATTTATGTCTCTCCCCACACCTCCCATTTCATATAAGAAAAATAAAAAATAAAAAAATACTTAGTTGATCTCTAGACGTAGGATTTAGTTTTTATTCCATACTAAATTTCAAAATGTAATTTAAGTTTTGAATTTGATTTGTTTCAAAACCTTATAATTTTAACATGGAAATTTATTTTGTATCAATTTTATCTTCAAATTTTCATTAAATGATCCCTCTCAATTTTTAAAGTTAACGTCGGTTACTTAATTTAGAAAAAATTTAATTAATAAAAATTTATTATTTTTTCATTATCATTAAAATTAATTTAATTTTTACTTCATAATTATTTTAAATTAATTAATAGATACTAATATCAAAGATTAAGTTGAGTATTTAGTGGAAAATTGATTTAAAATAGTAAATCTTGAAACTCAAAAACCAAATCAAAACAAAACTCAATTTTCAAACATAAATTTATAATATTTTAAAAACTTAATGATTAAACGTAGTTTTTTTTTCAATTTTTGAATTTTCATATACATATATATGTGACGAATTTAAGAGAAAATTTGTTCGATGTTATACTTATTTTTATTTATAGTAGGAGGATGGGAGAATTGATAGTATAAGTTTTATATCTGATAAGCTATATTTGCTTTTTCAATTTGTTTTATAGAATGAATCTATATTAATATTTTATAAACATGTTATTATATTATATTAAGTGAAAAATGGCTTAAAAAAACATAGTTCTAACTATCATATGAGAGTATTTGAGAACTTATTTTTTAAAAATAGAGCAAAAATAACGCTAGAAGGAGGGCTTGAACCTCCGACCTTGTGGTTAACAGCCACACGCTCTAACCAACTGAGCTATTCCAGCAACTCAATAGTAAACCCAATCAATCATTAGTTAATCTATTCTCTTAAGAAATCCGACAAAGATAAGACCTTTTTGAACCAGTTATAGAATTTTAAAATTCTAAAGCTACACTACATACCAAAAAAAAAGGTAATATTATTCAATTTTTTATTTTTTAAAAATGCTTTTTTATTGAATTAAAATAATATTTATAATACAACAAACAATAGAGGATCCAAATTTCAAACCTACAATTTCTTTAGAAAATTTAATGATAGTTTGAATGTTTATAAACTCGTGTAGACTGTAAAAAAATTGTAGTAGGTAGAAATGGAAAAATGTTTAAACACATCACGTATTCCCTATAAAATTCATCCTTAAATTATAAAACCATAGAACCCTAGAAGATGAAGCTCACTCAACAAATATTGAACACTACAAGAATTTTTGTCTCTGCCGACATTTTTTTTTTTGCCAACGCAACAAAAAATGTTGGTAGAGCTAATTTCTACCGACAAATTTTTAATGCGTGGGCATAACATCATTTCTGCCTATGAAAATATATGTGTGGGCAAAAAGTTGTGTGGTATTAGTGAAAATCATTAAAGTTAATTTTTGCCGACGATTAATTTAGTTTCTCCCCACGCAAGGAGTGTGGGCATAAATTTTTAGTTTCTCCTCAAGCAATTTACGTGGCCAAAAATCTTTTAAATCTCACGTTCCCCCCCCCCCCCCCCCCCCTCCATGTTCTTAAAATTTCACCCACTCATTTTTACCCACAAAAACTTTCCCCCCTCCCCCCTTTTTTTTACTTTCCCTCCTCCCACACTCCCTCTCCCTCTTTTTTCTTTTTCATTTTATTTTCTTTCTCCACAAAACAAAAAAACCTCTCTCTTCCACAAAAAAGCTTCATCCCAACGCCCCCACACGAAAATCTCACACTCGACGGAAGTCTTCACGGCCGACGAGCTTCTTCACGCCTGACACCCGGCACCTGCTGCTCCTGTCGGGCCATCGCCTGTGCTCGACGCCCGCTGCCGCCATCGCCTGACGCCCAACATCCGACACCTCTGTCCTGCTTGTGCCGGCGCCGTTCCTGCTTGTGCCCGACATTCGACTCGTGGAAGACAATGCCATTTGTGTTCATGGTTGCTGCCATCTCAGTAAACATGGGTGAGTTGTTTATTGACTATTTTTTTGGATCTAGAGTTGTCTTCCATAGTGATATAGACTTGTTAATTGAGTTTTTTTTTTTTTTTTTTTTTTTTTTTTGTTTTTTTTTTTTTTTTTTTTTTTTTTTTGTTTTTTTTTTTTTTTTTTTTTTTTTTTTGTTTTTTTTTTTTTTTTTTTTTTTTTTTTGTTTTTTTTTTTTTTTTTTTTTTTTTTGATCTAGAGTTGTCCTCCACTAGAAATGAATGTTTGAATGAAATTAGTTGTCGTTTTGGAACACGTAGTTTAAATTAGTGGACTTTGCATGGTGAGACTTACCAAATATTATAACTACCATGTGAATGTTTGAAGGAAATTGTAATAAGAATGATGAATGTTGATCTTTTAGGTTGATTTTGAGTTTGAAAGTCACACTTAGATATGCTTAAGTTGTTTTGAAAGTCATTAGTGTCATTTAGTCACTTTTTGGACATTTTTTTTGTTGGTTTTGAAACTCAAAAGAACACTTAAACACTCTTTATGGGTTGAATTTAGGTTGGTTCATTTAAACACTTGAAGCCCATTAGGTGTTTGATGAAATGTTTGTTATAAGTATATCTTTTATTTCTTTTGTTGTGTGTACTTATTAGTGGGATTGCTTCTCATTAATTGTTTACTTGATTTGCTTTGTTTTTCTCGAACTTGTTTTTGGTCTTTTTACCTTTTTTTTTACTTTCGTTTATGATTCTACTAAAAACTTTAAACTAAAATACAAAATATATGAATTTTCATGATTAGGTTGCTTAGAGAATTATCAATAACGGAACACTCTTGTAGGTGGACAAATAAGACTTTCAACTGTAACTTTTTTATTAATCAACATGGCACAATAATGGGTTGTAGTTGGACAAATAAAACTTCCAAGTGTAACTTTTTTATTAATCAACATGTAACAAAATTCTCTTTGACACTTTTTAGGAACTTAAAGCATTTTGAATTTAGGTTGTTTTGGGAGTTAATAAGTCTCTTAGACACTTTTTAGGCACTTTTTGGTTGGTTTTAAGTTAAAAGGTCATACTTGTGCATTTTGGATTTGTTTTTGGAGTTAAAGTGTCATTTAGACACTTTTTGATTGGTTTTGAGTTAAAAGGTTATACTTGTGCATTTTGGATTTGTTTTTGGAGTTAAAGTGTCATTTAGACACTTTTTAGGCACTTTTTGATTGGTTTGAGTTAAAAGGTCATACTTATGCATTTTGGATTTGTTTTTGGAAGTTAAAGTGTCATTTAGACATTTTTTGGTTGGTTTTAAGTTAAAAGGTCAAACTTGTGCATTTTGGATTTGTTTTTAGAGTTAAAGTGTCATTTAGACACTTTTTGGTTCGTTTTGAGTTAAAAGGTCATACTTATGCATTTTGGATTTGTTTTTGGAGTCAAAGTGTCATTTAGACATTTTTTAGCCATTCTTTGGTTGGTTTTGAGTTTAGAGGTCATAGTTGTGCATTTTGGACTTGTTTTTGGAGTCAAAGTGTTATTTAGACACTTTTTAGCCATTCTTTGGTTGGTTTTGAGTTTAGAGGTCATAGTTGTGCATTTTGGACTTGTTTTTGGAGCCAAAGTGTCATTTAGACACTTTTTAGCCATTCTTTGGTTGGTTTTGAGTTTAGAGGTCATAGTTGTGCATTATGGAGTTGTTTTTGTAGTCAGTGTGTCATTTAAACACTTTTTAGCCATTCTTTGGTTGGTTTTGAGTTTAGAGGTCATAGTTGTGCATTTTTGGACTTGTTTTTGAGTTAAAGTGTCATTTAGACACTTTTTAGCCATTCTTTAGTTGATTTTGAGTTTAGAGGTCATAGTTGTGCATTATGGAGTTGTTTTTGTAGTTAAAGTGCGATGTAGACACTTTTTGGCCATTCTTTGGTTGGTTTGAGTTTAGAGGTCATAGTTGTGCATTTTAGACTTATTTTTATAGTCAAAGTGTCATTTAGACACTTTTTAGCCATTCTTTGGTTGGTTTTGAGTTTAGAGGTCATAGTTGTGTATTTTTGGACTTGTTTTTGGAGTCAAAGTGTCATTTAGACACTTTTTAGCCATTCTTTCGTTGGTTTTGAGTTTAGAGGTCATAGTTGTGCATTATAGAGTTGTTTTTGTAGTCAAAGTGCGATGTAGACACTTTTTCGCCATTCTTTGGTCGGTTTGAAAGTCATGCAAATTAATTTGCTTTATTAGTTTTGATCATGTTGTGCTTATTGGAGTTAAATATTATGCTTTTCAGGTCTATATATTTTGGAGAAGGCCATAAATGTTAAATTTTTTGTGAAGACCCGACTGATGAAGGGAAACATTTTTTTGTGAAGACCAGCCAACTAACGGAACCATTTTTTGTGTATTTAATATTATTTTGTTCATTTTGTATAGCAAAATGAAAGCTAATATAGCTTAGGAAACAAACACTAAGATAGTTTTCTAGATTTTATATGGTCAAGGAATTGGGGGTTGTAATAGGAAATTGGCTAAATTTATTTCAATTATGATATTAAATATATTTTGTTACATGAAATTGAGATTATTTTTATTTTAAATATTGATCCCCAAGCATATAATATAATAATAATAAATGTGTTGGTAATTATAAAGCTATGGCAACGTTTCATGTGTGGGAAGAAATCGATTTGTGCCGATGTAAAGTAAAACGTCGGTAGAAATTGATTTCTGGCCACGCATAAAACGTGGAAAAAATGTTATTTTTGCCCAAAAATGTTGATGCGTGGACAGAAATCAACTTCTGCCTACGGATAAAACGTGGGCAAAAAAACTATAAACTCACGCGTTTCATTGCGTGGGCATTTATACCAACGAAATGTCAAAAAACATGGGCAAAAGATCTCCCCACGGCCTTCTGCCGACATTGTTTGCCCACGCAAAAAAACGTCGGCAGAAGTTTTACCCACTCATTTTTGAAGATCTTCCAACGTTTTTGTGCGTAGGCAAAGACCAAAATTCTACTAGTGAAACCATAGTTATACAAACCAGTAACATTCACAAGGCTTGTAAAGACATATTTTATAATGAGTTTGAAATAGTTAAACCATTTTTTAAATTCCACTTTGTTTGAGTAAACTTCTTTTGTCTGATCATGAAGGCAAGGAAAATTTAAATTTACTTAAAAAACACATCAACTCAAATTTATGAATATGAAAAATATTAACTATCCCTTGTTTTTTGATAAGCAATCTCATAAACTTAGATACATCGTTTAGTCATGAAACGTGCTTGAAATTGCTCTGTATTAACATTTGGTTTGTGTTTGATTAAAAAAATCCATCTACATCCAATAAAAGCATCTCCTAGAATAAAATTAGTAAGCTTTGTTCAATACACCTCCTTTTCAAGAGTGCATAACTGCTCTAGAGTTGATGCGATGCATTATGTTGGGAATATGTGCCCAATGTAAAAAAGGCCAGAAAGACGTTGAATAGGGTGTTGGGTAGATAAACAAATACACCTTTCCTTATAATAATATGTAGCTTATTTTCAATAAGCTATGAGAATAATTTCACTTAAAAAGTTATCGAAACATGTGATGTGAACATACTACTCTAAAAAAGATAAGTAATTTTTGCATTCAATCACACTATTTTGCTGTGTTATCAAGAACCTTGACATGCAATTTCATGGGATTAAAAATATGTTCCAAGAGTAAAATCGAAGAAAGTTCATGCATTAACAATTTTCAGCTTTATGATATTGATTTGAAATTGATTTTGGATCATTTTAGGAATGATTTTGAATGATTGGCTAATTTCAAATTTATCTTTTTATAAGAAACATCTAACTCAAATAATAGAGCAAGTGTGTGTCAAAAGAATATTGACATATTTTACGTTGAAAGATTTGTTTTTCTTTCTTTTTAATAAGATACAAGGATGGATCTACGTAGACACATGTCCCCTCACATGATACGTTTTTGTACATTGTATTATACATATTATTATTATTATTATTTTCAGTGGTCAAACCCCAAATCTTGGTTTGAGTGCCCCCTTAAATAATAAACCAGGATTCATTTCTTGCCTACTTCATTTTTTAATTTAATTTTGATTTCATTTCTATTAAATATTTATACGTTTTTTTTTTTCTCCCTTGCCGCTTAACAAACATTACTTCTGTCTCATTTTCTAAATTTTAATACTATGTATTTATACATTTATTTTAATTTTTAGCTTTCTAATTAGGAAAATTATTTTAAATGGCAAATTGTTAGAAAATATTCACAACTAATAGCAAAATACATAATCTATCTCCGATAGAGCGCGATAGACAGTGAAATTTTACTATATTTGTAAATATTTTAATTTCTTTTGCTATATTTGAAAAGAGCTAGATTTTTTTTAGGTTTAAATATCATTTTGGTCCCTATGCTTTAGAGTTTATTCAATTTTAGTTTTTTTGCTTTCATATGTCTTCTAGTCTATGTACTTTAAATAAATCTTAATTTTTATCCAAATTTGTTAGAATAATAATGATTTTCATGCTAGAAAATACAATACATGAATATATTTTCAAAATTTATGGTAGAAGTTAGAGGGACAAAATTTTAACTAAAAAATATAGAGACATAATTAGATTGACAAAATTTAAACTACAAGTGTATTACATAGTTTTTAAAAGATGATACAATCATACAGTTACAAATATTTTAGTATTGTATCAAAAGTGAGTATAACTTAATGGTAATTGACATGTTGTTCCTCTCTAATTAACATTGAAGGTTTAATCTCTCATTTCCGCAATTGTTATATTAAAAAAAAACCAATATTGTAATTGTCTTCTTAAGTGAAACTCCTTTAAATCAAATTGCACCAAGCTGAAGTATTTTTACAAGACAACCACTCGATATTATTATATATGGTTTCTCAAACAAACAAATTTTGTAGAGTATTAAATCATAGGAATAAACCATCATTGCTTAAATCCATTTACTTTAGAACCTTTATGGTTTACCTCAACTCTAATTCATCACTAGGCAATTTACAGATCTAAATTGTCAAACTTCAAGTTTTCACAGTAAAATGTTCGGTTAGTGATATAAAATTAATTTTGCCTTCACCCATTAGTTTAAAATTTTGGATCAATTGGCGATTTAACATAGTATCAGGAGAAGTGGTCCAGGGAGGTCTTATGTTCAAGGCCCCATGAAATGTATTTCCTTTATGATTAATATTGATTTCCACTCATTGGTCTTCTACAAGTGAGAAGAAGTGTTAGTATACCAAATTAAATTTACCTTAAATTTCTTAGTCAATTAACCATTTAATATGTTGAATTGAATTAAAGACATTTATTTTGTGAAACTGTTAAATTAAATACATTTATTTCAAAGCTATCTCATTAAGAATAAAGCTACCAATATAAAATTAAATTCTCTAAATTTTTATGGGTAAGTGTCCAACTAACATAAAAGCAGAGTTGGAGTGGCACTCCCAAAAAAAGAAAAAAAAGAAAAGGTTTGGAATCTCAACCCAAAGCCGGGATATGTATAATCTAATTATACAAATATTCCTACTGTTGGAAGTTAAAAACCATAAAACATATATACCTCAACAGAATAAAATCATAGAAATGCAGCCAAGTTGTGTTAATTAATTATATAAGAGAAATATAATTTGATCAAATCATTGTCCAACATGCTAAAAAGTGTATATTCCCTCCAAAACATTTCGCCATTTACATTGGTAGTTCTTAAAAAAAAAATTCATATTGGCCTTTCCTTTCTTATCATTTGGAATAATCGAGCACGAACGATTTCTACTTTCAGTAAAGATTCAAAATTATTATTGTGCACTAGAAGGATTCCACTTGTTCAAAGACATTCTTCTCAAACAGAGGGAGGATTATAGCAGATTCAAGTTTCTCACAAATGTGCCTATCAAATTTTAAGGAAAAAAGTATGTTATTTAAGTTTTATAATTTATGATTAAATAAATGTAACCTCTTACTTCAAATTTGATAGTACAAGCAATATGTCAATTGAGTTATGTTCATTTTGACAATTTTACAGTTAAATTAAACGAAAATAAGCGTGACAATGACTTATAAAATAATGATACACGTAGCATAAACAGTACGTTTCAATTTATATCATCTTATTAGCTTCCCACTTAAAGTCTCATCAAAATTGAGTAATATAGTATGAAGATTCGTGTAAAACAATAAAAAACAAAACAAACAAAGAAAATAAAAGAAAATAGATAAATATAAGCCTAATGAAATGGTTGTGTTCTCTTATTAATTTATTTTTCTCATATTGACTCCTCTTTCCTTCCTCTTTTTCAATATTTAATTTTTTAAAGTTAAAGTGGTAATTGACATTTACCCGTACATGAATTTTCTTATAATACGTAGCTCCCCACCAGGCCACCATTTCTCGAATCTTTATTTCTCAACTATACGCTATAATATTTTATATTCATTTTAATCATAAAATTAATCAAATGGTTTGAAACAAGTTTGAAAGTTTACCTTTAAAATGAAAAACTTTTAAGAACGATGAGTACGCAATTGAAACTTAGCTTAAAGTACAAGGGCGGCAGAATGAAAACCTACCGGTACTTATGTCACGTGTATCATTGTTAACAAGCCGTCAACGTGTCTCTTTTCCATCTTTAGTTAAAATTAAAAGTTGATGAAATGGTTATTTTGTAACAAATTTAAAGATTAAATAACACTTCTAAAAGGTTTAAAGAAATAAAAGATATTATTCAATAAGGTTATTATAATATGATTGACAGTTTTATATTATTAGATGTATGAAAGAAAAAAAAATTCAAATTAGTATCTTATTCAACGGTTATTATGATGAGACAATCATTGTTGCGTTAACTATATTAAATAATATTTGTAAAAGAGAAGTGAGAGAAGAAAAAGAAAAGAAAACGCCGGAACCAAAATAAAAGAACGGCGAAGAGACAACGGAGTGCCTTGCATTCATTGTGTAGAAGTAGAACTGGTAATGATAAGGATTCTAAATGAGAAGGATAGATTTGGAAGAATCCAAGAGAAAAGGATACAGCATTTACCTGAATATTGCCCTCTATTGCTTGGTCCTGCTTGTCGGAACGGAATAAACTACGTATCAATTCAAGGTTCCCAGCAAGTTGTAATAATAAGTAATGTGTAGTTATTCATAGTCCACCATTCTACCTGAATACATTTCTATCCAATCCAACGAAGTCCATCAAGTTGGTTGTGATAATTTCTATCCAATCTTAACTTCGAAGGTTCATTCGTTTCATACACATCTTAAATTCTAATATAGTAGACATTTGAATTGTCGTGTTTGTTTTTGCATACGATTCAAAAAATAAGAAAAGAA
Organism: Citrullus colocynthis; assembly: GCA_031780015.1. Taxonomy (NCBI): domain Eukaryota; kingdom Viridiplantae; phylum Streptophyta; class Magnoliopsida; order Cucurbitales; family Cucurbitaceae; genus Citrullus; species Citrullus colocynthis. Next base: position 780,876 of record QLSR01000642.1, on the reverse strand, counting down.
GAATCAATGTTTAGATTTTAGCCTCTTTTAGAGGACAGTACTGTAAGATGCTCTAGCATTTGGAGATTCTCGGACATCCTAAGATGCTCTTACGGAGGGTATCTCAAGAGTTTTTTATGTCCTGAAACATGAATTTTTCAAATTCCAGAGTGGAGGACATTCTCATTTTACATTTTTGTCCTTTCTTTTATATATATATATATATCTTCATTTGCGTTATATAATTAAAATAGATATTGTCAACCATATATATCTTTTTTTATTATTATTATATCATAATTTTTGTTATTTTTTAGCAAGATAATCAAATTTAAATTTAAATTTAAATTAATATTTATTTTATAAAAAAATTTTAAACTATAATATGTTATTTTGTTGAGAAAAATAACATATAAATAATATAAATTGTAGTAATTTAAAAAGAAATTGAAATTTATAAAAATAAATACGTTATATAAGTTCAAATTATTCAAATTACTATAAATTAATAAATAGTCATAAGGGCATTCTTGAAACATTATGTAAATTTAAGACATTCACGAGTAAAATTCTTGTCAAATAATCACAGTTATCAAAATATTTTCAGATATCTGCAAAAATATTCATACAAAACAAACATCATAATCTAAAGATGTCGTACATCTATAATTTCGTATATCTATAATTCCAGGCATCTAAAATTCCTTTTATTTACATTCCCAAAAAAAGAAACCGACCATTGAATTTATTCAATTAATTAAGATATATGTCATGATCAAATAAATAGTGGAAAATAACTTAACCTATCCTTGTGCATTGTATGAAGCTACGCAATAAGAAACTACCACGTGACATTTTTGTATTTCTTTTAAAATAATATATATTTTTTTAAAAAAAAATTGTGCGTATAAAAATAGGGAGTATGAGATTAGATAGGCTACACTTAATCATTACTCAAATAATTAATCAAAAGAATTGGATATTTCTTTTCCAAAAACTTTTGTTATTATAAATTATACAAATTTTAAATATATTGATGATAGGCACTATCCACAAGATTAACCAAACCATTTAAAAAAATTAATTTATTATTAGTGTCCATGTGAGTTGTCTCACCAATCCTACAACATTTGAATGTCAAAAAAACTTGTTTCTAGGTAGATGGTCATCATGGATTGAACACATGATCCTAGCCTTTTATTAAGGTCATGTCTCCTATTTACCATGAAGACAATATAGTTAAATTAATTTACAAAATTTAACTTAAAACTAAATACTAACCATATATATGCTGCAGTAAGAGATGCAGTGAGGTAACCACAAGAGACATGGAAATACGCAGACCACAATCCAATATTCATTATGTCTACTACCTTCTTTTCAAATCTACAGTCTTTTCAGTAAAAAAGTTGTACGAGATCTAACATTCTAGTTCAATTGTCCACCCACTGTTAGATGTGCGTGAATAATAAATATGCTATCTAAACTTAAACATATGTGGGCCACATGATTAGCAAATTTTAGTAGAATCTTATGATATAAAATTAAGAAATTATAGACTTCAAATAACAACACAACCCTCCTAATTAATTTCTTGCACAACAGTTACTACAAGTATAGTGTGAATTCGATTGTAGCCAATACGAGCATTAACTTAACACTTAAGTTAATCTATTCACTTTCTTAAATTTGAGATACAAATTCCTTTCCCTACAGTCATACTCGAGATAAAAAGGATGAATTCTATGATATACATCTTTTTTCTTTTTTTCTTTTTCTTTTTTTTTCTTTTTAAATAAACGTCACAATATGAAGTCCAGACAATCAAAAGAAAGAAAAAAATAATAATGACAAAATAAACAACTACCGCACACAAGACACACCATTGAAGAAGATAGGTCCAATGAGAAGAGGAATTAACCAAAGTTTAGTGGAAATCTAAGAAATAGCAATCATTCTTTTATCCAAAAAAAGAAAAAATATATTGTATATATTATTAATAAATAAATAGAACAGATAGAGAACCTTATTACGCCACAGGGCCTATTAATGATAAAAACATCTTTAGCCACTAAATCAGCTAAACAATCAGGAACAAAATAAATTTTTTAATTAAAAACTTTTAAGAATATGTAAGATAAGGTTTAAAAAATGTTTAAACTAAAAAAACAAGTTAAATTACCAAAAAAAATATATATATATATATAATTTAATTTTTATAATTTTAAAAATTAAAATTTAGTTATTATAATTTGATAAACTCATAAATAAATTACTCTCGCGACAATTATGTTATGAGAAGTTTATCAAATTATAAATTCTAACTTTTATAATTATATTCACCTAACAAGTAAAACACCCTTCATTGAAATGTGCTGAATGAACCAGCAGAATATTTATTTACACCTGCACGTTTGAAGGCCTTTGTATAATAATATTTCGTAATCGTAAACATTTTTATTTATTTATTTTAATACCTGGAAATACTTTTGGTTTAAGCAGCAACTAGCAAGGGCACGCCGTTAAATATATATTTACTCGAAGTGGAGCTATAAAACATTAAAAACTAAATCTAAAGAAATCAGATACATAGATTATATAACATATAGACTGATTATTTTAAAAGAAAAGGTATTCCATACTTCAAGAGGCAATCTATAGATGTAGTTGACTCATGACTAGCATATATTAGCCAAAAGTCACATGTCTTTTTAAATACTTAAGTATCTTACTTTAAATAATTGACTGTGGACATGAGCTTGGTGTTTGTTTTTTTATGATTGGAACCTGAATCATCGTGTAGTGGCATTCGAATCCCTCTCCTAATAAAACAGTCTTTACTTTAGCCAATATTTTTCAAAATATCTATGCTGTTTAATTATAAAATCCTAAACCTAATCTTCATGAACGCTATTACATTTTGGCCTACAAACTTGTAATAATGTATGGCAGCTGAATTTAAGAAAAAAATTATTTTAGTCATGTAATTTATTATTTAACCCTTTAGTTACTTTACATTACGTAGATGGAAACATGTATTAGTATAGGAAAAATACTTAGGTGCATTCTAACTACCTCCTTTTACTTTTCTTAAAAAATATTTTTTTAAAATATTTTTTTTCCTTTGTAATTAAAGGGAATGCATGGAGATGAGTATAGCCCATATTACTCTTGATTGATAGTCTTTTCCAACTCTTAAAAAGAAATTAAATTGAAAAAATAAATTCTAACCAAAGTTATTTCTATGTAAAAATCAACCGCTTATTACCAATTTAAAGACATTTATATATGCTTAAACAAGTGTTAGATTTTTTTTTTTTCTTTCTAGTTCAACAATTGTAGATTGAATGATGAAAAATGACTAATAAGATAGATAATTAGTATCCAATGAACTGTATATTTGGGTTGATCACAAAAAATTTATAAGTCATAAGTTGGGTTTAGAACCTGATTCAACTTTTTAAATAATTAATGAATTAACAGGAATCAAACTATTGTTTTATATAAAATTTAAGATATAAAATAAAATAAAATAGTTAAAATTGAAGACTAAATGCATAGTGTACGTCTCTATCTCTATATGTATAAAGTACCTACTGCTAAAGAGAAAAAAAGGAGAGTACCAATATATGTTAAAAATCAAGAAATTCCTCGCTAACACGTACCTATGTTGTTTCTTTTCATTCGATGAACATATATTTACGTGAACTAGATTTTCTAAGTCCGAAGTGTTTAGAATCAGATTCAATTTTTATTTTCAAATAATTAATGAATTAACAAGAACCAAACTACGCTTAAAATAAACAAGCAAAATTAAGAAGCAAATCAAGAAGCCTACTTTTTATTTTATTAAATTTGGGAAATAAAAGTGAAAGGCTAAATATGCCACAGGGTAGAAGATCAAACTATGACTTTTGGAATGGTAGTTAGTGTCTTATTTACCAAGTTATATTTGGCCTAGTACTTGTTTTTTGCACCCAGAATTCCAGAGTATTTTTAGTCATCCCATTGCCTCATTTCAACACACTTTGATTCTTGTGTCTATTTGTTTTCTGTACTTGAAATCCCTAAAAAGTTTCAATTCCAAAAGTTCCCAAATGTGGCATTCTATAGGCTCTTTTAAAAGTTCACTTCCACATCTAAGCTAATGTTGCAAAAAGGCCTGTACCAGTGGTAGCCGTTTTTTTCGGTTAAAAAAGTACTGAGAAAGACGGTCCTAGTGTTGGATTAAATTTATTGCAAGTAGCGAAAGAAATATGCAATGGGGACGGACCAACAATTTAATTATATAGAAAGCAGCATCAGTGTGTTATTGCGTAAGGCTAAGAATTGGATCTAATCCCTCCACCAGCCTATAAATTCTCAAGAATTTCCCATTGCTGATGAAGTGATGATATTATAAGTGACAAGAACAGTGTTCTGAAAAGATTTTACGACTCGTTTGGTCGGTCACTTGCACTTTCTCAAGCAAAGAGAATCGCCCTAAAACGTATTCTTCAACTTGCTTAATCCCACTACCATCACCTTGAGTATATAAGAAGCACTCAGAGCCGCCCATATTTTCACACCATACCTTGACTTGGTCCTCTCTTAAACGGGATCCTTGGTCTCTTTCTTACCATATTTCTTCGGCTTTCTTTGTAGTATCTTCACCTACTTATTCTCCTGTGTATTGTAAGACGACCATATCTTCACCCTTCAAAACTTTCCATCCAAACTTCCTTTATATCATGGCATCAAGCTCTTTTAAATCTTCAGGCAGTTCTAGCTCCTCATGGACGCTTAAACAAAACAAAAAATTTGAGGACGCTCTGGTTTTATATCCCGAGGACACACCAGATCGGTGGCAAAAGGTGGCCAGGGCAGTGGGTGGAAAAACAGCTGAGGAAGTAAAAAGGCATTATGATATCCTATTGCAAGATCTCATGCATATAGAATCTGGAAAAGTTCCTCTTCCCAACTACAAGCCCATTGTTTCCAACGGTTCGGAGTATGGTGATGAGCAGAGGTAAACTCTTAAGCGTCTTCTTTATGTCATGTGTCTCTATTATCCTATACTTTCATCCTCGGAAAGTCATCAAGACCTCTGAGTATTTAGCTCATAAAGGAAAAAGACCTTCAAAATAACATGATTCTTACAAGTAACAGTAGGAAGCCACCTTACAAGAAAAGGTATTCATCTTTATTAGGAGAACCAACCTCCCATGTTTCTTCAATGGTACAATATTATCCAATTTTTGAATTTAAATCCTAAGGTTTTGCTTGTAGTTTCATCTAAAACCTCCTACCAATAGAGATAGTGTCGTTTATTTATATATCATGGACCTTCTCTTTCTAAATGGATGCTAGACTAGACGTATGTTTACTTCCCAACCATCCTCAAACTAAAATTTCCTATTTCCTTTTTTCCTTTTCATCATTTATGCATTTTGAAAGTCCGAATGACTACAAGGCTATATAAAAGGAAATAGCCATTCTCTAATGAATTTCTATACTCCTTACGTACCACGTTTTCCCTTTTCCTACTCAGTTAGCTACAACTTAAACCCAACACCGACAAACTCTGATAAAGAAGTCTTTTCTACAAGACATCATCCTATTCCCACTCATGCATTCCCACTTCCCCTTTCTAAGAAAAAGACCACGTGAAATCTAATCTCTCGTGCTTTAAATTACTTGCACATGGTCCTGTATTTCTGACTTCAGACATCTACGTATTTATTTATAAATCCCTTCTTTAACATTTGGATCTACTTTAGTATTTGGCTACGAAAGTACTAATTAAAGAACTGTTAAGTTAACATGGGTTGCGTTAATCAAACATCAGTGCCTCCTCGAACCATGGCAGGCTCATGAAAAATATCACTGCCTCCTTGCAGAATTAATCGTCCATATATTCACATTTAACTAATTTTTCTATCATTATCACTTTAAATTATTGCAGGCTCATGAAGAATCTAAAGCTCCAATAAGGCAAGGTATTATACCAACGATATAATAAGAGCTGTAGAAGCGTTGTTCTCGATAATTTCAAGAATATAGCTTGGTGTCAGTGTTTCTCTACCTTCCCGCTCTGTTTGTCCCTTCTAGCATATATTGCTAAAGTATTGTAACCTGTGAAGCGAACTAAACTATTGTAAGTTGTAACCTGTTTGTTCATGTACCCGATTTCTCTGCTTTTGTGTACTTCTATCATTACTGTTTCATTCGCTTTCCAATCATTAAAAAAAGAAGAGAAAAGAAAGGAATATCATGTAAAATATTTGCTTGCCTTTATTGTTTATCGCTACAAAAGATACTCCTATGCTACAGGCTAACCAATCTTATGTCTAATCAGTATAAAGTGGAAGGATCAGTTCAATTATTTACTCACCAGCATTTCATCAACTAAGTTATCAACAGAACATTAAGAGCAAGGATAATAAGTGAACAACCGAAAGATAGATAATGATCGAAGAGTCATACCGCACTTCTCTATAATTGTTAATGTAAAATTGAGACCGAGTGAGTAACTTCTTTAGTAAAACCGATGCAAGAAGATGACCGTCAAACCACTTCAAAATTCTGAGGTCAAAAAATAAACTATGAAATTTGAGAAAGACAGTGGAAGATTACTAACTACAGAGCGGAGCGATTACCAAAGCAATCACACTAAGATCTATTTCACTGACCTGTAGACGAGATTGCCGAATGTAAATCTAGATAACGGAAGATGAGTAACTTCTCTGGTAAAATCGATTCAAATGACGGATCAAACATTTCAATCCGGAGTTGAAAAACGAACCAAATTTGAGAGAAACATGTAAATCAACATAACCTTCGATGTCAACAGTAATCAAGAACAGAATCGACACGAAACTGCGATTTATGATACGGACCTGTAGATGGCGAAAACAAGATGAGAATGCAAGTATGTATGCCTGAAATCTGAACAACGTTGAACAAGTAGTGGACACGATAACAACAACGTTGAACAAGTAGTGGACACGATAACAACGAGAGATTGGAGGAAGAAGGTATTGAAAGGCACAGTAAGATTAAACCAGAAGGTGGAGATAGAAGAAGAGACGAGGATTGGCATTGGGATCGATTCTTCTCTCTTGGAAGAAGACGAATTAGCGGGAAAATTTGCGAAGTGTGACGCCCTGTGACGGTCAGATCTTCTTTTTGTTCAAAGCTTGGGAGAAACCTTCAAATCCTGACCGTTCGTTATGGATACAATTGGAAATATATATACCGAGATCAGATCTTGGCCGTTGATTACGGATAGATAAAAGAAACAAAATACAAAATTAAAAATTGGAGATGCGGGGTATCGATCCCCGTACCTCTCGCATGCTAAGCGAGCGCTCTACCATCTGAGCTACATCCCCAAACTGTCAATCATTTTATCATTATTGTACTTAACTTTTTAATCTATGGCTGTTTAATAATTTTGTATAGAAAAAACAAATATCTTTCTAAAAGAAAAATCAATATTATATTTTCTTAGTACTTTCTTGGAGAGTGTTTATGAAACTCTTAATCAAATATTATTTACGTAATTACAAGACAATAAAAACAGATTAATGTTTGTTTGGATTACTTACCCGTTATGTTTGGAGCCAAATGTGTTGTTTTCTTATTTCTATAATGTTTAGTAACATAAAAAGTATTTTTGAAAAAAAAAATGAAAATTGATTTAAGATTGGATGCATTCTCTAAAAATTGATTTTAGTCGTGAACTATTCAATTGTATTATACGTAAAAAGAATTCTACATATGTTGAATTGTTATAAGGTGTTCTCAAAGTCATTTGAACGTTTAAGTGACTGTTTTAAAAATATATTATAAACCGACTTGTTCGGCTTCATTTAATAACTACCTGGTTTCTAGATTTTAAAATTTTTGCTTGTTTTCTAACAATTCTTTAATAATATTTTTCAACTTGTTTAAAAAAATATTGAATTCATTATCAAATTCTAAGACACAATAGCACCGGGAATTTTTTTTTTCCAACTTTTGACTTAAATTTAATTTTTGTATATCTTTTTTATAACTCATCTCATAATTTAAAACGTATAGAAAAATGGATAACAATATAACAATATATATTAGTTGAAAACTACGTAAAAATCAAATAGTTATCAAACAGATGGTTCAATTTTTTATTTTAATTTACCATCAAATGCCATATTTTTATTTTTCTTTTTAGTTAGAGAGTGAATCCATTCCAATCACATATGCAATTTGGAGAGAGTAGAGATTAGATCAAATGAAAAATGAATAATAGGGGTATGTGATTCATAGTTATCTATCTTGATTCTCTATTTTGAGACCCTAGGTCTTATTATTCCTACATGGTACTAACACTTATTTGATACTTCCACGAGTTTTTATGCTTCTTTTATTTATTTGTGCTTAATTTCTTTCGACTGTACTATAAATTATATAATAATTTGGTATAATTCGATTTTTTGAATTGTTACATCAATGGTGTTGTGTCCGAATCTCTTTTTGACTGTGCGCTAATGATTCCACTATTATTAGTGAATAATAATTATTAGTGAGCAATAATAAAATAATTATTTTATCTTCATAGATATAGGGGACATAATTCACATGTATATGATAAGTCTTGCTTGGGTTGCTTTAACAAGTTTCGATATAATAATATTCATATGACAGTACCATGTATAAAAATTCAAATATATATTGTTTAATCAATTTCTTTTATCAATTATACCACAATATATAAATAACAAATTGACTCAATGTATAATATAGATAATAACATATATCATAAATTCTATTTATGTATGAGAGCATATATCATAAATTCAAAGTAGTCGAAAATAAACAAAAATATATATATTAAAATAAATTAATCACAAACAGACTCAATGTTCAACTTGAAACATATATACTAGCATATATATGTATATGTATATATATGTGGAACACAATGATTGTAAAAAAGAGCAAAGTCCCATTAGGTTGGTGGTTTCAAGTCAAATTGCTGAAAATCGATGTTCAGGTACATAAAAATCAAGTTATTACGAGCACAGGATGCAAGTTTGACAAGCCAAAGCGAGTAGAGTTTTTTCGGTTTTTTTTTTCTCTCTTAAATTCAAGTAAAAATTTTGATTATTTAATATAAAAAAAATATATATCATAACTTCTGCAATTTTTTTATTTAAAGTAAACGTCTCGATTATTATTTTTAACACAACAAGTGGTGCACGAGAATTATTTTAAAATATATTTTCATTTTATATTATATATAATTTAAGATTTAACTTATTTAGTTTTTAATCTATATTAAATATCTTGGTTACTATTTTTAACACAACAAGGTCCCGTTTCTTTCACAAATTTTTTCACAAAATTCAGACAAATATTTAACATCCTTGTTTGTTTTCTATAGTTTATTTAAAGTCTAAGATATTATTATTTAGGTAATTGTAAAACTCATATGACATAGATTTTTTAATGCCGTGCAAAATAGTAAGATTTTTCTGTATGAGAATGAACAATAAAAATATAAACTAATTAATTAATAAATTAATATTAATTATTTATTATTATTAATTTTAATAATTATCATATATAAATATATTATTTAGACTTAAGATTTTCAACTAATAACTTCACAATTAATTTTTATGATATATTAACTATTTAATATAAATTATTATTATTAAATTATCAATAATATAATTAATTTAAAGATATTTTTAAATATAGCAAAATGAATCAAATTATTTACAAATACATAAAAATTTTACTGTTTGTTAACTTAAACGAAAGAGAGAAAAAAAAAATTAGAATTAATTTAAGTCCAAAACGAAAAGGAAAAAATGCCTACTAGAAGATTTCTTACGGGAAATCTTCTTTAGCGCTTTGAGTGTGTGTTTAATTTATCCTAAAAACTTAACTAATTAACTCAAACTCAGGGTAGAAAAAAATTAGAATTAATTTAAATTTAAAAATAAACTTTACGGGATACAGAAAATCTTTCGCTAGGTTTTTTTCTTTTTTAAAAAAAAAAAATTAGATTAAAAAATCTTCCAATAGGTTTTAAGTTTTTTTTTTTCTTTTCTTTTTAGACTTAAATTTATTTTTTTTTTTTCTAACATCTTTCTTATTTTCTAAGTTTTTTATTGAAATTCTCTATAAGAGAAAAATACAATTTTTTCTTTTTTTTTTTTTATAATAAAAAATTTTATTAAATTATCAATAATATAATTAATTTAAATATATTGTTAAATATAGCAAAATAAAGCAAATTATGTACAAATACATAAAAATTTTACTGTTTGTTAACTTAAACGAAAGAGAGAAAAAAAAAATTAGAAACTAATTGAAATTAAAATTGGTTAAAAAAATTGGAATTACAATTATATAAAAAAACTTAAAGCCAATCTTCTAGTAAAATTGCTTATGAAAGATCTTTCCGAAGGTATTTTCTTTCTTTTCTTTTTAGACTTAAATTTATTTTTTTTTTTTCTAACATCTTTCTTATTTTCTAAGTTTTTTATTGAAATTCTCTATAAGAGAAAAATACAATTTTTTCTTTTTTTTTTTTTATAATAAAAAATTTTATTAAATTATCAATAATATAATTAATTTAAATATATTGTTAAATATAGCAAAATAAAGCAAATTATGTACAAATACATAAAAATTTTACTGTTTGTTAACTTAAACGAAAGAGAGAAAAAAAAAATTAGAAACTAATTGAAATTAAAATTGGTTAAAAAAATTGGAATTACAATTATATAAAAAAACTTAAAGCCAATCTTCTAGTAAAATTGCTTATGAAAGATCTTTCCGAAGGTATTTTCTTTCTTTTCTTTTTAGACTTAAATTTATTTTTTTTTTTTCTAACATCTTTCTTATTTTCTAAGTTTTTTATTGAAATTCTCTATAAGAGAAAAATACAATTTTTTCTTTTTTTTTTTTTATAATAAAAAATTTTATTAAATTATCAATAATATAATTAATTTAAATATATTGTTAAATATAGCAAAATAAAGCAAATTATGTACAAATACATAAAAATTTTACTGTTTGTTAACTTAAACGAAAGAGAGAAAAAAAAAATTATTTGCCACTCAATTACGGGAAATTCCAAATTTTTATTCTAATTTTTATTTAAATATTACAATAAATCTATCACATATATTGGGTGAAACTTGCAAAAAAAAATATATAAAGACAAACAAAATAGAAAAAAAATTTAATTTAAGTTTTAAAATTGAAGTTGAGAATGAAAAGTTATGATTGGTAAATGTAAAATTTAGAACATTTAAATAAGAGACAAAATTGTATTTTTCTCTTATAGAGTATTTCAATTAAAATCTTAGAAAATAAGAAAGATGTTAGAAAAAAAAAAAATTGAAAAAGAGGTTACTTTTGTAAAAAAATTAAAAATAAAAAAAAGTTAGAAATAACCGTTTTCTCAAATCCCGGCGAACACTTTGTTTTTTTTTTTTCAATAATAAAAATTTAAAAATTAAAAATAATAACAAGGGCAACACTCACCAATGTGTTTGACTCGGTTGGCCAATCATAAGGTACAATTTTATTAAACCCACAACTAAAACATGAATATAAATTTATTAAATTCTTAAGTCATGATTGTCATACAACTTTTCCTATTTTTTATATGATCGGGTTTAATCTCTATCTCCATAATTATTATTATACTAAAAATTTATAAAATTTAGGTTTTATTGAATAATCATTTCATTTTTTAAAATTAAGTTTATAATAAACACTATTTTTCTATTTAAAATTTTTCATTTGTTGTTTAGGTTTTATCAATAGTTTAAAAAACTAAGCTAAATTTTGAAAACTAAAAATAGTAGCTTCTAAAAATTTATTTTTTTAAACAAAAACTTGATTAAGAATTCAATCATTATACTTAAATAAAGATGCACATCATTATTAAAAATGTGAAAAAAAATAGGCTTAATTTTTAAAAATTAAAACTAAAAAATAAAATAGTGACCAAACTAGGCCTAGATATTATATTACATTCTATGCTACAACGAATACAAGTTCATTCACAATAATCCAAAATTATAGATTATACAAACTTTGCTTCTGACACTTTGAAGAATAAATTACCTAACTTTTGAAGCATTGCCCATTTATTTTGAAAATTGTAGTTCAAATTTTCAGTCTATATATTGAAACTTATAATTCATTCAAAAGAAAATTATATATGGGCCCACAAAGTCGATGCCCAATACCGAAGAAAAATTAAGTCATATTTGATGTCTTGTTCCAATTCCAATTTTAGTTAGCCACAAAATCTGCAAAGTCATTCAAACTTTCCTATTAAACCATCTGTTACGTTGTTCATCTGCATCAAACTCCAAGGGATGTTGGGTTCATGATTTTAATGATTCTAAATTTATAAAATCTAGGGTAGAAATATTCGGTCTGGTAATTATTTAGCTTTTAAAATTTGTATTGTTAAAAAAAAAAGATTTTAACTGTCTTTTTTTTTTTTTTTTCAAATTTTGGTTTTGATTTTGAAAACACAACAAAACATAGAAACTAATGGAAGTAAGAGATACTTTTTGCTTAATTTTTAAAAATAAAAAACCATAAATTAGACCATATAGTAACCATTTTACCTTTTGTTTTTGTTTCTGAAAATCAAGCCTATAACACTACTTCCACTACTAAATTTTTTTCCTTTGATGCCTAGTTTTTACCAATGTTTAAAAAACTAAGCTAAAATTTGAAAACTAAGAAAAGTAGCTTTTAAATTCTTGTTTTTGTTTTTGATATTTAGCTAAGAATTCAACTTATTTAACAAAGATGCAAATCATTGTAAAAAATGAGAAGTAAATAGACTTATCAAATAGGGATTTGTTTGAAAAAAAGAACATGAAGAGTTTTTCTCTCTGTAAAATAGATAAAAATTGACACATCAATTAATGTATAAAAATTAAAATGCATCTACAGTATTATTTACAACATCAATTCATATAAATAATTAACAATTCATATAAATAATTAACGAGCTAATTAAGGTTTAAAAATTGATTATATAAGAGATTATAAGCATATTTTCTGAGACAAAATAAATGAATAATATCACAGGAATTTGGTGGAAAAAAAATTACACATAAATTCACTTTATTGGTTTTTTTTTAAATTTTTTTAAATTTTTATCATTTATGTTAACAAGAGGATAATTTTTTAATAATTTTAAAGTTGATGAGTATCTTTTAGAGCCCGTTTTAAAATTCAAGAGTAAAAAGAAATAAAAATAGAAAATTGAAAATTGATAAGTAGAATTTATGATAGTTTTAACTTTAAATTTAAAAAGAGGGGGACATCTTCCTCCTCCCATCCTGCAGCCTATGGGTAGCCCTATCTTTCATGTACCCATTCCCTATTTTCAACCATAAATAAATAAAGCTTCAAGTCAAATCAGCTTTATATATCACACTCAATCTCACACATCCCTCCAAATCCAAAGGACTCTTTTGGGGCCCTCAACACAGTTATAATATTAATTAATAACTCTGATAGTGTAACCACATATTTTCTGGACATAAAATTTTACCAAACTATACTTTATTCATATACCTGTACTTCAAATCTAGGTTTAAATCTTATCCCCCGTCCTTAAATTTTAATATTTGTCCCTTTTTCTTTTCATTGTAATATGTGGGATGAGAAATATCATACCAAAAGAGTTAGAATTCGAACATCTTGTCAGACCTATGAGCCAAAGGACAGTCTTAGGTAAACAATTTATGTTTGAAGTATAGACCTCCCAAAAGGTAACGGAGGTGTGTAAAGGTTTTCTCAAGTCGAACGGAGATATTGGCCCTCAAATAGGAAGACATAAGGGAGCTTGACTACAAGATTCACTCTTCAAGTCGGGACGAACATCGACCTTAGTGATTCAACAATGTTGAGTGGAAGGATCGTTTCTCAACAAATGAAATCGAGCCTCTGACTTCGAGGACGACTCTATAAACTTTATAGCCGTTTAACTATGTTCATTTTGACAATATTTATTTTATTTTAAATATTCTACATTTAGATGGTATAAGTTTGGACTATTTAAAAGATGTATTTTAACTACTCTTGAAAAACAATCACTTTAAACCTTACCTCAAATCATTTACTCACTTCATAATCATTTAAATTATTTGTACTCAGATTTAAATTTGTGCATGTTTTAACTATAACAATTATAGAGTATATATGCTCCCGATGGTTTTAAACCTACTTATTCATAATGACAAGAACTACCATGATCATTACTTTTAATAGGCATTTTCATAGTTTTGAATACCGAAATAAAATCCAAAGTTCAAAGAGGAATTTAAACCTAAAATCTAATATCAACATGATATTATTCCTTCCTAAAACATGAAGTAACAATAACCTTTAAGTTTTACGTAACCCCATCTAAAATAAATTTTCAGTACAATTCTTCATTGGCCCCAATGTTTTTCTTTCCAAGAAAAAAAAAAATCATGAACATTCATACACTATCATATATAACATCAAGGGCTTTTTTTTTTTTTTTTTTTTTAAAAAAAAAAAAAATTTTTTTTTTTTTTAAAAAAAAAAAAAATTTTTTTTTTTTTTAAAAAAAAAAAAAATTTTTTTTTTTTTTTTTCTTCTTGTCAAAAGACAGGATATTGTTCGATGTTCTTTAAAAACAATACATGCATCTCAAAAATTCGTTTAACGACATTGATGTCTCTATCAATATCTATTCTAATAGATATATTCTGAGATAAATTAATTTTTTTTTAAAAAAAAAAAAAATTTTTTTTTTTTTTTTTCTTCTTGTCAAAAGACAGGATATTGTTCGATGTTCTTTTAAAAACAATACATGCATCTCAAAAGTTCGATTAACGACATTGATGTCTCTATCAATATCTATTCTAATAGATATATTCTGAGATAAATTAATTTTTTTTTAAAAAAAATTGTTATATTAACATGTCGCGTCATCATTTAAACAAAATTGTTAATAGCAAATAATTCCAAAGCTTAATTAGTAATTTAATGAAAAAAATTAAAAGAAAAGAAGAACAAATATGACCTCTGTCCCTCTGCCTAGTTAATTATGAAGAGTACTTATAGAGAGGCATATTTGAGGACTAAGCTAAAGATAGGATAAGAAACAATAATTTGATGCATAAACTAAATTGGCAAGTTTTATTTTCAGAAACTGTTCTTGGCACAATCCTTGCTTCATGTGTTTCCTTTCTTTTTTTTCTTTGACTTAATTGTCCACATCCACATATAGTTAACTTAGATTGATTATTACTTTAAAAGTAAAATAAAAGACAAAAATTATACTTTAGAGCATTATAAAAACATTCATGATAGTTTTCTTAACATTTGAAAATAATGGGGGAAAAAAAACATTATCAAAACATGGAGAAATTATTTAGACATGAACAATACAATAATGTGAGTGTCAGACTTTAGAGCATTAGACTTAGGGAGGGATATTAATTTAAAGTCAAAATTGAAGGTGTTTAAAATTGGTCCCATTGGTCAGAAATATAAAAGCTGTTGAGGAAAGAATGATTAAAAAATTAAAACCATAAATAATTGAGGGATTAAAATTAATTAAGGTGAAGAATCACAAGGTCTCTGACATAAAATCGTCTCTCAATATTCCTTCAATTATATAAACGTTATATTCCTCTAATTTTACGAACGTGATTCTTACCTTCTTCTTCAGGCATTGGCCATGGATTCCAAGTTACGATTCATTTGTAATGCCGGCACCGGCGCCGGTACCGGCGATTTCAGGTTCGTGATTTTCGTTCTGCTTCTTCACGGTGTTCTTGTTGTTATGCATCCAGACTTTGAGAACTTGCCGTTTCACTCCGACTTCCGTACAGAATCTTTCCACTTCTTCTTCATCTTGCTTCTGAATCCTCCATCCGACTTTCTCCGCGAACTCAAGCATTCGATCCTTTTGCTCCTGTGTGAACTTTGTACGGAAACGCTTTTTCGACAAGGAGAAGGAAGACGGCGGCATGACCTCGGCATTGGACTGGAAAACGTTTAAATCCTCACTGGAAGACTCGTTTCCACCACCGCCGGCGAAGGCAACGTTCATTGGAGCGATGATTGGAGCAGTGGGACTGGAATGGAGGTTCAATGCCATGGAGAATTTATGGTGACCGTGGAGAGCAGAAGGAGAGGGCAATGGCGGAGGAAGCTGAAGGTGGTTAAGCATTAGGCCTCTTCTGTAATTAGGACTAATGTTCAATTGACTCTCGCCGTCGATTTCTTTCCGGTGAAAGTTGCGGTGGCATTCACAAGCAGCGCATTTCAGTGCCTCTAGGGTTCCGTCTTCGCCACTCGGCATAAACTCTCCACATCCGTCGTAAATATTCCCCCCAACGCTCGCCGCGTGATTCTTCAAACATTCGCGATACCTAACTCCAGAAACCGCCGCCCGCACCTTGGATCTGCCGCCGCCAGAGGAAAAATTACCTCCACCGGCGCCGCCGCCAACATTCTCGCCGCTAGCCGGAACACGGTCTCCATCGTGGTGGTCTGTTTGGATATGGTGATGAGAACCGTTATGAATCGAGTCTATTCTCCTTTCGGAAGAAGTTTCCCCAAAAATATGAGAATAACCACCGGCGCCACCAGGAGCTCCAGGCATTATTACTTCCTTCTCTTGTTCTCTCATATCCATACAAGTAAAAATTCCAAAACCCTAAACCACAGAGAGAAACAGAGAGAGAGAGAGAGAGACCGGATAAAAAAAATAAAAAAAAATAAAAAAGCTCAGATCTCAAAGAGGCGGAGGTTCAAAACGAAGATTGAGGTGCATACATGTAAGTAAATTGAATAAAATTAAAGTCATAGTGGTGCATGGTGAATTTGAATTTGGCCCCCTATTTCCCCCATGAAATTAGAAAATACAAGGAATAATAGGGAAGAAGAACTGGGACCAAGCTAGGGTTGGCCATTAAAGAAAGAAGAAAGTGAGAGAGTGAGAGAGAGAGAGAGATTAGGGTTTTTGAGAAGTGGATTTGAGAGAGAGAGAGAGAGAGAGAGAGAGAGAGAGAGAAGGGATGCTTCAAGGGATCCAACAGGCCAGCTACATATCCAACAAGAGACAGCTTGGTTGCTTATGGAGAAGCGAAGAAGGGAGAAAGAGAAGGGAGGGAAGGGGTATTTAGGTAATTTTAGGTAAGGGTAAAATGGCAAACAAAGGGGAAGGGGAATAGAGAAAAAACAACCGACAACGTCATGTTCATCCCTCTCCCACGCCCTGCCATAAATGGGACCCAGAACCCACCCCCTTCATTATTGCTCTCTTTCTCTTTCTCTTTCTAACCACTTCACCATGGTCCATCACAAATGCCCTGTACTACTACTACTCATACCATACCCCCTTTTGATGCGACCTTACTTCACCTTTCATATTCCTCTCTAAAACCCTAATCTTTTTTTTTTTTTTATTTTTTTTATCCGGTCTCTCTCTCTCTCTCTCTCTCTCTCTCTCTCTCTCTCTCTCTCTCTCTCTCTCTCTCTCTCTCTCTCTCTCTCTCTCTCTCTCTCTCTCTCTCTCTCTCTCTCTCTCTCTCTCTCTCTCTCTCTCTCTCTCTCTCTCTCTCTCTCTCTCTCTCTCTCTCTCTCTCTCTCTCTCTCTCTCTCTCTCTCTCTCTCTCTCTCTCTCTCTCTCTCTCTCTCTCTCTCTCTCTCTCTCTCTCTCTCTCTCTCTCTCTCTCTCTCTCTCTCTCTCTCTCTCTCTCTCTCTCTCTCTCTCTCTCTCTCTCTCTCTCTCTCTCTCTCTCTCTCTCTCTCTCTCTCTCTCTCTCTCTCTCTCTCTCTCTCTCTCTCTCTCTCTCTCTCTCTCTCTCTCTCTCTCTCTCTCTCTCTCTCTCTCTCTCTCTCTCTCTCTCTCTCTCTCTCTCTCTCTCTCTCTCTCTCTCTCTCTCTCTCTCTCTCTCTCTCTCTCTCTCTCTCTCTCTCTCTCTCTCTCTCTCTCTCTCTCTCTCTCTCTCTCTCTCTCTCTCTCTCTCTCTCTCTCTCTCTCTCTCTCTCTCTCTCTCTCTCTCTCTCTCTCTCTCTCTCTCTCTCTCTCTCTCTCTCTCTCTCTCTCTCTCTCTCTCTCTCTCTCTCTCTCTCTCTCTCTCTCTCTCTCTCTCTCTCTCTCTCTCTCTCTCTCTCTC
Source organism: Citrullus colocynthis (assembly GCA_031780015.1). Classification (NCBI taxonomy): domain Eukaryota; kingdom Viridiplantae; phylum Streptophyta; class Magnoliopsida; order Cucurbitales; family Cucurbitaceae; genus Citrullus; species Citrullus colocynthis. The sequence continues at coordinate 762,715 of QLSR01000642.1, read as the reverse complement.
TCTCTCTCTCTCTCTCTCTCTCTCTCTCTCTCTCTCTCTCTCTCTCTCTCTCTCTCTCTCTCTCTTTTTTCTTTCTTTTCTCCAACCCTCTCTCTTTCCCCCTTCTTTTTTTCTCTTTTTTTTTTTTTTTAATTTTTTTTATTTTTTTTTCTTTACTTTTTTTTTTTTTTTTTTAACTATGTTTACTATTTTCTACTTACATCTTCTATTTTCTTCTTTGTTATAGTGTTTATTATTGCGTACCCAAACTAAATAGTCTGCACTCCCAAAAAAAAATCTAATAACTCATACTAAAATCATATGCACCCTAAATATAAGCTATTATAACCTATAACCAATTCAACATTCTAAGATGTCCTCTTAGAACGTTGGACGAAAAATTAGTAATGTCTAAATGTCATTATTTAAGTTTTATTCAGGCAAGTGCTCTAGTCATTGCCATGTCACTATCTTTAAGTTTTTGTCTAACATTCTAAATAATTTCTACTTTGACAATAGTTTTAAAATATTTTTGAAAGATCTAGGGGTAAGATTGCAATTTAAAAAAAAAACAATAAATTAGTTTTTTTTAAAACAAATAACAAAATTTAGGGTTTTTTTTTTTTAAATAATTCAATTTTTTTTAGTTAAATAAAAATTAAACTATAAGTTTGGTATTTACGTGTGTCTATTTTATCCCTAAACTTTCAAAATTATCTAATAGGTATTTGAAAATTTAACTTACTGTCGAATAAGTATTGACATATTTGATTTTTAAAAAAATTTGATTTATTATATACATATTTGAATTTTGTGCTTAATAAACTCCAAACCAGGTTTCAATTTTATGAACTATAAATTTTAAAAAATATCAAATAATTCAATGACCTATTAGATACATTATATTGGACAAGGAATTAGAAGTCTAGAGACATGTTAGACACTTTTTAAAGCTTAGATACCTATTAAACACTTTTCAAGAACCGAACAAATCATAAAGTTTAGGAACTTAAAAATGCAATTTAACCATAACTATATAAATTATATATGTATTTGATTTATAGATGAATTATTTATAGGGGTATGTTTTTAGTCAATAAACACATAGCTCAACTTACATGACCGTATACTATCAACGTCGAGGTTCGATCTCCTACTCTATGTATTTAAAAAAAGAAAGAAAAAGTGTTTTTATTAATTTATGGTACCTAATAAGTAGGTTTCTGCATAGACCAAGTATTTTCGACTTTAATGTTGTAAGTTAGGCGCTGAAAATTTGAAACTGATCACGTATCTATGTTGATTAATGAAGAATGAATGATAGGGTAGTTTTTATTTTTTTGTTTAAAAAAAAAAAATTAAGTTGTGGTTGGGAAAATGTAGAATATTTAAAGTTGTGAAATTTATAATTAAATTAGAATATTTTAAATTTTTAAGAACTAAAGTGAGTGAAATAGGTAGGAAAGTTATAGCATCAAAAAAAATTTCAAACTCCACATTTTAATTAGGAAAAAAAAAAGCGAACTCTATGTTATATATCCTCGTTACCACGACAACAATCATATAAGTATCTTTTTATTTTTATTGTTTGGCTCCTATGATTATTGAACATTTATTTTACTTGGAATAATGGTTTTATGAGCTTAATTATTTGATGTTTTGCCTTTTATTTTATCCCTTTAAAAATTATAGTCATAAATTAGCACACAAATTTTTCGTCAAAAGCATGCCTTTTTCGTTATCTTAAATGTAGTGACTATTATTTATAGTCATAAATTGGTGATGCTAAAAAACAGTTATAAATTTCATAAAATTTGAAATATTTTATTTTTTTTAACACAAATTCAATTTAGTTTTTATGATTTAATTTTTGGTCTCTAGATTTGACTTGACTGTTGTGTGAAATAAGAGGGGAAATGTTGAACGTTTAAGTTTTCAGTTAAACAGTAAAATAAGTTTGGAAATATTTAAAATTCATAAAACATCTTTTCATTAAAAATCTCAAGATGTGGCACGAAAATAAATAAATAAATAAAAGCTCTCGAGGATGCACTATCTATAGCTTTCCGGTGTTTACTCTAATTCATTTGTTTTTGTGTAGGTTTCCCTCTTCCATTTGTTGGTATATCATACAGCGGTCCCATGATATTCAAACCAAACCAAACCATGCATGAAAGTACATTTTATGTGTATGAAACTAATCATTATAAATCCTCTTTTTTAATGGTTAAACCCTGTCTAGTTTAGTTCATATATATCATTAATCATTTCAATTTCACACCAACTTTTATATATACACTTACCCACACCCCTAAATAATGTTATTTGAAGGATGCTATATTTAAAACCTTCTAAATGCTACAAACGCACCATATTATATATATATTTATATATATTTTTATCATGTTATTCATGAAGATAATAATGATCATTTCTTTCTTCTGTTAATGAGCGTAACTATTACATTGTTAGTAAACCATATAAATTTATGTGTTATGTTTCTCTTATCATACTATCATGCATTCTATTTTGGCTCCCGTAGATGTTTATCATTTATATATCTTAACATTCAAACTTCAAATATATATATATATATATATATATATATATATCATGCCACTAAGGGGGGCAACAAAACAAACAAGAACAACATATTTAAAACTTGAGAATAGGATAGTTGATAAACCAAAATAAGATTTAAAATGAAAGAAGAAAGCGACGTTGTGAAGCACACATAAAATAACAGTGAAGTAAAATTTTGGGGGGTTAAAAGTGAAAAAAAGTGAGAGGGTGAACAGTAAATTTTGGTTGTCGGGTTGCTTTGTGTGTGAGAGTGTGTGTTTGGGTTTGGTAAAGAAGAAAGAGAGAGATAGAGAGAGAAGGGAAGAGGTTAATTCTGAAACCTCTGCAGCAGCACGCTTGCCCCAAGCAATGTCTTTACCTTTCTGTGATGCAATCGATGGCTTTTATTTGTCTCTCTTTCCACGTCTTTGCTTTGGTACTCGTTTTTTTCCCTAATAAACCCTTTTTTTTCTTTTTCTTTTTCTTTTTCTTTTTTTTTTTTTCACCACCACACACCTTCTTCAAACTTCAACCAATTCCCATTCCAATTTTCCAATATCCAACCAAACCCTAACCCACCCCCTCTTTTCCTTTCATTTGTATTTATGTTATTTATGATTTTAGTCTCGAGGTTTAGATAAATGCACTTATGCTTCTGATCTTTGATAATAAATTACTCTCTCTCTTTAGCTTGTAGACATAACTAACATACTATTAATAAACTGCGTAAATCTCTGTTCGAACTTCTTTACTTCTTATGTTTCATGTGTCTCTTTAATTGTCAATTTCTTAACACGTTCAATCCTCTTTCTCTCACTATGTCTCTCCAAAATGAACTATTATTTTGAATTTCATGTATTTAATAGATTTCTAAACTTTATGAAGGTTTATTAAATGTAACGCGGTTCAAGCCTATGAAAACCATAATTTAGAATCGACTCACGCACACCTTGTATCTCCTGTAACCTTGTCATCAACAAGGGTCTTGGTCCTTTCAGTTGGATGATTTGTCTCATTCACGTTATTAAAATTTTTAGAAGAGTCACTCAATATAAAATTAAATTTTCAATCTCGTGTAAATCATTCTTGCATAGTCAAAATCGATTTGTTGTTCAACTTATTCTATTCTTAATCTCTACATTAATTACTTTCATGGAAGTAAGAGACTGAAGGAGGTTTTTCTTAAAACTATTCATTAACTTTGATAGTGTTATGTCTAAATTTAGTCGCTTGTATTAGCTTTCAACTATCACTTTTATAATATAACCATGGGTTGAAATCAATGATGATTAATCTACATTATAATCATAACAGCCAATGATTAAGTCGAATATTGATTGATCGTGATCACGACAATGACTCATTGATGTTTGTTATATTGTTTTTGCTACTTTTTGTGATCATTTTAAAAAAAAGGTTTGAAATATTTTAACTCGATTTTGTTAGAATTATATTAGCTTTGCTTTCTTTTTTCATTTTTCATTTTTCTATAAGGATAATCAACATTTGTCTTTGTTGGGCTTTATTTGACTTGAGAAAACTAGGCCCAACTGTATTTCATCCGCTACTTTAAGATGGGGCCCCTAATCGACGTCGGGCTATTTTCAATGGGCCTGTTTTTACCGTGCCTGGGTTCTCGTGTAGTGGGACCACAATTTCAAAATAACATAACATTTATATAATAACGTTTTTAAAGAATTGCAAATTTAGAAACATCTATCCCCTCTTAATGATTAAATCTATCACTGTTATAATATAGTCTATCATCAATAGATTTTAAAAGCTTAATCTAAATTTTGTTACATCTTGCTATGTCTGCAAATTCTTTTGTATCGTGTTATATCTCTTAATACTATTTGTAATTTTCCTATATATATATATATATTTAGAAAAATTATTTTTTTAGTCATGGAATTTTAAAGGATAGTGTGTTAGCTCTATGAGTTTTCAAAACATACCGTTTTAGTCTATGAGATTTTTAGGATAGGTTCATTTTGTAACTAAGTTGTGAAAATGTAACTTTTTAGTTTTGAGTTTTTAAAAATAGGTTTAAAAGGTCTAATAATTTTTTTTTATTGTTTTAATTTAGAAAATTAATTTAAAAAAAAAAAAAGAATTTGCCTCTACTGTCTAAGATCATTTTTTTTTAAACATATTTTTGTAATTCAAAATTTCGTATAATTTCGTATAATCATATAAAATGAAAATAAAAGATAGTTGAAGGACAATATAAACCTATTTCTAAAAAAAATTAGTGACAAAAAAGCTACATTTGAAAAAATTGTAATCCAAATACACCTATTTTAAAATTTTTGGGACTAAAAAGTATGATTTGTAAACTTGGAGACTAGAAAACATATGTTCTTCAAAATTTAGAGATTGAAAAGTCAAATTTTCCTTTATTTATTTATTTATTTTTATTATTATTATTTTGCATAGGAACATAGTAGCGATTTTAATATATTTATTATTTAATAACAACAACTTTTGCAGGTTGTTTTATTTATATAAGAAAATAATTGCTTTTTTTTTTTCTTGACATATATTTTTTATAAAAAAGTTATAATTTACTTTCTCACCAAATTTGTTAAAAATGTGAAAGCAAGTTTCCTTAAAATAAAAAAAGCTCAAATCTCCACCTCAAGTTTTTTTTTTTTTTTTTTTTCCAACCTGAAATAAGTAGGAGCCAATAAGGCAAGAAAGAAAGTTCACCCTTTCAATCCTTTTATCATGAAAATAAATTGTATTATTTATGGTATGCTTGAATCACATATATTGTTTCATAGAGCATGAATATAAAATATTTAAAATTTGAACATCTAAAATAATTAATGCATGTATTTATATATATATATAGGACAATCAATGTTTGAAAGTTAAATATTTATATTCAATTTACCAATTTTGTATATAGAAACAAGAATTAAATAATTCTTTAATTAAATGCAAGAGACAGTTAATGTGGTTATCAACTAAATTTAACATTATTTAATTTATTGTTATATTAATTAAATATTAATGAATTAAAATAAAAATAAATAAATATTTTTATGATAAACATTTACTAAACATAATTAAATTAGTAAAATTAATTACTATTAAAAAATAAAATCAATAGAACATAATTAAAATGTTAATAATTATTAATACTAATAATTTATATTAAATAGTTAAGATAACATAAATTAATCGTAAATGTATTAGTTGAAATTTATTAAGTCTAAGAAAAATATTTTTCTTATTCTTTCTTTCTTTTTATTTTTTTAACAAACCAACCCTTAAAAGATCAAAAATCTCATAATTTAGCACTACCAATCTAACCTCCTCATGTCATGATCAAAGAACAAGAACAAGCTTATATTTATATATGATATTTGTTTTTTTTTTTTTTTTTTCCTCAACATATAAGCTTATATATTAAGAGACAACAGTGATTAGGAAAATTACAATTAAGTAATTTTCCAATCTTTTACATAGGTGTATGTATATATATGCATGTGTATGCATAAGCTAGAGACCAGAAGTTTAAAATAAACACTCAAATTAAAGAAGAGATGGCAGAAGAGGACGAGTTCGAAACTCTTCTTTTCTCTCTGAATCCTTTAAAACGTCACAGTTTTTATCAAATTTCACGGCCATCAAAACGCCGAATCCTCCGCCGTCGAGCTTCTCCTTCACCGCCCATCTCTTCACTTTCCCCGACGTCGTTTTGGGGACGTTTCCCCTTTTCACCAAAACCACAACCCCTAATTCAATTCCCTCTTCAATCAACAACGCTTTTCTAATCTCTTCGCAAATTTTCCTCAGCAATCCGGCATCGTTTTTGTCGTCTCTCTGCATCTCGGCAACGAGGGCGATTGTGTCCGATATCTTGACGGCGGCGATGCAGCCGCCTCGAAGATAGGCAGAGGAATTGTTGTAAGCTATGGATTCGATGTAATGAGGGTGGATTTCATGGTTGTTGAATTCGATGACGTCTGAACACCGTCCGATCACGAACAGGAACCTGTCGGCGCCTTTAATTACTCCTCTGTCGCCGGTGCGGACGAAATTAGGGCTTGATTTGTTGTTGATTTTACTGTGAAATGTCTCTCTGGTTACAGATGGATGATCAAGGTAACCTGAGGGAGGATAAAATATCCTTTTTGGTGAGAGCTTTCCTTTCAGACTGCCAATTCACAAACAGAAGTAAAACTTGTTTTGTAAAGATTATTTTTTCTTTTTTAAATTATTATTTTTATTATTTTAAGAAAAGAGAGTACGGAGGTATGTTGATTTTTAATTTTTGAAAATTTAAGTTATTCACGTCACTCCTACTCTATCTCTTAATTTCTATATTTGGTTGGTTACATTTTAGCATATTCTTTGAAACCAATGCCAAAATTTCAAGAAAAAATTGTTAAAATTAGCTTAAAAATTCAAATATTTAAATAAGAAAATATTAAAATTATGAGAAAACAAGCTCAATTTTAAAAAAAATTAAAATTCAAATATCTTATTTTATTATATACTTTCTACCCATATTTAAAAAAATAGTTTTTAAAAGATTTTTTTTATTCTATTAACAATAGTTGTATTAATGAAAAAACTCTTGTTGACTAGCATTTACTCATCACGGAAAATTAATAAAAATTCTTGTTGACTAGTATATGGACAAGAATTATTATAATTATCATTATTATTTGTATTTAGCATAATTTAGCCCATTTAAATATCATTTCTTTAATTGTATTTTTTTAATATATAAAACGTGACGACTATGTATCACACCATTTCTATATTCTTATTTCTACCGCCATTCTTTTTTAACATTTTTTTAAAACTACATTTCTCTAAAATATTTGACCACGTCTTTGAAAAATAGATTTGAATAGATAATCATATATAAAACAAACAAACAACCAAAAATTTAAAAAAAGAAAAAAAAAATCCACGTTATTATTTTGCAGAAAAATAAAAGATAAAATAAATAAAACCCTCCGGCCGAAAATTTTAGTAGTTTTCCTCCCCTGCCTCTAGTTTAAAGAATAAAAAGGAACCTTGCCTACACATCTATTAGTTATATTGACTTTGTATAAGAAGTGACTTTATTAATATATATTTTTTTTATTACATTTAATAAGTAAAGGAATTCCACCGATTATTTGAGTTATTAAGGGTTTGTTTGGTAGAAAATCTGAAAACAAAAATTTGAAAATAAGAGATTAAATAAAAATAAGGTTGTATTTTATGTTTTCTGATATGTGTTTGGTATCAAAATTAAAAAATTAGATTCTAATTTAAACAATTGCAAATTATTTGTAACCCGCTAAATATTTGTTAACAATAAACTATTATTAATTTATTTATGGACGTGGTTTTATGTTAAAAAGAATTGTATAATTATTATTTTGTAATATTATATAATTTATGGGGTAAATTGAAATTTTTGTTCCTATGGTTTGGAAGAAGTTAAAATTTAGGTCCTAGGGTTTATAATTAGAATTTAACTCCTATACTTTGGTAAAGGCTTCATAAGCTATGACATAGATTATTTAAGAGGATTTAACAAACTATAGTATATGGACAATATATAAAGTTGTATCAAATCATGAGAACTAAATTCTAAATTTTAAAACCATATGAACTAACTTGTAACTTTATCCAAACTAAAGGAACCAAATTTGGAATTTAACCTAATTTATAATAATTACATATTACTCATTTTAATTAAAAAAATTGAATTGAGTTTATAACATGACATACTATATTTCTAGATGTTTTTATCTTTATTTAATATAATTATGCATTTAAAATTTTAAAATTCAAATTTTGGGCATAATGAAAACATAAAAAATGTTTTTCAAAAATTTACACGATTTGAATCATATAATCCATAAACAAAATTCAGGTTGGTTTGCCAAACACATATTCGCTAAACTCAGTGAATTTAAAAACATAGAATAGAAACCCTAAAACCATAATTAGAAGGCAAGTTGAAGCTCAATAATCTGTATGTTTAAAACTTCAAAAATATTTGGTTGGATTTTTTAGTTTCCATTTTTAGTACATGTTTAGGAGTGATATACTTTTTATCATTGAAAACAATAAAGGTTTGTTTGGTAACCATCGAAGACTCATTTGATGACTATTTTTTTTTTTTTTTGAAAATTATTACTTTATACGATGGTTCGTATCTTTCCTAAGTATAATGGTTGAATATTCTTAGCCAAATTTCAAAAACTAATATAAGTTTTTAAAGTTACTTTTTTTAGTTTTCAAAATTTGGCATGGTTTTTAAAAATCATTGGTAAAAAGTCGATAATAGATAAAGAAATTTGAAGGTGGAAGTAGTGTCTATATACTTGATTTTCAAAAACAAAAATAAAATATCAAATGGTTACCAAATGAGATCTAGTTTTTGGTTTTTGGTTTTTGAAAGGTAAGCCTATAAAATACCATTTCCACCTCTAAATTTATTACTTTATCATCTACTTTTTACCATTGTTTTAAAAAACCAAGCTAGGTTTTTAAAACTAAAAAAAACTTTAAAAACCTTTTTTTTTTTTTTTTGTTGAAATTTAACTAAAAACTCAACTCTCTTACTTGAGAAAAATGCAAACCATTGTGAGAATTTGAGAGTAAGTGGGCTAATTTTCAAAAACAAAAAACAAAAGATAAAATGGTTATCAAACGGAGTCTAAAACTTTAATTTACACTTTTAAATACAACTATTATGCTATTAAAATTGATTTTAAATGATTAAAAGTGTTTACAAGTGATTTTGAAAAGAAAAAAATCGATCTAACCATTTTAAAATTAATCTCAAACATGTTATTAGTCTACTCAAACATCGAATCACAGGTTATTATGCGATAAATTTTTTCTTTAATTTTTCTTTTAGTATGTTGTTGGAGTAAACTGCAAAAAGATGGGTGTAACTCATGATGCACTTGATGTCTCTTAATTTTTCCAAAAAGATTGATAAATATAGAAGGTAATTTTGATATTTCTAACTTATATGAGTTTTACCTTTAAAAAAAAAAAAAAAAAAAAAAAAATCACTCGTGCTAATTAAATAAGATATAAATGGTTTATAATTAAAATTTAATCTAGCTAAATTTTAATCAAACTATAGATAAATACTGAGAGTGGTAAAGTAGAGAAGAAAATAACCTGAGGCATTACTGGGCGACGAGACCCAAATCTCTCCTTCAACGCCATCCTCAACCACCTCCCCAGTTTCGCCATTAACAACCACCACCTCAATTTCCCTACACCATCCATCCTTCAACCTCGCAGAAGGCAGCAACTTCCGGTAGCTCGGCATCGTCGGGAACCACCACCTCCGGTCACCGCCGCACCACGCCGTCGAAACAAAAGTGCAATTCTCCGCCAACCCATATGACGGAGAAACGCAACCCGGGTCCAACCCAACCGCCTTAAACACCTCCACAAACTCCTCGACTGCCGACCGGTAAATCGGTTCATTAATCAAAATCAAATTCCTCATGCTCCGCAAATCCAAACCCCTAATCAAAGGACTTTCTTCCTTCACCCGCTTGAGTACGAGTGGGAGAGTGAAAGACGGCACGGGAGTGCACGTGGCTTTGAAAGCGGTGATGAGGTGGAGCCACGTGGTTGGGCGGGTGACGAAAGAGATGGGTGAGGTTAGCACGCACGTGGCACCAGTGATGACGGTTAAGAGAAGGAACATGAGGCCACAGTCGTGGTATTGTGGGAGCCAAGAAACGATGACGTCGTTTGGGTTTAAGTCGTAGGCTTTTCTCGCTGCACGGACGTTGTGGGCGGCGGCGCCGGCGGTAATAACCACCGGTTTGGGAATTGCGGTGGCGCCTGAGGTGTATTGGATTAGATAAGTTTCCTCTGGTTTACAGCCGTAGTAAGAGGAAGAGTGATAAAGAATGGGTTGGTATTTGTTTTGATTGATCTCTGCTTCCTTGTGGGGTTGTTTTAAACTGTCCATTGAAATCCATTGCACGTTCTGCAACAACAAAGCTAGCTTCTTGTCGGTCGAGGNAAAAAAAAAAAAAAAAAAAAAAAAAAAAGAATCAACTTCTTTTTTTAATAATTGTTTTTCTTAGTATTTGACGGAGTATATATTTTGAAATAATATTTCAGGGTGAGCTATACTCATTTTCATGTATTCTATTCTATTGTAAAAAATGAAAAATTATTATTTCTTTAATAAACAAATATATTTCATGTAGTAAATTTGTAATTGAATACTTGAATGAATTATACAAAGAAAGATATTGTCCAAACACACTTAAATATTGATATAGAACCATGGTAAATTAGATAATATAAATATTGTAATTGGTTAATTTAAACTTTTAAGTTTAACCATATTTTAGACAAAAATTCTTAGGTCTTAAATGAGCTAACTAAGATGTTATCCATTATTTTGAAAAAAGAAAAAAAATACATGAAACATAAAATTGAGTGAGAAATGATGTGTTACTCATTCTTCTGAATTAATATTAATAGTTTTTTTTTTTTTTTTCACCAAGTTGATCCGAATAGAGTTCAAGTGTTTAGATAAGAAAAATGAAAATCAATGAAAAAAAAAAAACTAACCATGGCTAAATATCTTAGTTTTTTCCAGTAAATTATGAAATCAATAGGGTAGGTGTCTGAGGGCACTTCTTGGAGACAACATGAATGTGTCTTATTCATGTTAAAAGAATATATATATTTATATTATTGACACTCTCACATATCTTTAAGGGTCTAAAAGAAATCTTGGAGGAAATATTTAAGTTTAAGACACCAATTTGAAGTTGGCGGATTGTTATAAGTAGTTTTGTATTTGGAGCTCCAAATATAATAGTGGTATTTATACCTATCTATGGTCTATAATTAAATACAATAAATACTATTTCAAAACTTTTTTTTGCTATAGTATTTACTATGATCTACTCATTTTATATCTTTCTATTTGTTGCGATTTTAACTATTTCCTATCCCTAAAATAATCTATCCAAACATATACTATTACAACTTAGACCAGAATAGTTTGCCTCCAAAATATACACTATTATAACCTAATGACTATAATAACCACAAACTATAATAACCAACCCAATATCTCAAATACCCTCTAAATTTTCACTATAAATCTACCTAAATATATAGACTTCTGTATTTGGTTTAACTATTCAATTGTTTAATTTTAAAAATAAGTTGTTTTGGAAAATGTTACCGTTTAAACAGAGATACTTTCTTTAAAAATATTTTTTTCTCTAATAAAATTCGAAGAAACCCTTAATTTTCTAAACAAATGTACTTCAATGGATGAAATTTATACTATTGACCTCAAAGTTGAAAGATAGTTCACGACGTACCCAAAAACCGTATTGATGTAAGATTGGTGAGCTATGGCGGCTCGGGGCTTAGTCTGCGAGAGAGCTCTAGCAAGATGCTGACAATTTTCATTCTCGAGAAAAGGGTCGGGCGGGCTGATTGGGACACTCACTAGGCCAGCTCTTTGACATCCATAAATCAGCTGTACAAGCTCCAGCCCCGCCGAGCACAATACAATTACGGTGTCGCGGCGTCGCAGCTGCCGGAGCAACTGGTCGGAGATTAACTGAACGGAGTCGTGAAGTTGCCGGTATGTCAGAAATGAGCCTTCATTCAGGGCGTCGGCAGTGCCGTCTTCCGACCATATGAACGCGGGCTTGGACCGGAACGCCGGAAGGCTGGCCCAAACCGGGAGATACCGGTCGACCACCGGCTGGTCCGGAAATAAGGGATCAAAATTCTCGTACAACATTATCTGATATTTTCCCTTCTTTCTTCCTTTCCTACTATGCAACTGATTTGCCGCATATTCCCCACTTTATACTAGAAAAGAAAAGGCTGTGTAAATTACTGATGGGTTGCTTTTTTTTCTTTTTCTTTTTTTTTTTTGGCTAAATTACAAGTATACCCTCCAACCTTGTCTCCCACTTCAAAAATATTTTTCTATCCAGATTTACACACTATTATAAACTATACTAAAATAATTTACACCCAACACGAACCTATAAACTATTATAATAACCAATTCAATGCTCAAAATGCCTTCTTAGAATGTAAAATTAATACCTAGAACAAAGAGATGATGATTTGAAATGAAAATTTGGGATTCAAACACTGCCACGTATACAATCTAAGTTGATTTCTATCTAAAATTTTACTTTAAAAGTAGTTTTGAAGCATTTACGAAAAGTCAAAGTTAATATTACAACTTCTCAAAAAAAATAATAAATAAAGAGCAAAGCTAATGTTTTTTTTTAAAAAAAAATAAATAAAAAATTAACCTTTCTTCTTTTTTTTTTTTAATTTTTTATAAGTATATGATTATTGGTTCTATGACATCTAATTGCGTCTCAAATTCTGAAGAAGTTGTGATTAAGTGCACCTTTTATTTAGTCCTCCAACCAAGTCGGTAAAAATTAAAATTCTAAGTTCAACGACTAATGATTTAAAAGTTGAGTTTCATCACTAAAGTTAACAATAAGTTAGTTAGGTTAAAAAATTGGATTTCCTGAAACATGTTAAACCTAATAATATTAAGGGGGTGAATGAGCTTCAAACATTTAATTTCTAATAATGCACTTTTGTTAAGCATATATCTGAAATTAAAATGTAAGGAGTAGAATGGTAAATGAAGCATGAATAATAATAATAATAATAATAATAATAATAAATGAGTATTGGATATGACAAAGAAAAAGTGGTTAAATATTTGGTCCCAATGCAAGAGTTAGTAGGGAGGTAGTACAAAAGGATATACCATGAGAATATGTGATATCGAATAAAAGCTGCCAACTACAAACAGACGCCATACAATTAAAATAGAAGAGATTAAAGCAAAGGCTTAAAAAAATTCATTTCTCCAAACACAATCTTCCTATTTCTGATAATAACTAAGATCAGATGGCCCTTAATTGCTGAATGGTCGAACAATTAGTACTAAACCCATCACCCTACGCATTCTCACGACAAATGAAAAAAGCCATATATATGCCTTTTTATTTCATATATATATATATATTTATAATAATTGAAGGATATGCATGAAGATAGGTGTAACCAAATATTACTCTTTTTATGTTAGGCTTTTTAAATCAAAACTTGGATGACGGGAGCTCATATGCCAAGAAAATTTATATCATGTCTTGCCTTAGCTTGACTAGGGTTAATTTATGCCAAATGTCATATTGTTTTCTTACTAGTAGTGGTGTCCAAAAAATTTGATGACTCGACAAGTTTGTTCAAAGTTTGTTTGTTTAAGGTTTAAGGCCTAAGGGAATTAGTTTTGGATGTGTGATAAATTAAGTTTTGAATACTTTTATGGGTTCTTTTCAAAGGTAACAAAAGAAACTAAAACATTTATAAATATAACAAAATTTCACCGTCTATCGCTATCGTAGATAGACTATTATCTATGTCACAATAGACACAAATAGTAGTCTGTCGCGATCTATCGCAAATAGATCATATATTTTGCTATTAGTTATAAATATTTTAAACAATTTTATCATTTAAAATAATTTCTCTATTTTTATTTGATTTAGATAAAAGTTAAATTTGCCTCGTAATTAATAAGGGAGATTGCTTATGGGAATCACCATTATTATTATTATGCCAAGTAGAAGATAGAAATGCAAAATGTCATCCTAAAGAGAATAGTTGGGCTTTTTGATAGTGAGCTTTTTGTGCGGTGGGCTAAACTAAACTTTTCATTTTCTCTTGCCTAATCTTCTTAAAATTGTTGATACAATTTCTAATAAAATATTATATTGTAAATATTTATTTTTCAATTTTTTTTTAATGTAACAGGTAGATCTTTTTTTTTTTCTCGTGACATAAGAATTGTTACAAAACACATTTTTGTTCTTTTACCAATACAAATAGTAATAAAGAAAAAAAATAATAAAAAGAAAGGATGAGAAATAGAAGTAGGCTTTAGTATTTTATTTTGACATAAGGACAAAAACAAGATACAAAGATATTGTCAAATGGGCAAACTAAAATCAACAGTTACGATTGCAAAGAGTTTCATGTGCAAAAGTAACCAGAAATACACATTGAAACTAAGTTGATGATAGTTGCAATAGCTGAAATTTTCAACAAAAACGATTGCATATTTCCTCGATGCACAATCCTATCAAAGAGCTAAGAAAGCCTAAATTAAAAACGAAATTTGTGAAGTTAGAAAAAATTACCAAGAAATTAGTACTATATATCACTCAATCAAACTACGTGACAAATAGTGGGATTGTCATTTTTTATATGATATTAAAGGGAGAGTGTAGTTATCTGATATATCACTCAATTATTGTTTACGTATTTGTTTCTTAATATTTACTTTATTTTTCTCTATTATTTATAATTCTCATTTTTCCAACATAAAAGTCTCATGCACATGATAAAAGTCAAGCTGATCGTCCGGTCTTAAATCATTCAATAGTTTTTCTTGTACTTAATGTTGATTTTGAACTGAGACTTAAAAATTAAAGGTAGAAATGATCCCAAATTATATATTAGTTGATATTCTTTTCTTAACACGTGTTATTTTAAGTCATTTATGGGTTTTTGATCTTAACACATGCACTCAATATAATAAATCCCATCAAGTCACTTATATATTAAGTCTAACTTGTTACATTAGTTTACGAATATTTGAAGATTTTGTACTTATTGAAACATTTCAAACTTGCCCTTTCTTACTCTTAGAAATTCTAAAAGAGCGTCTTACTCCATAGGTCTCTTAGTTGATTGAATTAATTAGATTAGTAAGGTTAACTCTACGAATTAAGGAGTCTAGTAAAATCATGTTCGGCTGCTAGAAAATCGATGTTAAACAAATTGGTGAATCAAACTTATCTACCAATATTGATCTAAATCGACTAATTATTTGATAACATAAGGGTTAGTTGTTTAACCATATGAAACGATAAATTCCGGTACCTAATTAACACTAAAAATTAGATTCTAATGTGGTAAATGTCCGTAAAGGTGATTTTTTTATTTTTATTTTTATTTTATTTTATTTTTTTTTTGGGTCTCTCTTCCTTTTGTCTCGGTTCCAATTCAACCATTAACAAATCCAAACTAATTGAATGATTGTGCCAAAAATTTCCCAAAGTGGGTCCACATTTCTATTTGACAACTCTATGCTTCATATCCCATTTCTTTGCAACCATTCAATTAGGTGAATAACCAACAAAAGTAAACTATCAACTAAATAAGTCGCTAATTTTAAAATCTGTCTAAAAATTTAAAATTTCATACTTCATAAAATATAAAATATAAATTTATATCTAATAAATTGTTTAAATTTAACAAAATCTATTTAACAAAACAATTACAAATTTAGAAATTTATCATATACAAAACTAAAATTCAATAACCAAACCACCTATTAAGCATAAAATTATTATTATTATTATTATTATTATTTTTATTTTTTTTAAGTTCCATCTACAAAGACACAAAGTCAACGTTGGATAATGATAGACTAAATTTGTTAGTTAACGAAGCTCAATTAGTGAGAAAGCTCATTTGCTTTATCTGCCTCACGCAATTCCACATTTAAGAAATTTCATTTCTGAAAACCAAAATGATCACTCGATAAACAGCATCTCTCGAGTCTCGACAAATGATGAATTTGAGCTGACAGTTCCAGAATTTTGTAAGGATGCAGCTTAAAAACGTGCTTGTAAATCCAAACCTACCGAGTCCAAAGCTCGAAGAACAAATAATTTATAGCGCAAGCTGTACCACAACAACCTTAGATTCTGACCGAAGTCGCCAAATTGCCAACCAGTCGCCACGGTGATGCTGAGAAGGTATGGCCCAGTTAGAATGAGCCCACAAATTATATATAATCAATCTGTTTGTATATTTATACGTATTGATGTATACTTTTGGTGAATCTGTCCGTTTGTGGCCTAATTTTAGAGAGACAGATTGAAGGAGATAATTAGATTTGTGAGTAATTGGGAATATCTTACTCGGGGAAGTTATGTATATCCACTATTTTCTTTTTTCAGTATCTATATAATTGTTATTGATTGTGGCATTTCTACAAACAGATCGCGCGCCAGGTTGGGGGTTTGATTAGGACGGAGCTGTTGATCTTCGTCAAACGGGTTTTTGGAGTTGGGGTTCGAGAGAGTGTAACAGAGGATGAGTTTCAGGGACGATAGTGAAGATGGGAGAGACCTCAGGAAGCCATTTTTGCACACGGGAAGCTGGTATCGAATGGGTTCGCGTCAATCCAGTCTGATGGGTTCGTCTCAGGCAATTCGTGACAACTCCATCTCTGTAGTTGCTTGTGTTCTCATCGTTGCTTTGGGCCCTATCCAGTTTGGCTTCACGGTAACTACCTGTTCTGTCTTATTTTCCAAATCTTTGAGAGAATTTGTTGCTGATTGACTGGGGATTTTGTGGGTACTTGATTGGAAGTATATTAGTTGGTTTTAGTTGAACCTTTAGAATTACTGGGATTGAGTTTTTCGATGGAAGAACTAGAATGAACTTAAAGATCAGATAGAGAAATGCATTTCCATTGCAATTGATTCTGTTGATTGTTTTAAATTAGATTTGTCCTTGTTGGTTACTCTGGAATTCGTTGCAAATTGTTGATTCTGTTGAACAAGCATTCAGAGTAAGTATTGACTTTGCAGGGAGGGTATTCATCACCTACCCAATTTGCAATAACTCGGGATCTTGGACTTAGTGTCTCGGAGGTGTGTCTCTGTTGTCTTGTCTTTTCTTTCTTCATTCTTCATTTGTGAACTACAATCGTGTCTGACCTGATTTATGAAACAGTATTCTTTATTTGGTTCTTTAAGCAATGTTGGTGCTATGGTTGGGGCTATAACCAGCGGTCAGTTGGCTGAGTATATTGGGCGGAAAGGGGTAATACTGGTTCATTGATTCTTGCTTTAATTCTTCTTGCTGAAAGTTTTCTTCTGTTTGGATGATTAAATCTTACTTTTATGTGCTTAATTTCAGGCCTTAATGATTGCTGCAATTCCCAATATTATAGGGTGGCTTACTATATCATTTGCAAAAGTTAGTTTGATAGAGATCCTTTTTGTAACAAACACTCTTTCATATGCAGACTGGCAACATACGTTATATATAACCAATTTTTGTTGCTTATGTAGGATTCTTCTTTCCTCTACATGGGGAGGTTACTGGAAGGATTTGGTGTTGGAATAATCTCCTACACGGTGCGACTTCAATTTCAATTATGTTTTCTCATCTCAAATTGTGTATTTTTACTGAAGGGACTCTACCTTCTATTCTAGGTCCCCGTTTATATAGCTGAGATAGCACCCCAAAACTTGAGAGGAAGTCTCGGTTCGGTCAATCAGGTTGGATACTTTTGGTCTTTGTACGGTGAATTGGCCATGGAATTTGTAATCTTTTTAGTTCTATCCACCTCTCAACATAGCTACTTTCATTTTTTTGTTGTGTAGCTGTCTGTTACCTTGGGAATAATGTTGTCTTATCTGCTGGGACTATTTGTACCATGGAGAATACTTGCAGTTTTGGGTAAGTAATCTAGAAGGATCTATGTTAGTGCTGTAATTTGTTAATCAATGATATGTTTCTCAGACAGACAAATGGATTAATATAACACCCTAAAAGTTGTGCTTAAAAATAGTCGATGGTTAAAAAATAAAAAGGTTATGTAATATTGTACCTAAAATGAAGTTGTGGGATGCGAAGGGTGCTTGGCTATTTTCTCACCGCATATTGCTCTTGGCCTACTTCAATAAAGAAGAACCTTCATTTAGATACTCTCTGTTTTAATGAAAAAGACATCCTCTGAAATCTTGTCTTTATAAATGTGGAGTTGATGAAAAACCTATCGTTCAACCTTGTTTCATTATAAAAATACTGCTCTCTTGGTGAGGGATCCCCAATGACACCAAGCTCCAAAAGAAGTTGGAAACATGAGCATCGGATTTTGGTTTGTGGTGATGTTAGAAAGTTCTTCACAGAGTGTGTGATGGTTGTGTTGAACAGTTTCTAATGCCATGCTTTCACATCATATGTCTTCTTCTTCTTCTTTTCCTTTTGGATTGCTATTAAAATAGGGATGATAAAAAATGTCATGTACTTGTATGATCCTGTCCTAGCATCATTAACCATCCTTTCCTCTTTAACATCAGAAAGTACAAATTTTAATTGACGAAACATCACGACAAACTTCTTTTGCAGGAATTTTGCCTTGTACAATATTGATACCTGGATTGTTTTTCATCCCAGAATCTCCAAGATGGCTGGTAAAAATCATTACATCAATGCCTTCAACTTGATAAAGCTAAATATTAATTCTTACAGTTTTTATATATATATTTTTTTATGAACCTTTAGGCAAAGATGGGGATGACGGAAGAATTTGAAACATCTTTGCAAGTTCTTCGTGGGTTTGATACTGATATTACTATTGAAGTAAATGAAATCAAGGTGAATACACATAATAAATTCAGTGAATTGGTTTTTCCCAATTGTCAGTTACGAGTCCTGTTTCTTCATGAAGAACCATGGCAAATATGTCTATCTATAACCATGTCACACCATCAATTCAAATAACTGCTTCTGACTTACATGATGCAGAGGTCTGTAGCTTCAGCCAACAGAAGAAGAACTATTAGATTTGCAGATCTGAAGCAGAGAAGATACTGGTTGCCTTTGTCGGTATGGAGATTTTGAAGATTCTGTTTACGTATATTTCATATTAAGCCCAGAATTCAGGAACTTACTTTTGCAGCTCTCTCACATTATGCAGATTGGTATAGGATTACTTATTCTGCAGCAACTAAGTGGAATTAATGGTGTTTTATTCTATTCGAGTACCATCTTTGCATCTGCCGGTAAGTAAATATATATGGGTTGCATTAAGCATTTGGTTCAAATCCTATTTTTGGACCCTTTACTCATCTTGAAATATTGTCATGATATTAAACGGTTTTTGTCATGTATAAAAATTTGTGTTAATTTTCAAATAGAGACCAAAATTGCAACTTTGTAAAAGTAGATGAACTAATATGGACAAGAACTAAAAGTATGTAAAACAGAATGGATATTTTGAGAGTAGGACCAAGATAAAAATTAAACTTACATATTTCCTTCCAAGTGGTGTATTGGACATTGTTAGAGGCTTGAGTTATAGACTTTTAATTGAATAACGTTACTCAGGGTCCTATTAGTTCACCACTTATAGTTTTATGGGTTTAAGCTGGCCATGTTTCTTCTATTTTCTAGTGTAATTATGATTACCCTCCATGGTAGGAAACAGAACTGAGACCGGAAATCAAGAAAAATAAAATCAGAAATATGTTGCCCTACCAAAGAAAATTAGAGGGTGCCAATCATTCGGGAGGCTCAATTCTCTCCTAAAGCATTCTCAAAATATGCTAGCCGAATAAAACTGCTCCAACCTACTCTATATATAACCTTAGCCAATGAAAAGTATGTCTCCCGAATATCCTAATAATATTCCTAATTTTATCAAAATAATGATAATAATAATAACGTTCCTAATATTTTCCCACTCATATTTCATATACATTATATATCTACTACTTCTGTTATGAATCTTTACAAAAAAGTATTCTTATCCAAAAGTCAAAATAAATAGAGGAGAAAAATGTAATCTCCACCAATTGTTGCCTCAAATGGCTCTTCGCTAATACATTTTTAAACAGGTATTACCTCCAGTAATTCAGCTACATTTGGCCTTGGCGCTATTCAGGTACAATCTAAAATTGATCTGCTCAGTGACTGATGTTCTCCATCTGAACTCTGCTTTTCAGCAACGACTTGCATGTTTTTTAGGTTGTTGCCACTGCAGTGACAACATGGGTGATCGACCGAGCTGGACGTCGTCTTCTACTTATTGTGAGTTTCATATTATTCTTAATTCTTTTAATTTGTTTGCATCATCTTAGTTAATTATCTTATAATTTTATTTCAGATCTCCTCTGCTGGAATGACTCTTAGCCTTCTGATTGTTGCTGTGGCATTCTTTGTGAAGGTAAACTAGTTCTTTATTTGTTTCTTTCATAGCCTCAAGATCTTAGTGCAATGCATCTAAAAGCTTTGCTGTGTTGCAAAATTGATGTCAGGATGCTGTCTCTGAGGGTTCCAGTTTGTATAGTATAGCGGGGATCGTATCAGTAGTTGGGGTTGTGGTATGTCCAGTTCACACATAATTAAAAATTAGTTGCAAAAGTTTGATCCTGTTAGTTAATAGGAGATATCTTTCTGCAGGCCATGGTTGTTGCTTTCTCTCTTGGTGTTGGAGCAATTCCATGGATCATAATGTCTGAGGTACGCTCACTGTGCTACATTTTCCTAAAAACTAACTTTCTTGTTTCCTTTTTATGGTTGAATTGCTGATCAGAGTCGGACTGTGAAAAGGGTTTGGGAGTCGAAAACGTTTTCGGTTGTATCTCATCGTTTTTTTTTTCCCTCTTTCTACTGTAAAATGATAAAACCTTGAATTGGTGTGGTTAAGGGGTTAGTAAAGTTATATTCATTTAGAATATAAGCTACAAATTTCTCTTGCAACTTTAAGCTAATATGTTGTATTGGGGTGCAGATTCTTCCTGTGAATATCAAGGGTCTTGCTGGTAGTATAGCAACACTGGCCAACTGGTTTAGCGCATGGGGAGTCACAATGTCCGCGAACCTGCTCTTAGCATGGAGCAGTGGAGGTATGTTTCTCTCTCAAGTTTTTTGGTATAGAATTTTGCAATGTCATTTGCTCCAAAATTGACATTAATAGTTCAGACCTTAGGTTTTTCTTTAAAACTAAATGAACATCTAAGCTCATGGGAAAAGTAATATCAACTGTCAAAATTAGCATAGTTGATCGGCTAAGACAAGATTTGTAGGTTTAAACCGCATTCCTACATTTGACTTGGAAAACAAAAGGGAGAAAAAGGGAAGTAAAATTAATTATATGTAATGTACAAAATTAACATCTGATATTAACTGTTCATACATTGGGTTCTTTTAAAAATTAAATTAACATCTAAACTAGCACGTCGGAAACAACATTAGGTGTAAGTATGAACGTAATTAACATCTGAATTCACTTTGCAGTGTCATGCTCCATTATGAAATTAACATCTGAATTCACACGAGTTTCTGTTTTAGAATTCTAGTATTCTACAATGTCATTTGCTCTCCATTGGTATTAATAGTTTACACATTGTACTTCTTTTAGTTAAACTTATATTTGTCACACTTAAGAAGTAGTGTTCAACCCTGTGAATGCATGGACATAATTTAGCAGGCCAAAAAATGGTTTTGAGGGGTTGAGTTCAAAGGATGGTAGGCACTTTAGATCTAATATCCTACAAGTTTTTTTTGACAACCTAATGCCATAGGATCAAATGGTTGTCCAGTGAGAATTTGAGGTGTATACAAGCTTGCATGAACACTCACATATGTAAAAATTAATGATGATAATAGAAACAGTGAGCATAAATCTATCAGTTTAAGCTCTAATGAACGTGAATCTGAGGCAACTAATGGGTTTGACAGGAACATTCACAATCTACCTGGTGGTGACTGGTTTCATGGTGCTATTTGTTACTCTTTGGGTTCCTGAGACCAAAGGCAGAACCCTTGAAGAAATTCAGTTTTCCTTTAGATGAAACCCTTTCTTTTCCTATTTGATTTATTAGTTAGGAAGAGGACATGTGTGCTGCCTGCCGTTCTCATTTTGCAAGCAACAAACCAGAAGTCTTTTCTTTGGCTTTCATCATTCCATATTTTTGCAATCTTTCTGTTGTTGCACCTCTCTTTGGCCAATAATTTTGTCTATATTATTTGATTACATTAAATTTGTTTTTATGTATGCTTCTAGTTTTTAGTTTCTGCCTTATATGCTTCTGCAAACTCAGTACACATTTGACAATTTCAACTACAGAATGCTATTTTATTATTATTATTACAATAAATGTGAAACGTGATATTTTAAATCTCTAACCTTAAGGAATGAGCATATGCTAATTACGGCTAAACTAAATTAAATTGGTTAAAAAATAAATATATGAGAAAAAATGCCGTTCTAAATTTTAAGGTCACTCTATTTTTGTTTGAAAGCATCTAATTTTATTCTCAAAATTGTAAGTTTATTAAAACAATCGTAGGTACTACTTCTTCTTCTTTTTTTTTTTTTTTTTTCCTTTAAG
>QLSR01000642.1:715085-739773 GCA_031780015.1 Citrullus colocynthis | reverse complement strand
TTTTTTTTTTTTTTTTTTTTTTTTTTTCCTTTAAGTGAAGAAATTTGAACTTTCAAATTCATGGAAAATCGTTCCATATTTAATAGATAATCGTTCCATATTTAATAGACAAATAATACAGTTTTAACTGTTAAACATGTCTCTATCAATCATCATGGATTAGCCTAGTGGTAAAAAAGAGACCTTCTCAATAAATGACTAAGGAGTCACATGTTCAATCTATGGTAGTCACCTACCTAGGAATTAATTTCCTATGAATTTTCTAGACACTCGAATATTGTAGGGTCACATGGATCATCCTATGAGATTAGTAGAGGTGCGTGTAAGTTAGTTTGAACACTCACAGATAAAAATAACAAATAAAAAAAAAAAAAGCATGTATCTTCAAAATGTGTTTTTTAGAAAAGTTCATACACTAATTCCTAAATAGACATGATATCTAAATCGAGCCTCCAAGAGTTGTGCACCCAAACCCATTTGATTTTATTCAAATTCGCATCTTAAGTGAATTTACTTTTGTGTCCCCAGACCCATATATGATTGTTGGATAACCGACGATTCGATGAACGCCACAAGGCAACTTTTTGATTGATGGAAAATAAATAAAAATAAAAATAAATCTCAAAACAGTCCATTTTGACACATTTTTTCCCCTTTTTCATTTTGGTTTTTAAATCGATAGGTATATCAAATATTAACTCAGATACTTAGATTATAATTTTAGTCCATAAATTTAAAATTGTCTAATAGGTTCATAACCTCTTGTTCCTGATAAGTTTACGCACTATTGAATCAAATTTTCTAAAAATTAGCAATTCTATTGGCTATATAATTGTGGTACTCAAAAAAATAAATAAACAAACAAATCAAAAGAAAGAATGAGCTGAATGAAAACATACAACACAAGTTACCAATTGAAAAACTTCTGACTATCTAAATTAGAATACAAATCAGAGAGGTAAGATCATAAGCTATAACCAAACAGTCCCTCACCCTAAGACTAGGACGGTGCCATAAGTAACCAATCAATACCCTGCCTCCAGCAAAAAAAAAAAGAAAGAAAAAAGAAACTACGCAAAAATATCTTTGAGCCTCAGACTCCAGAGCCAATTAAAGGAATGGAGTAAGAAAGAAAAAATTTCTAATACTATAGGAGTACCTCGCGCTGGATTATCAACCAACGCAAGCAGAGAATTAGAAATACATGTCATCTAAAAAAAGGAAAAAAAAAGTAATAGAGAGAGCGAGAGAGGAGATTTAACGTACTCTTGGAACTTGAAGTACTCGCTCATTTAATTGGGCTTTTTTTTTCTTTTTTTAAAGCCTGGTTGTGTGTGGTTCTCTTTCCTTATCCCATCAAATCCTGCTCTTTTTTCTTTCTGCTTCCCTATTTCTTATCAATTCTATAAACAAGTGTTGAAATAGAAGCATGACTGATACAAGAGAATGGCTTACCAGACGACTCAAGGTGGTCTGAGCTAAAGCTTCCAGATATGTTGTTGGCCGACATAGTAGAAGAAGTCCATCCTAGAATTGAGGCTGAATATGGGACAACCTCCAACGCTCGGCATGTCAAATGGCAGAGAAGGAAGAGCACTTTGGAAGCACATGAACTTTGATACACTAGCAAAATTACTATCTGGAGAGGCATGCCCGAGAAACCTTCATGAGAAGATAAAGAAAGATCGAAGCAACAATGCAAGAGAGATTTCTGGAGTGATTCTTGCTGTTAGCACCCTCTGGTTTGCTTCAGAAATGGAAATGCTGTAACATCTTTCGATGGCAGAGATTCACAGGTCGTTCTGCTTGGTGCAGGTTGGTATTTCAACTCCCAGACAGTGCATTTGGTTAGAGTTCATACTGCGTTAAGAGGTCCCAAACATAGCAGGCAGATGGGTTAGAACTAGAAGTAAGCAATAACCAAAATAGCACAAATAACGACCTTGTTTTTCTTTTCCAGTAAAACGAGTCATAATCAGTGTTGGTACTAGGCATGTTAGAAGTATAACTGTAAAATACGGGAAGCAGTGAACTCCCAGGTGATGCAAGTATTCGAGACAATAGCTGAAAAATGCACCATAACCCACACAGTTCTCTTAGCAGATTTTATGAATATATCCTCAAGCACTCTTTCAAATTCTGTCTTTCATGTCTACTGCGATTGACCTGATCATCTACTTCCATCCCTTGGATTTTCCAGCACTACACTATCACAGAATGAAGATCCGGATGCTCACTTTGGGCTTGGGTATTACAGACTCTCCCTGATAATGGAAAACCTTGCTGCCGCTTGTATTTAGCACAGGCTTCTGGTTCACCTCGGCTACCGCCCATCCCATAAGACAATCCACAAGTAAGATGAAAATCTCTGCGTGAGTAGGTTGGATGGATGGCAGACGCCACATTTACCTGCTATATGCTGCATTAACACTAGTCCAATGGAGAGAATGTCAAATTATATTGCCCAAGGTTTCTAAACCATTCAATATCAGAGGTGTAGTCATAAACGTGTAATTTTAGTACATATCTTATGTAAACCATGCAATCATAACACAAACAAATTGGACATAGATTGTGTTCTGAAAGACTTAGATTATAAGCATTCCACCATAATGATCACACTTCTGCATATGAAAAGAAATCACCTATGCAAAAATATTTCCTGAAATAGGGACTACTAAATTGATGAAAAGGGCCTAGAAAATTGGACTAATTTTTAAATACTCATTACTCAAGGACACAGTTGTACAACCTGCAGAACAAATTTTGTTTAAGTAAAAGATCATGAAATTGGTCCTATAATAACTGATTGGGAATCTCTTGGCTACATTATTCAACAGGCGTATGATTTTAACAACGCAATCATTTGCCACAAGTGACAAAAATTACATCACAAAATAAAATGGCAAATCATCAGCAAATAATTATTTGATCCCCAATTTCATTAGTTGTATGCACTATGGGAGTTGGCTATTTAATTTTTTATATATCTCGGTCATGGAGCAAGAAATACTGACGTTGAAAGCATCAAAAGAATGCGGCAATAATCTATGAGAACAGCACAATGGATGAAAGGCAGGATACTATCACTTGCCACTAGACCAAATAGAGATTAATGGTACATAACGACTCTAAAAAAAAGAATGGATTTACCCACAAATATCTAAATAGCCTGGCTTGGAAAAGAAATTAAAACCAAATAGTCACACTCCCAGACTTTCAAGATATATAATAATCCTAAACTAGATATTGAACATGCACATACACGCACACACAAGCCCATATATGATAGAGCGAGGCTACATGCATTTAACTTTTAAATCACTACATTTATCAATAAAGAAGCTCGAAATTGAGCTTAAAAGCTTTGCTTTTGTTTCATCTAGCTGTTGCTTGTTTGGACAAGAAAAATACAATTACAGAAAAAAATAATTGGACTTAAATTTCAAGACAATCCTTAATACCCTTCTCAAAGTTGTCGAGGGAAGACATGGTATCATTTAGTGCATCCAGTACTTTTTGTCTGCAACAAAATAATAATAATAATAAATAAATAAACAAGTATACACGGACAAAGGTTTAGACTACCACAATTTTTTGTACCTAAATTCACAGGTAAAGTTCCCTACAATATCAATATATAAAGCAGAATAAAAGAGGTTCACTTAGTTAAAGTGAATCAGCAGAATATTGTATCTGAGTTACACGGCTGTAATGGCCTTGAAACCAAACTACAATTCCATCACTTCCATGGATTTTTCAAACTTACAGCATTGCTACCATGTAGGAACATCTTGCTGTTGAGTTTCAATTATGCACACCCAAAGTACAAATTTTCATAGAACCCATATTTAGTTTCACGTCTCTACCATTTCACATTAGTCTTGAAATTTACGCAAGTCAAGTAATCAAAGAAAATGAACCACCTACTAACTGAACAGCCTAGATTGGAAAAAAGGTTCATCACCCAGCAGCCCTATCACAAAGTGTGTGGAAGAAAATCTAACATTATGGAAAATCTAATTACTAAGTAACAGTATTTGTCTATCAAAATATTGATTTGAAATGAGACAACTGTTCAAGACAAACTTTATTTGAGCCTTCAAATGAGGACGTGCGTACCTATTGGAGTTGACTTGAATATCAGTTTCATATGCAAGACTATTAAGAGAAGTGAAAGAGCTGCATCATAAGAGCGAGAAAATATCACAATAAGCAATAACAATCAATAGAAATAAAGCTAATGATCTCGACTAATCTCACAGGACAACCCACATGACCTTACAACATTTGGGTGTCAAAAAAAACTCGTAGGCTATCAAATCTTAGGTAGGTGGCCACCATGGATTGAACCCATGACCTCTTAGCCATTTATTGAGATATGTCCCATTTTTTACCACTAAGCCAACCCATAATAGTTTACAACTTCTCCATTTTGTTGGAACTTTTTTATCCAAGAACCCTTGGCAATTTAATCTTTATTCTTACCGTCCACTGTCCAAATAAACATAAGGCAGCTTACCAAACAGGTGACTATTACTTATCAAAATCAAAGCACTATCCAATTGAAGAGATAATATAAAGGCATCAGCAAATGAAATGGAGGTTACCTTACTAGATCTTTTAATCGACTTTCAGCTTCTAGTTTTATAGGATCTTTGTTTCCAAGCAAGGAGGATGCATTTTTCACAATCAATTGAAATGTACAGACCTGCCGAATTAAAAAGTTGAAACCAAAGAACATTCAAGCTAGAATATTGGACAAATATTCCAACATATCTAATCTTGTTTAATGCGAATTTAGTATATACTTCAACAGATTCTAAGAGTAGCGGCATGGGATGCTAAAATAGTAGTTTGAATTGCACATTGTATTTGGATAATTCTTGGTTTACAAACACAAGAAATCCGGAACGAATACAAAGAGAAACACAAGCAATATTAGGAAATTGAACCTCGACTCCAGTACTCGCTTGGAATTGAACAAACGAACTCCTGTCCTTCAAAACGCAATCCCTTGCAGCAGATTTAAGCAGTCTTTGAACATCCTCCATATCCTTATTTGAGTAATTGGGATCGTTGGCTGCAACCGGAGACTATGTAAGAAAATACCGAACAAGGAGATAAAGGAGAAACAAGAGACGGTGAGAGACTTACAAAGCAAAAGATAAACTGTTCGAAGGCTGTCTCTGGAGGCCTCAATTGGTGCCAAGAGGAATTTGGAGGCCTTCTTCTTCTGCTCCTTCAGCCAATCCTTTGGTCCTGCTGCAAACAAACCGATAAACTAGGGTTCCAGCAACAAAATAAAGAACAAAGGAAAAAGAAACAATTGACGAATCAACGTTGCCGTTTCGTGATGCTTACAAATGCCGATATTGAAAGCAGTGGCGGGAGCGGGTAGAAACAGAGACGGCACCGCAGAGATAAATGAGAGCATAGTGAGGCCTCTGCGAGATGTAGTAATCGGAAGTTGATGGCGTGGCGGTTGGTTTTCTGGGAGTGGATCATTGTTCGGATTTTGAGAGAGTGTAGAAGGTGAAGAGACGGCGGCAGGAACCGAGATAAGGCGGAATCCGATCGTTGTCATGGTGGCGAACGGGATGCTTCTGAGTTATGAATTGATTATGCAATGAACGGATTTTTTTCATGTTATTTATTATAATTTTATATTGATTAATTTTTTTTAAAAAAAAATTATATCAATATAAAAGAAATGAAAAGATAAAAATCCATTTTAACCTTAAACTTACGAAGATATATTAATTTTAAAATTTCCAACTTTCAATTTCATCAAATTTTACCACTGTTATTTTAATCTTATACTTTAAAAAGTTATGTATTGTAACTTATGATAAGTTTTCGCTCCAAGAAATATAGTCTTTGAGTTTTGAATTTGATTTCAATTTAGTTCATATATTTAAAATATTACAATTTTACTCTTTAAGATTTGAATTTTATTTCAATCCAGTCATTATATTTTAAATTTTACAGTTTTAACCTTGATTTTCCACTAAATATTCGTCTTGTCGTCTTTAGTATTAATGTATATTAATTAATTTAAAAGAATTATAATTAATTAAGTTTTACTATTTTTATCACTATTAAAATTAAATTTAAAACTTCACTTTTATAATTATTTTAAATTAATTAATAATTATTAATATTAAAGGCTATAAGTAAGTATTTAGTAAAATCAATGTTAAAAATATAATTTTAAAATATAAAAATTAAATTGAAATAAAACTCACATCTCAAAAGTAAAATTGTAACATTTTGAAATTAAAGCTACATTAAAATCAAACTCAAAACTTAAATCTTAAAATATAAAATTTTAAAATTTATGGACTAAAAGGAAACTATACCCAAAATTTAGGGATCCAAAAAATTATTTTTCTTATAATTAAAATAAATTTAAATCTGTTTTTTTATTAATATTATTTCAATTAAAAGTTTATTGACATCTTGTTTAGTAATAGTTACCTATTACGATTTTCAACTATATTCAGTAAATAACAGGAATGAGTTTTCTTTTTTATTTCGCTTACAATAAACTTAAGCAACAACTAACAAATGACACATTCTCATTTATTTCTCGGAAAGAAATAATAATAATAATAACATTCTCATTTTGAATTTCTTTTGAACTGAATTTTATTTTGTTTAATTTTGATTTCGAGTAAATAAAGAGGGTTTTAGTTTCTATTTGTTTCTAACATTTTAAATGGCTCACAATTTAAAACTAACACTTTTGAGGTTAATGCTGCACCTATACCACTCAATTTGCTGTATTTTTTCCCCCTTTTAATTTTAGTTTATATAAATTTTTTAAGGGGATTTATTTTAATTTACAATTAATCTCAAATAGTTAACTTTATTTTAATTTGGTCCACTCTATTCTCGTATATTTGTCACTTTGACCTTAAGCGAAAGAATAATTTAGACATCTAGTGAAGTTTGAGGGTCATCTTAATAATTTCGAGCTGACTCGAACTTGTATTACGACATGAGCAATTTGAGGGTTAAAAATAAAATTAGTAATCTGGAACCCGTTCTAATTAAGGAAAATCAATTCTAGTGGATTATGGATTATGCGGTTGGAGTCAGTTCAATGACAAAGGAGCATTCCATTATTACACCATTAGTACCTTCAATATATGATCTTTCAAAATGAGATTTGAGTATATTACATGTTTATGCAGCGTGTAAAATATGGACTTTTTTTTTTTTTTTTTTTTATGGTTTTGGTAGGATTATTGGGTCTTCTAAGGGATCATATTGGCTTATTAGCATAGATTTATGAATTTATCCTTGAATACAACGAGTTCTGAGGTTCTTGCTATTTATGAGGGCGTTGGTCTGACATAAAGATAGGAGTTGCCTCGAGTTTTAGTGTTGTTGGATTCTTTGATTGTAATTCAGATGATACGAGGTCTTACCAGGTGGAAGTGGCAAACTAAATAGGGCATTTTACGAAGATTATTGCTTTCTTCCATATGGTCACACTTTCCAGCATGAACCTCGTACTTCCAACTCAATTACAACACATTCGTTGGCTAGGCTGGGTATTTTCGGAATTGACTGCTTCTATGACTCCGTTGTTTTCTTTCTTAGGCCACATCATCGTATTCAAGAGATTTTTATTTTTTTTTGTCGGCCATAGAGCCTTGCAATATATATCAAAATATATATATATACATATATATAATAGGGGCAATTTCATGTATGGTAAAAGAAGAAATGAAATTTGCACACGTGTCTCAAACTTTTTCCTTTTTCAGATTTAGCAAAATCATGGCCCAGCTCAAACATTAAAAGAGTAAAAGTCTAAAATGCCCTCTACTATTGATATTCTAAATATCAAGTGCATTCGTTAGGTGATATATCTTATGTTGAATATACATAGATGATATACTATTGATATACTCCATTTTAATTATATTAGTTAATCGAATATTTACTCATTAGTGTTTGACACACCCATGTCTTATATTTGATGTATGCTTAATACACTTGATTGATATACTGTTGATAAATTTGATAATGGTGTACTTGACTATATACTCGATATACTATTGATATACACATTATACAATACTGATATAGACTTGATTGATATACTTGATATACTTGTCAATCATGCACTTGTTTATATTGCCAATAAACTTGATACCACTTTACTAATATACTTGATAATTATGTACTTGACGAATAAACTACTGATAAATTTACAATAATGATACACTTGACTGAAATATTACCAATA
Organism: Citrullus colocynthis; assembly: GCA_031780015.1. Taxonomy (NCBI): domain Eukaryota; kingdom Viridiplantae; phylum Streptophyta; class Magnoliopsida; order Cucurbitales; family Cucurbitaceae; genus Citrullus; species Citrullus colocynthis. The sequence goes on along the minus strand of QLSR01000642.1, from coordinate 731,510 downwards.
AACTTAATAATGATGCAGTATTTTATAATCCTAATACAACTGATTGATATACTGCTAATACACTCGACTAAAATATTGTCAATAAACTTGGTTAATATACTGCTATACACTTGATTGAGTTGATATACTTTACAATGATACACTTAGATTATGAAAATAAAATTAAAAACAAAAAAAAAAAAATCGAAGTTCTTCGTCGTAGCAACATAAACCTCCCCCAACATCACTAATCTTTCACACCAGCACTCCTCCACACCATTTGCCACCGCCCACTGCTCCTCCTCCCGACCGTTTACCTCTCTCGAATGTCGCACGTCTGGTCGCAAGGTTGGTTGTTGGCCGACTAAGCTGCTTTTTCTGCTTTTTTTTTTTTCGTTCATAAAACCCCACTGTCATTGACCACAACCATTACCATGAAATTCTTGTTCTTATCTCAACATACCCAAAATCAAATTCACAAATTGCTAAGAGAGCCTACTAGTAGACTTTGATTCTTCCTTTCACTCTTTCAAATTGCTCTTATGTGTACTTTCATGGCATCTAGAGGTAATAGGTGACTTTCTGTTCTATCACCAAAGAAGATGGCAAGTTAGGTTTCTAGTTCCTTCTCCAATTCCCAAATCATTCGGTAGACAGAGAGCATAGTTTTTGATGCTACCTTTTTGTTACCCCAAAAATATTTCGTAGCACTGAAAAAGCTGCATGAATTGTTGGGATGTCTTTTCTCATACTGGTGCCACTCGTTAGAAAGAAAAGCAGATTAAAAAAGGGTAAAATTGGATTACCCAAGAAACAAAAATTAGAACTCAAGTGTGTTGCTATATTTGCAAAATAATAAATGCCAAAGATATCCTTGCAATCTCTAATATATTTTGCTACCCATTGTAATTTTTCATATATATGTGTGTTACGTTGTTCCAAATAATAATAATAATAATTTAAAATATTATCGAATCAATTATTTTTAAAACTCACAAAATCTCTAATATGGTAAATTCTAAAACTATATGAATTTTTTAACATATCTTAAGAACTTTCACGGCGATATCATCTTTTTTGGTTTTTTAAATCATATATTCGTGCATGAACTCATTTAATCTAAATTAATTTGGAATTTTTTATTCTCCAGTCTCCAGGTACTCTTAAATTATTGCAAATATAATTTTGGTTATATGAATTGAATTGAGTTATATCCTTTTATATTTTTTAAAACAAAATTTTGAACCCATATATGTTGAACCAATCCAATATTCTAAATATCCAGAGCATTAAAACGAAAAAATAGTTTATCTCTTCCCATTTTAATATTATCTAATAAAAAATATTTTCAAACAGAAAATTCAAAATTCATCTCTATTTAATGGAATGGAATGAAACTAACTCATTTTCTTTCTCAAACACTTCAAGAGAAAAGAAAGATAATAAAAAGAAACTCTATTAAACGCTACAAGGAAATATGGCATTTGGAAGAAAGAGACGTAAGAGAAAGAATGAGGCTGTTGATGATAAACCGAAAAAGGAGATTCGAAGGGAAGTTGTATTTTCGACGACCATCGAGATGCCGTCGTCATTGCGAGACCGAATCGTCCAGATCGGTGGCTACGACATCCACATTGTGATTCAAAAGCGATTACAAGACATAGACGTGGATGAAGATCATAATCAATTCTCGATTCCAATCGAAAAGCTCGAAAGCAATTTTGCAACGAAATTCGAAGAACAAAAGAACAAAGGTAATGAGATGGAAGTGCTTATTATTGATTCTTGTTTGAGAGAAAGTGTGATTTGCTTGAAGAAGTTCAAGATCGCAAGATATGAATTCTACTGTTTGACATCGGAATGGAATTATGTTGTGCAAAATAATTCATTGGAGAGTGGAGATTTCATCCAACTTTGGAGTTTTAGAAAGAACAGAATCGACTCTGCCAATGAAACAGGAATTTCACACCATCTTTGCTTTGCGTTGGTTAAACTCGACATCTCTGAGGGAATTTTTAAATTTGTATAAAAAAAAAAAAATTAGTAAAAATATCTTGAATGTGTAGAATTATTAGGGGATATACAAATTTTAGAATTCAACTCCAACCGTTATATGGTTTTTTTTTTTTTTTTTTTCTTTTCTTTTTAAGGAATTCTTTCAAGTAATGAATATTGTGTCTATATAAATATATTTTTGGCAGCCAATAAATATTTTAATTGCATATATATCTCATTAGTTATTTAACAAAATTAAACAGGTCATCTCTACTATATAGAAAAAATACTACCTAAATCTGTTTGGTTCAGAAATTTAGTCCATTTTGTTTATGTATGTCTAAATTTAAAATCTTTATTTTTATCATCTCAAAATAAGTTTTATGGTTAATTTGAAATTTGAAATTAGTTTTTATGAAATTTGATAAAATACACCCCATATGGAAATATATGCTTAGAAAATATATATGGTAGATGAAAGATTGATTGAAAATTGGTTATATATATATATATTATTAACATTTTAAAAAAAAAAATCCAGTCCATAGATATTTTTTTTTTCAAAATGTTAAGAATATACCCATAGTATGAACCAATTTTCATAATAATAATAATAATCATCATCATTTATTATTAACCTTTAAAAAAAATCAGTCAAAGACGATTTTTTTTCTTCAAAATGTTAAGCATATACCAATAGTATGGACCAAACTTTATTAAAAATATATGACTAAATTTAAATGTGTTAAGAGGTTGTTTGTATGGTGGGAATCCAAGATTCTCAAAGAATAGGCATGTGGATTAACGTAGTAACAGAAGATGATCGAACATCTGGAAAGTTGCCTTATGGAGGACATGTCGAGCACTTTGGATACTCTCCTACAACATGGATTTCAATGTTAAGAGCATCATCTTTTTATTTTTTTAACCATTCCTTTTATCAATCTATATCTTTTTTTTCACTATATATAAAATACCTCTTCTTTATTTTTATTTTATGATTAAAATAAATTCAGTCAACTATGTATTTCACTTTATCTAAATATATTATAGTTGTTTTTATTTTTTGAAAAGATATTCAAATTTAGATTTGAATTAATATTTAATTTATAAAAAATCTTAAATATATATTATTTTGTTGAGAAAACTAACTAATAAAATAATTAAATTATATTAATTTAAAAATACATTCCAATTAATATAAACAAATATGTTATATTAGTTCTACTTATATTAATGTATAGGCACCAACATTTTTGAAACATTACGTAAATTTAAGATATTCTCAAATAAAAATCATATAAAACAAATACAGTTATCAAAGTATTCCTAAATATCTTTAAAAATATGGTTATCTAAGGATGTCATAAATTTATAATTTTGGACATCTAAATATTATGATTATCTACATTTTCAAAAAATAAACAACCCCTAAAAGTATATATAAAGATTAAAGTAAAATAAATGTTAAAATATTGTTGTGTTCCATGCAATTTGTAACTTGTCAATTTTAGTTTTAATACTGTATATAAATTTTAAATTTAATATTGGTTTATAACTTATCTTTTTAGAAACTTTTATTGTAGGTGAGTATTTTTACCATAAATTTTATAAACATGTTCTAATTTTTTTTAAGAAGGAATGGAGATAACTGTAATTTTTTCCCTTTTCTTCCTAAACATTATGCTACTATTATTTTTAAGATATTTATTAGTCGATTTAAAAAGTTAGAAATTTGAGAAAAATACTAGATATATTACGTCAATTTTACTTTCTTCAAAGTCGAAAGTGAAATGTTTTGGAATAGGCATATGGTTCCAATAGAATATAATATATTTTTAAAATGTATCAAATAATAGATTTTGTGAATGATGTTTGACATAACTAAAAGTAATTTAAATAATTTATTCATAATTGTTTTTACCAAACATCAAAACTGGTTAAGATTATTTAATAACAAATGCAAATTCTTGATAGTAATAAGTAATAAGACACATCATTTGGCAGATTTTTTTCCTATTTTTCTTTAGTCCTAATAATTTAAAAGCTAGAATTTCTAATTTTTTAATCGATAATACATATTTCATACTAAAGGAATTGTAGTTATATTATTATTCATTCATTGTAAATCTACGTATAAGAGTGATTTCGAAATTGTTAAAACTACTTTTGTCGGTTTAAAGTTACTTTGAAACACTATTTTAATCACTTAAAATTAATTTAATATTTAATTTTACACTTTTAAACACATTTTTCGTACTATTAAAAAAATCAATTTTGAATAATTGAAAAGGATTTTTTTTTAGTGCTATACATCTAGCTACTTTGTCTTCTTTCTATTGACAAACTGTTCTACAAGGTTATAATAATAAAATAAGACTTTTTTCTTTAGAGAACATAAAATAAGACTCATACCTTATATACTTGACATGATGCTTCTAACTTACTTTTCATTTTAACATGTTCAATTACTTTTACAAAATTCATCCACTGGTTTTTTTTTTTAAAAGTTAGATATCACATTAAATTAAAGTTAAGCTCGATTAATATAGAAATTTGACTATAATCTATAAATGATCCCATATAGGGAATTTGACTATAATCTATAATCTATATTGTTTTTCTTGGTTTTGCTTGTTTTCTACTATTCTTTAAAAAATAATAAAAGGAAAAAAAAACAGTAACGAAAATAAGCTAATTAAAAATAATAAAAAGTGTCCTTGCTATGATTAAAGTATATTTAATATGTATATATATACCGTTTTTTGTACAATGATTGCTATGATATTTAATATAAAATTTAAACTGATAACGATTAGTTAGGATACAAATTATTATTAGATAGTAAATTTTATTATTTATTTTTATAAGTTTAGATATATATTTTTTAAAAAATTCATTGTATTCCGTAGAAAATATATGATTTAATACTTTAAAAATGCAATATATCTTAGTACACTAAAAATAAACCTTATTTAAATAATATTTTAAAAAGTCAAATTTAAAATTAACATAAATAATTTTTTTCAATTTTAAATAATATATATTTTAGGAGGTTGAAAACCCTAACCAAGATTTAATAAGCCCATGCAGTACCGACACTAAATCAAGGGAGAAAATGAAAAAAGATTGTATGAAAAGTAATAGAAGAAAGCACTTAATATATATATTTATATATACACGTATGTATATATCTATATTTGAGAAACTAGTAACTTGTGGGATTTTAAAAAGTTTTATCTCTTTTTAAAATCTCATTATTAATTATAAAAAAAATGTAAACTAATCATTTCCTTTTTTTAATATATTATAAAAGTATTTAGTCATCGAAACTTTTGATATTCAACATATTCACATTCTTAGATTTATAGTCTTAACCATTGATGTAACTAAAAAATGAAGTAATACGTACGATAAATATATAAATATGTAGTAGATTAAAAACGAAATGACCCATTTTTTTTTTAGAAAAGAATTGTTGTTTTTTTATATGAAAAATTTTATGAACAATTTATTACACCAATAAAACTACATTTTTTTTCCTTAAAATTTTAATTAAACTAGTCGTAACATGCATACGTGGTTGGAATAAGAAAAAAAAAATCAATATAAAATAACTTGAAAACACTTATATGAAAATTTGATAACTATGTTTGAGAGCATTTTGCTAAAGCATATTTGTCCTTTGTTTGTGTAATATTACTTTGATTTCATACAAACTTATAAACTTTGGAAAAATAAATTGGAAGAGGAAGAATAAGATGCTCCAATTTTTGTAAAAATAAAATAAATAAAAAAAGGAATATAGGATAGCTGTTTAGGCAGCTGAAAAAGGTTGCAAAATTCTTTCGATTCTATTACTACATATTAATTAAATGTAAATTAATTGAATTTTTGTGGCCTTTACATCTTCAATATGGTTTAAAATTCCAATTAATTATTATTAAGTGAACTTTACTTTAATTATCATTTAAAAATGAACTATCAATAACAATTTAGTTCCATAATTTTTTTTAATTAATTAAATGTGACATTTAAAAAATCTTAATGACCCTTTACACTTTTCAAGATGGTTTTGAAAAATTGCGATGTATTAATTATAAAGTAATCTTTACTTTAATAATAATTTTAAACTAAGGATTGATAATCAATTATTAAAACTGAGAGTAAAATATGTATATGTATATATATACTCTCTTTATATATGTAGTAATATAAGATAAAATATAATTTGTACTAATTATGTTTTAATTATTAATGAGTAATTGTCCTTCAGAATAAATTAATGAATAATTAATGTTTCTAATAATAGTTAAGAATAATGATTATGTGCGTTGCACGCATGTAATTGATCTTTTGAGTTTATACCATGCAATTTTTTATTTTTATGATTTTGCAATTTTTGTAGTAATTTTAGAAACTTAATATTTTTGTCATAATGTGTTTATTTTAAGCATTGATTTTGGTACTTATAACGAATGTCTTGTTCAAACATATTAAAAATTTTAGTATCATTTAGTAATTATTTAACTTTTTTTTTTTAAAAAAAATTCATGTCTTATATTGATTTGCATCTCTTATGAGTAAAATACATGCATTATTTGTAAAATTCTAAAAACAAAAATAATTTTTTAAAAACTATTTTTTTGGCCCCGTTTTGTAACCATTTCGTTTTTTGTTTTTGTTTTTGAAAATTAAGCCTATAGACACAACTTTTCCCTCCAAATTTATTCATTTGTTATCTACTTTTTACCAATAGTTTAAAAAACAAAGCCAAATTTTGAAAACTAAAAAAAACAGCTTTTAAAAACTTGGTTTTGTTTTTGGAATTTGATAAAGAATTCAATAGTTGTACTTAAGAGAGATACAAATTAATGTAAGACCTATGGAGTAAATGTGCTTAATTTTCAAAAACAAAAACAAAAAACGAAATGAATACTAAACGAGGTTTTAGTTTTCAAATTTTATTTGGATTTTTTAAACCATTGGTAAAAAGTAAATAATAAAAGAATAAATTTGAAGAGGCAAATAGTGTCTACAAACTTAATTTTAAAAAACAAAAACAAAAAAGAAATGGTTACAAAATAGGACTAAAGATTTTTAATTTTAATGGAAAAAGTAAGTTTTAAAATTAAAAGAAAAAAAACTAAATTTAAATAAAACTTTAAGATTACAAAATTCTACTTAAATGATGAAAGGAAGAAGGACGCGTTTTCTTTTGAAACTTAAACTCCTCTCATATTTTATAATTATTAAATTTAATTCATTACGTTTTATTATTTCAATATATTGCCAAAGAGAGAGAATTATAATAAATAGATTTTAAAAAAAAATGAAAAGAACAAGATGAAGATAACGTTTCTCACCTGTTATGCCTTTTATATATTATAGATAAGTTGTGTGTATATATATTATTTATTTGAGAATCATAATTTAATGATATTGTTTTCTTCTGTGGAATACTTTTTTTTTTTAGTAGGACTTCTTTTTGAATACTATAGTGTAATATTATTTATTTGAAGTATGAATGTAAAACGTGCATGGTTTATTAATATAGTTTAGGTACTTCTTAGAAGTGCAGGATTTGTTTGTATATCTAATTTTGTTATTTTAATATGGAAAATGGGAATCTTTCTTCAGCTCGCCACTCAGCTTTGATGCATTTAATAATTTTAGATAAGTTTTCAACAAAAAGAAAAATGAAAATTCTTAAATAAGTACCAAATTAGGAAATAATCACTAAATCAGATATTGGTATTGATTTTTCCCCCTCGAGTCTATATATTTATTAGTGAGTTTGTGATTACGTTAAAATCACTAATAAATAAATAAATTATTTTAAATGAAATTTTTTTTAAAAATATTTATAAATAATAGTGAAAAAAAAAAAAATCACAGTTCTCTCGCAACTATGATGTCCCGCTGCAAAAGAAAAAAGGAAAAAAAATGGAGGTTGAATCTTCGCCTTCTATTGTCCACCATCTTCATCGGCGTAACTGATCGCCGCCGTTCCATCAAACAGTAAGCGTCAACCACAATCTGTCTCTTATAAGCGAGTTCCACGTGGCGCAAACCCACAATCCGTCTTTGAAGATGCTTCAAATTCCCCAACCGGATCGGAGCAATCAAAGCACGAGGCCTCCGCCCCAATTCCGGTGGATAGGGAATCAAAAATTAGGCGTACGATTCCATTTTCCCAAACATGTATGATAAATTTGATTCTGGGTCCGAATAATTTCCCTGCAAATTCAACCTCCACTATTCTTAATTTTGTATTGGGAATTTAGATTTGTTGTTTCTCTTCAATTTCCCAAATGCCACAACTCCTAATCCAACATCTGTCGCGTCCATTTCGGAATCTGATTCTCCCTCTTCCCTTTTCTTTCATTTTCCCCTTTCATTTTTAACTTTCTCTCTTCACCCAAATGCCTATTTAAATGCACCATGCGAATTCCCAGGAGACAGGTTTCCTTTTGCCTCTCCTTGTTCTCGCTTGAATTCACATACCCTTTATCCTCCCCAAATTTTCTGGGAATTCCCAATTCCTTTATCCGCAAACCCAAAGGGATTCATACCCTAGGTTCGTCTTCTTCTTCTTTCCAAGATTGAGCTTAACTGCCTTATTTATTGTTGGGTTGTATGTATTTGGTGCATTTGTAAGTCTCGAGGAATTGGGTCAAATTGAAACGTGTCATTAATTTTCATTTTAATGTTCTTTGTTTTGTCTTCTCAACCTTCATTGCCATCGCTGGTCTGTTGTAATTAACGTTTTAGTGTTGCTTTTGGGGATTTAGTATCATTACGATTTAGGTTCGTTGCTCAGTTTGCCCTTCATCTCTCACGTATATGTCCCTGTGTTTGCTTGTTCGTTTATGTTTATGTGTATATCAAAATTGTATGGATATGTATATGTATGTGCCAGTTTCTTGGGGCAATAATTTGATGATTTAGTTGACAAAACATTTAAGAATTGGAAACTGTAGGTTTGGCGAAGTAATGACCAGTGTCCTTGAGTGGGATATTTAAAGACACTAAAGGTTTTTTCTTTTTCTTTTTCTTTTTTTAATTTTTTTAAAATTATTATTATTATTTTTTTTTTTTTCCTTTTCTTTTTGTCTGTTTGAGAGAGTTGAATCTTGGGTGTGGGTTGGATTTGGAGTTTGACTTGGTTTATTTTTGACCAGTTAGAGTTTGGGAAAGAAATGAAGGCTTGGCTTTCTGTGGGATAGAAGATTGGTGTTTCTTGATTGTAGAAGTAAAACCTGAAGTAAATTCCGACACTGAACAGAAAAGAAAAGAAGAATTAGTCGTTAAATCGGTTAAACTAACAAATTGAATAACAGAATATCAGAAGCAACGTCTGAATTTTTTGAAAGGAACGTATAAGAATGCACTTACCTCTCCCTTAGAAATGCTATTGAGAACATTACCATCGTGCTTCCTTTCTGCACTTCAAGATTTACGAATGGATCCTGACTGCTTCTAAGTTCTCACAGTGGATGTAGGTGTGATTTGCTAAATCACTTAATTCTGGTGTTGTTGAACCTTGTGCTTCTCTCTTTTCTTTCCTTTGCAACAATTTCTTCTTCTTTCATTAGAGATGACGATCAATCATAAAGAGATTCTGAAAGATGAGCGGGAATTGGCTACTTGCATTTGTGTACTTTAATAAGCAACTAAGCAGATAGCAAATGTTTCCACTAACAGTAGAATTCCAATTCCCGCTAATAGCTAGAAAACATTTGTGTTTAGGAAGTAATATTATTGTTATTTCAAGAACAAGTTTTATAATAGGGGATGAGAGTAATCTTGATTGCTGTCTTTGAGTTCAATTATGGGTTTGTCTCTGTACATGGATCCATAATCTATTTGACAATATCGACTTCAAGAGTCAGGACTTTAAAAGGAAACATCATTAGTTTCTTTTATACTTCTAAATTTTGATATTTTGTTGGTTTATATTAAATCATAGAGTAATCAATTTTGGACTGTTTACTTAAATCTCAATTTCAAGCTCATAGTTTCCCTTTTCTTTAAACTACCGTGGCAGGATTAAATCAGTTGCGTCCTATTGATGCCATGGGTGAGAACATTGAGACTGTCGTGAAGGACAAGAGAATACATTCTCTTGATGTTACCCACATTGAGGATGCCCAGGAGCCGTGCATATGGTCATCATCAGTAGAATGCAAAATTGATATTGGAAAGCAGATCTTTTGCAATAGATCTTTGAATATGAAAAATATTGTTGCCGTGGGGTTTGACATGGATTACACGTTGGCACAATACAAGCCAGAAACTTTTGAGTCCCTCGCATATGAAGGCACAATAAGAAAGTTGGTTTATGATTTGGGATATTCTGAAGAGGTTTGTTATTTTTTGTATTTTCAATTAAAAGTTTTTTAATTAGCTCCTCATTTACACTTAAGTTTCTGTTAATGTTAAGTACTTGAGTTTCTGTTGGTGGATGAAGATCTAGCGACTTCTTTTTATTCTTTTGTTGCAATTCAAATGTATCTTTACTTCCATAATTCAATTTGTTTTTTTAAAAAATATGAGATGTTGCTATATTTATTCGTTGGTTAAGAATATATTGACCTTATACAGTTGCTAAATTGGTCATTTGATTGGAAATACATGGTCAGAGGTTTGGTTCTTGATAAAAAGAGAGGCAACATATTGAAGGTAACTCTACTCTTTTATTTTATTTTTTTTCCGTTAATTTTTCCTACAACTACTTAGTTTTCTCTTTGTATGTACTTATTTTCAATTGAAATGTAATGCCTAGAATGATTGACATAATGTCTATGTACAGATGGATAGGCACAAGTATGTCAAAGTGGCTTACCATGGTTTCAAAGAGTTGTCCAAGGATGATAAAGTTGGGACCTATGGGAATACTCTCGTACGGGATTCTTTTGATGAACCTGACTATGCTCTCATTGATACCCTTTTTTCACTAGCTGAAGCCTACTTGTTTGCTCAACTGGTTGACTTCAAGGATAATAATCCAAACAAAGTTCCAGAAGATATTGAGTAGGAATTTGTTCTGCTTTGGCAATTTTTGATTATTATTTAAAAATATTGTTTCCTTTATGTGGCCATAAATTCAAAATTTTTGTGTAACTAACGCAGGAAGATTATGCTATAACTGCTTATGATAACTTATACGTGAGACCTGTTGTGGTAGATGGTATTTGGTGAATTCAATGAATTATTACCATATGAGACCTGTTATGCATTTTGTTACAGCCAATTAAATTATCATCAGAATTTAAGAGAAATGTGGTTTGTGGTATTATTATGATATTGATATGTTTAGTTGCTCTATATTGTTTTCTTTTTTTGTTCTCCCAGTTATGCTCGGATGTATAAAGATGTTAGAGCTGCAGTAGATTTGTGTCACCGTGATGGAACCTTGAAGCAAATGGTTGCAAAAGATCCCGAAAGGTGAGGATGGAAAGTTGAATCTCTTAACAAGATGTTCTTTAGTGATAAAATAATTTAAAATTCTTCAAGTTTGTAATAGTGATTCAAAATCTTTCTTGATTTTTTCTTTCATATGACCTAGTATCTGTAATGCTGATTTGCTTCTTGTAAATGTTAAACTAACTTCTTTTCTTCCCCCACTTTTGGGCATTGCCTTCTTAGATATATCAATGTAGATACGTCAATTTTGCCTATGCTTAAAATGCTCAGAGATTCTGGCCGTTCTACTTTCTTGGTGACAAACAGGTATATTAGTTTCATAGTATTACTATTGTCATGCCGTATATAGTTCCTAAGAGCCTATGTTATGATTATATTGATTGCAGCTTATGGGACTATACCAACGTCGTGATGAACTTCCTATGTAATTCTTTTGCATCAGCTGGTGATCGCAATTTCGATTGGCTTCAGTATTTTGATGTTGTTATCACTGGCAGGTTATCTTTTAACATCCCAATCTAAAATCATCTATGCCCATGATAACTCGTTCAATTGAAACACATTGGCAGTTATTGTTTATTGATCAATTAGCATAGTGGAATTCAAATCTTGACATGTCCTTGAAGCTATTTTATTCTTGTTTTCTGTCTCATGGTTTTTGCTTCAATTTTTAATGGGCTTTTTACCTGGTTATCTTGGCATCTAGTTGGATAGAATTGGAGCTCTTTTAAAGTATGTTCTGATAACAAGACATAAATATGGATACCATTGGCCTGATATAGGAACATGACTTATTTATATGAGGAGCTATTGGGCAGTATTTTTTGGTCTTAATTTTAATACATATGGAATTGAAGAGATTGAACGGCTATGAACTTGAATATGGTAAAAAAAGCAAAAGTCCATCTTGTCCATGGTTTCAAAGAAATGGGATGAAATGGAGTTATGATGTTGTCACTGGGTTTTTGTACACTTGAAATAGTAGCAAGATGATATGCTGTTTAGGAGTCTTTTTCTTTAGCATCTACAATCAAAACAATTATCTGTAGGCTGTAGTGCAGTTGAGCCAAGCACCGAATTGGTCTAGTATCGATGTATATTTAGCTTTCTCAGTTCCTTGGATCTTTTTTCTGAAAAATTATCTGTAAAAACAGTGCTAAACCAGGTTTTTTCCATGATGACAACCGTGCTAATCTATTTGAGGTTGAAGCAAAGTCCGGAATGCTACTTAATACTGATAATGGTTCACCGATGCCTCAGGTTAGCCGTGTAAGTTTGGTATCATCAAATGCATTTTGTTTATGGCTCTAATTTAATCTTAATTCATCAATGAAGGTGGGAATGGCGTCACTAGCTTTGTCACCTACGGAGTTAGGTAAATCGTGCAAAGTTTTTCAGGTATGGGATGGAATCTTCTGTCAAGTTAAATCCTCTTTGACAAGCCATGTTCCCCTCCCCTCCCCTTCTTTTTTTCTCCCTCTTTTTTCCCAATATGATACGTAGATTGCCTTTGACATGCATTCTTCCAGGGAGGCAATGTCAGGCATCTACACAAACTTCTTTCCATTGAATCAAGTTCACAGGTAAACTCTTATTTTATCTAGTAGAGATATGGTATATGTTGGAAAGAAAAAGGGAAAAAGGAAAAAAGAAATGATAGTTTGCATAATAAGTCGCATTGTTTTGGGACCTGCTTATCCAAACTTTCAACTCTTTCATTTCATAACCTTTTTTGTTTATCTTGATACTTCGCCTCAATTCCTTTTTGGACCCTTTTCCCTTTAAGGTTCTTTATGTTGGAGATCACATCTATGGAGATATATTACGGAGCAAAAAGGCTCTTGGTATGCCAGCCACATTTTCTCCGACGTTTGTTACTCCATTGTGAGTGTTCTGTTATAAGCACTTTATCATTTATTGCTTGGTTTGGCAGGATGGAGGACTATGCTTGTTGTTCCAGAGCTTGAAAGGGAGGTCAAGCTCTTATGGGAGTTGAGGAAGACCCGCAAGGTTTTCAACTTCGTTTAAGTCAGAAACTATGCAAAATTCTAATTTATAATAAAAGAGAAACGTGGTATACAAATAGAACAACTTGTGAATCCCTCTTTTTTAGTCATATAATATGTATGTGTTGACCATGTGCAGCAACTTCAACAATTAAGAAATGAGCGGGATGCCATTGAGGACAAAATACATCATTTGAAGTGGTCTCTCAAGTACTTTTTCTGGACTTTTCCCCTAATTTTGTTCTATTCTATATGTCTTTCTGTCTTCGTCCTGCCGCACCCCACCCTCTACAAGTTAATAACGGAGATGCCGGTTACCCTGAGATTGAAGTGTACTCATTTTTTATATAGGTTTGAAGATGTTGAGGCTGATGAGAAGGACAGATTATCTACTGGACTACATCAGTTAGAGGTGATGCTCAATAAGCAACACAAGTCAACTGTAACACTAATAGGGTAGGTACTGATGTATGTGAGGCTTTACTGGTTTCATTTTACAGAGTGAACGAGAACGAGTGCGGCTGAATCATCAAGACGCTCTACGGGAATGTCACCGACAGGTATGATGATATGAATGTATTACATGGAGCATGTTCTTGAGGAATTAGAGTATTTGTATTAAGGTCTAAAATTTCCTACAAATATGGCAGTTTCATGGGGTTTGGGGACAACTGATGAAGACTGGATACCAAAACTCTAGGTTTGCCCATCAAGTAGAGAGATTTGCATGCCTTTACAGCAGCCAAGTGACAAACTTGAGCCTATATTCCCCAGATAAATACTACAGGCCAAGTGAGGATTTTATGCCCCATGAATTTGGTATAATCCCTTTGTGAAATTGTTAAAAAATTCAATCTCTGTCTCTATAAATTCCTCAAAACAGAGGAATATATAATTAGTTAACATTCTAGTACATAGTTGCACTTCTTGCACCATTTAATACCAACTTTAGCTTCAAGCACTTTCTGTTGTTCAATTTCCTTCCTTTCAGAGAAAAAAAAAAAAAAAAAAAAAAAAAAAAAAAAAAAAAAAAGAAAAAAAGAAAAAGCATTTTGTACTTAATTCTTACAAGCTTTGTAATTTTATATCGAGAGAAAAACAGTCTATTTGGTGATTTTTTGTATAACAATTTGTAGGAATAAAAATGATTGGTTTTAATTATGGTTGTATATTTTATATGTTTGACTTTTAAAAATAAATAGTTATGGGGAAAAATTACATCCTTGTAACTTTGCTTTTGGAATTTGTTTCTACCTAACAATCTCGTAGGGAGAAAGATGAGTATTATTAATTTTGTCAAATATCAATATACTATAACACTAAATCTTTCTACATAGGTTAAGATACCCGAGTTAAACAAGTCGCTTAGATGGTTCGATCCAAACTTGGGATTACGTCTACTCCTCTACCATGGCAAATAGCAAATATATTTTTTATGATTGAAACTATAAATGACTTTCAAACACATGGTTAATTCTCAAGTTGTCTAACAAAACCTTCAGAAATTATAACAAATGGTTAATTTTCCACCCAATAATTGCTTATGAATTCCACCAAGATAGCCTGCAAATCCAACAAAACCTTCAGAAATTGTAACAAAACCTAACTTATGAATATGATGCTGTACATAAATTGTAAACTATTTAATTGTTAGTGTCATTAACAATTGAAATATTGTACACGATGGAATGAATATGAATTCTATGCAATTAATTAAATCAAATAAATTTAAAGATTCCCTCAGAAATGTTAAGCTTAACCAAGGCAAAGCAAAGATTGGATGTCAAAATTTGATTTTGACGATTAGCCATAAAAACATGATTATTTGATCTGAAACTCCAAAGTTGTATGTAATCTCCAGCTTCTAATGAATTTTGTTGGACTAAAGAATTCCACTGAGTAACCAAGCAATAGACATCATGGCTCCCAATCTTCCACAATTTCAACCCAATGAATCTATTTCTCAACAAAGGATCAATTATCAACACCTTCATTCCATTCTTGTTTTTCAAATCTTTTTTCTTTTCTTGGCTCAACAACTTCTTCTCTCCTTCCGTCGTGAAATCATTCATCAACTTTTTAAACGGAATCGATAATCGACCGTGGTTCTTGTTCATATCGGTGTCTTGTAATTTCTTTTGAATCACAATTCGGATGTCGAAGCCACCCAATTCAGCAATCCGATCGTTCAATGCCGTTGACATCTCAATCGTCTTCGAAAATACTATTTCTTTTCGCCTCTCCTTCTTTGGCATACGATTAGACTTACAAGAACTTGTCTTCCTCTTCGTGTTTGTTTCTTTCGATACCATATTATTATTCTCACCCATTTCAACCTCAGAGCTTCCATTGATTGATTGATTAGAAGAGAATAATGAAATCAAATCTAAAGTCTTGAAGACATCATCACTATCTGATTCCATTCTTGCTCTAACAATCTGATATGAAACTGAAATTAGAGTTACATTATATAGAGGTCTTCCCAATTCCAAATAGAATTGGGTATTTATTTTTCCTAATCGTAAATACTTTCAAAACTATAATCTAATAGAAATTCCACTTCGGAATTGGAAACGCAAACTTATTATCTCTTTACTTTTTAAATCTGCTGTTTCCTTTGAATGGCGGGAAACAAAAGGCAAATATATACAAACAAAGTTAGGGCAGATATTTAATAAATTAGAAAATGTTATGTAACTTTTTTTTTTTTAGTAAACGTAGCGTAAATTTAATTAATTTAATTTATGTGGTTATAATTGAATTATATATTTGCAAAATTTATTGTTTATACATAATTATATTACCTCTCTATGTAAATTCCTGTTCAATTTTTCAATTTCTCATATCAATGCTAAAATTAATCGTATAGTAGAATTATAATAACATATAGCGTGAGCATACAAAAAATTTTTAATTATCTTTTTAATTAAAATAAGTAGATAAATTAACAAAAAAAAAAAATTCAAATAGTAGAAATTGCAACATTTAACTAAATCTAGAATCCAATTTAATCGAA
>QLSR01000642.1:700404-714660 GCA_031780015.1 Citrullus colocynthis | reverse complement strand
TTTTTTTTTTTTTTTTTTTTTTTTTTGCAAATGATTGTTTTGAATATTGTAGGCACTAGAGGAAATGATTATAACCACAATTCTCATTTGATGTTTCATGTTGATTCATAAATTATATTCTAAAAATAAATCGAAATTATATAATAAAATTTGGATTGATGTTCATAAAGTCTTTTTTATAAAAAATAATAATAATAATAATGGTGCAAATATTATAATAATCACAAAAAAAAAATGAAACAAATTGTAAAACCACTCTTGAAGCATAGCGGTAGTTTAAAAAATTGGGCCTTCGAAAAATAGCCATAACATAAGCTTGTTTCATCAATCTCGAGAACAGAGGTTCGTTCCCCCACTTGCATATTGTTAAATAAAATAAATTACTAAGCAACTTTAAATCTGCCCTTAACATGGTTGAATGTGATACCTAAACGTTTATATCCTTTTAAGTGGAAAGTGTAATGTTCCAACTGGCATTTTCAATTATGCAAATTTAGAAAAACAAAAACTTTAAAATCTTAATTCTTTTTAGTTATTTTTAATTTGAAGGTAACGAAGCAGAGGATAATGGATATATCCTTTCCTCGGTATGCCTCTCCAACAAATTCTAAAACATCATTCAATTTTGATTTATTTCATTTGTGATATCTCTTATAGTAATATATGTTGTTTTTGATATGAGATTTCATTTTAGTTTACAGATGAAAATGATGTAAGAAATTTTAATTTATATTCAAACTATTCCTAATGTTTTGTATGAATTAATTCAACGAATTTTTATGGACAAAAGTTAAGGAATAATGAAAGGTTCATAAATATACTGATATTGTTGATGTTATCTCGAGAAATCAAATACAATTTTTCAAAGTTGAAAGTACTGTGAAAAAATTGCTGTCAAACATGATATAAAATATTAGAATATTTTCAAATGTAACTTTTTAGTGAGAAATATCTTTATCGAAAAAAGAAGACGTAGATTCTTGTTATGGATGAGTTATTTTATAAGTGAAAGCAATTGAATTGAAACCAAATGAAGAATTTTTGAGTTTGATCCCCACACAAAAAGGAAGGAACTAGTTGAGAATGTATTGCATCTTCTCAACCTCATAGCCAAAAGGGACGGATGACTCACATTTTCAACTTGGCATTTCAACGAACACCATTTGAGATAAAAGGAAACCCAAAAAACAAATAAAAAATTAAAGTGCTCATTTCCTCTGTTTTAAAATGTGAAGAACACCTAGGTGCATCTCGAAAAGTACCTATCTTTGTACATCCTACCAAATTATGTGGTAAACTATTTTTATTTATTTTTTGAAATATTTTAATTATTTTTTGGTGTGAGTAATGGGAGAGAGAAGCATAGAAATGGGTGCATCCTAGATGCACTAAGTATTACTCTTAAAATATATCCTTCCTTTGTATAGGAATAGCTTCTAGTTTAAGCTTTTTTTTAAAAGAAAAAAAAAAAATTTTTTTTTTTTCAAAAAGTGATTTAAATAACCAATTTTTTTAGTTGAGAACTTTTCTTAATTACTAAATATTTTGAATTTATATTAAATATAGAAGGAAATTAAAAAGGATCATTTTTACTTACATTTTTAATAAATCTCTAAGTTGTCATTTGCTAAATGGATGCAACTTTTTGAGTGTGGGCATTTGTCTGGAAGACAACCGAGGTAACTTTTTCAATATTCAACTTACAAAATATGTTTCTATATTTCAAAATTAAAATTTTAGATTGAGAAGGTGTAATTGGTGAGTGAGACAACTCTTCAAGATGGGGAACCAACTTTTGAGAGTATGTATTTCTTGAGACCAACAGATGCAATCAATGCCAATAAGGACTATTTGGATGGAGGTGGTTATAACATATAAAAAAAAAATCTAAATATATAGTAAACCCTAATTATAATTTTTACAGATAATCATAAATATTTTATTGGAAAAAAAAATTGAGGTACTGAATTCACTCTATAAAATCAAAAAACCAAGTTAAAAAGTCCCGTTTGAGATTGTTTTTACTAAAAAGTGATTGTATGAGAATCTTAATTGCTTGTGCTGTTCAGTAAAACAACTTATTGATTAATCTCTCAAAATCACTTTTAAATTTGTTCTAACATATTTGTTGTAGTTTTTAGATTTTAGCTTTCCTCAAAATTTCATTCCCTTACCCATATCAAATTTATCATTTCATCAATTTATTTTCTCACATTTATTTTAAATTTTAATTGATTCAATTTCTTATAATAATTATTTAAAAGAAATCTCTTATTAAAAAATTTAAATTAAACAATATTAGTTATAAATTATATATATCTTTAAATAATTATAAATTAAATATGAATATAATAAATAATTGAAATGATAATATGTTTTTGGTTCATATAATTATATTACACAAATTTTGTATTAATTTACCAAACATCATAATTAGTTTTTTTAATTTAAAATTAAATTTTATCAAATACTATTTTACTTCTAATTTTTATAAAAGCACCCTATCCACAGTCATTTGAAAAACTCCAACAATCTCAAATTAAGTCTATATTTTGCGAGTTGTGTTTTCTTTTAAAAGAAATATTTTTAAAAAGTTTTGTTTTTTTTTTTTAAAAAATGTTTTTAGAAAAACTTTAAAAAGAATCGCTATCAAACAGACCCGGAAATGATTTTGGAAAACAACTCGAAAATAAAGAGGGGAAATTCTCATCCCAACGAACGTGGATGATAAGGATTCCGAAATATGCAAAATCCCTTTTGTCTGCGATCCTCTTTCAAATTCCTTCTTGACTTTGACTCCTCCAACTTTGGAAAAATTTGAGAATCCCCCCAATAACAAACATTTCTCATTATTATTCTCCTTAAACTCAAATTTATAAACTAATTAATAATAATTTACCTAAAACATGACAAAATTTTGAGTAGTTGTCTAATACTCTAATTTTTTTAAATAATTTATTTTTTTAATTAGCACTTAAAAGTATATTCCAAACACACCTTAGTTATGTTGCTTTATTTTCGTTATGTTGCTTTATTTTCGACTTCAGAAATTTTATTTATTATTTTTTTTTTGTGATAATAAGAGTTCGAGGATTCCAACCACACGGACGTCATGATCACTGATATACTTGTATGTCAGGTAAGTTATTTTATGTTTTTTACACATAAAGGTTTGCTTAATTTTGAAATTGCCAATTTTGTATCTCGAACAAAAGTTGATAAAATATGTAGTCATAAACCAAATACATGTTGCATATTTGTTTATAAAATACAATATCAAATATAGTGAAAAGTTCATTTTATCACAAAAACACGCATAATTTAATTAGCTAATATTAAAAAAGAAAATTAGGATTCGTTTGATAACTAATTGAATTTTTAATTTTTAATTTTTTAACATTGCATTTGTTTTTCTTGTCATTTTTTCCATCATGGATCTTCATCTTTCTTTGGCAGATATTTGAATTCCTAGCATTTAAAAAAAAAAAATAAGCTTTTAATTTTTTAAAAAAAAATTGAGAATTTTGAAAACATCCTAAAAGTAAATCGATGAATAACAAAACAAAAAAATTATTAAAATTGGTGGAAGTACAATATGACTTTATCAACTTAATTTTGTCACGACCATATAATTATGAAACCGAGATTTATCTTGGGAGTAATGTGGATTTCATCCTGTATTTAAATTATATAATAATAATGATTTTTTAAAAAAGGTGGATGACCATTAATTTTGACCAAGAGGCAACTTGGCAAGAAAAAAGAGAGTGGAAAGAAAAGAATATATTTTGAAGAATAACTTTATGTCACATTTCAAAACCCCCTTAATTTTTTTTTCCCAAAAAAAAATAATAACATTTCTTTTGTTGTGTCTATAAATAGAGAAGAAATGAGATCTAAGATCTATATACAACTAACATTATTAAAATGACTTCATCTTTATCTTCATCTTCATCTTCATCTACATCTTCAAGTTGGAGTTCAAAGCAAAACAAAATGTTTGAAAATGCTCTAACGGTTTACGACAAGGACTCACCCGACCGGTGGCAAAAGTTGGCGAGAATTATCGGCGGGAAGACGGCAGAGGAAGTGAAAAGGCACTACGAGATGTTGGTGGAGGACGTCCACAATATTGAGACCGGCAAAATTCCTTTGCCCAATTACTCTAAACATTATTCCTACAACAACTTTCTTGATGAAGAACAAAGGCAATCTCTCTTTCTTTTCCTTAAACCTTTTATTGTTATTGTTTAATTCTTAATTTTTTTCGTCTAAAATTAGATGGAAATGAGAATGAGAAGGATTGTAATGAAGGTCATTATAACGACTAACTATCATAATATATAAGAAAATAATATTTAAGTAACAACTTATGTGGTGTATTTTTAGTAGCTTAGAAATTTTGGTAAGATTCATTTTGAATATGAAAAAAAAATTTAACTAAGAGAATTAGTTAAGTATCTTATTTGAAGCTATAATATGTAAAATTATAAGGTATTATAATAGATGAGAGAAAAAGAATTTGGTAATATTTTATAGTTATTAATTGATTAAAATAAAATATATGTCACTATCAATTAAAAGTAGTGACTGGCATTGAAGTATATGTGAAGGGAATTATCCTTAACAAGTTGGTGGGTTGGATTGGGCTGTGACATCACAACTTTTAAAATTAATTTAATTGTTCTCATAAATTTCTCTAACTCAAAATACTTTCTTAAATAATAAATCAAATCCAACCAAAAATATATCGAATTTGATTGGTTTAAACTATTTGGACTGCTTACTCGATTAAAAAAAAAAAAGAATATATGTAAAATATACAAAACACCCATTTATTTATTTTTCTATTGAATTGAATTTAACAACTCAATTACATTAACCCGAAATTTAAAAAAAAAAAAAAATCAATTTAATTATTTCTTTATGTTAGTTTTTTTTCCATCTAAACTAATTAACTAAAACGATCAACTTTCCATTTATTTATAAATTATTACTCTAATCCAAAACTTTATGAATTGGAGTTGAGTTCTTTGTCGGGTGATCTTTTTTTTTTTTTAATCTCTATTCCCTCTCCATGATCAAAATGGAGCATTAGGGGTGTTATGCTTCATTAATCAATTTTGTTGAAAAAGGATAGAAAGTAAGTCTGATTGGTTGATCCAACGTTGTACATAAAAGTAAAAGTTTAAAACTATTATATAAAGTATTTAAGGAATTTTTATTTATTGATTAATGGCTAATTGTGGATTGTTAGATGATTTCTATTAGATTTGAATGCAGATTGAAGGGTCTAAAGCTACAATGATTTTCAAGACCATACGAAGATGGAAGTAAAGAATAAAAGCTACTACAATTCAACCAAAGCTCCAA
Source organism: Citrullus colocynthis (assembly GCA_031780015.1). Taxonomy (NCBI): domain Eukaryota; kingdom Viridiplantae; phylum Streptophyta; class Magnoliopsida; order Cucurbitales; family Cucurbitaceae; genus Citrullus; species Citrullus colocynthis. Next base: position 709,287 of record QLSR01000642.1, on the reverse strand, counting down.
ATTGAAATATATATAAGAATAATATTCTACGAAGTTTTTTTTTTTCCACTGTACTATATTTATAAAGTATTTATGCTGTATAAAATGCCATATATTTTCATTAATTTGCTATGTCATATGTATCTAATTAATCTTACTCCCTTTTGTACTAAGTAAAAAATACTGAGGAGTACATAAAGTATATCATAAATGACGTGTTTTTGTTTCAATAAATTATATATTATAGTGTGAAATAATTTTAGTTTAACTACAAATTTACACATAAACTTACAAACTTTTTAAAATTTATAGATCTACGTACTAAGCACAAAATTGAAAACTTAAGTTTTAATATTAAAAATAAATTCAAATTTATATGTAATTCATTCATTAAAATTTTGAAAATTTAAACTTACGAAGAACCTATATATAACACACAAAATTGAGATCTTAGGGATTTATTAGGTATTTTTATGCTTTTTATAGATTAAGCAGACAAAATTGTTAGAATATAAGGATGCTTATGTCAATTTAAGCATTGTATAACTATCATAAAACTTGTATAATCTATCCCAATATTAGTAGTTCAATATTTCTATTCTACTTATAGTCAAAATAAATAAACGAAAAAATGTGTAATTTAATCAATAATTTTGACCATTTGTCTCATATAGACGTTATATGAATTTTCAAGATCTCTTGGGTTTGTCTGTTTGGCCCAATTAGATGATGTCCATTTAACGAACTACGAAGGAAAAAATGTACAAACCTAAGGCATGACCTAAATGGAAGCTCCATTTATTGATTATTTGACTATGTCGGACTTTTTTAACCAATATATATATATAATAAATAAAACTCTTATTAAAATATATTATTACTAATGCTAATTAGGGTTGAAATATCATACTTGTTATTGTATGAGAACAATATTATCTCCTAATAGATAATTTGATTATCTTACTATTTGATATCTTCTCTTTAATTGTCTTTGATAAAGATAAGACCCGTAAGACAATGTTGTGTCTTAGTAAGAGAATCTTATTATTAGATGATCTATCTTTTAGTGAAAATAAGGTTGTCTCTTGCCTCTTTTTAGCCTTTGTTCGTGAGCAAAATACAATGTAAATAATTAACTGGACAAGTCAAATGCGGTTATTTGTTTTGTAATATAAATTTGAATATATTTTATCTCTCTATTTATCGTGTAAATCTGATCATTAGTGTCACAATTATGAAGGGAGAAGGGGCTAAATCATGTCCCTTAAATAAGTTTGTCTCAGATTTGTTATATTATAATTAATTTTTTCATTAAAATTAGAGATTCAAATTATTGCAATAATAAACCTAATGTGCGAAGAACTTTAAAAAATCACAATAATAATAAAAGAATTTCAACCACGTCTTACATAATCTCTTTTTTTAACCAAAAAAAAAAAAACTTATAGCAAAAACAAGCAATAATTTGGTAGAACATTGGCTAACACCTATCTCCTTGCCTTCATTTAATCACATTACAATAAAATAATAATTTAACTATTTTTTTAAAAAAAAAGTTGAAATTTCTTACCACATGACAATTTTTAATTAAGACAATTGGTACACGAAGATAGATATAGCCCAACCAACACCCGAATATTTTTTTTAAATTAAAAAGAAAAACTATTATTTTGTATATATTTTTTTTAAATCACGTCATGATCACTATTATTGTCATTTTTATCCTGTTTATCATCATTGGCCTTAAAGGGTCATTGGTTTCAAATGTTTGTGGGTTGTTTGTGAGTGATATTGGGCAATTATCTTCAAAGTAAAACTTGGAGAAAAAATTATGTGCTATTATTTATGTATTACTTGACCGTTTTTTTTTTTTTTTTTAAACATAAATGGTGTTTTTTTTAAAAAAAAAAATTAATAATAATAATAAATTAAATCAACTAGGCTCATGGGCTACAGAAATGGGAATCTCCACCATAGTTGGGCTTGGGCATGATAGCCAAGTGGGGAAAATCACCTCCACAAAAGATTAGCAAGTGAATGAGCAACTAATTTCTGACATTTCTTCCTCAAAATTTTTAAACTTAAGATTAAAGTCTTTATTCCTCATTATTTATGGAGTTTCTTTTGACTATAAAAATAAAATATTAAATTTCAAAATCGTACTTAAAATAAGAAGGAGAAAAATGAAATCGATAAAATGTGTAGATTCTCAAACGTTTCTCATGTATACGATACAAAAGAATATAATAAATTTGTATTTTAATATTTTATTAGTATTTGGATATTGAAAAGTTTTCGTTATTTGCTAGACTCAAAGTTTTAATTTTGATGAATTTTTAGTCAAGTTGATTTTAAATTGATGTTGGCTTAAAAAGGTTATAATGTTTTTCAAATTTATAATATAAATCTATTTATTTATGAAATAGATGGGGACACATCTATTATCACTTTTTTTTCTTTGAGTAATTGCACTTTTGGTTTTGATTACAAAGAATCTTCATATTTTATTTCATCGTCACTTCTGATCGTGATCACGTCATTTTTTTTCTTTTTTGAAGATTGTATCATTCAATTATAAATTTAATACTAATATCGCTAAAATTTATGAGATATTGATGAAGTGTTAGGATTTTTATTTATTTATTTATTTCAACCACTTCCGGATGAGAGATTGAGCAAAATTGACTTTTGATTATTATTATTATTATTATTATTATTATTATTATTAATAATAATAATAATAATAATAATAATAATAATAATAATAATAATAATAAGTGTCTAAACCATTAAGTTTTGTAGATATCTTGATTTAGAGTCTTAAATTTTATATTATAACCCAATTAGAAAATAAATTTTACAGTATTACATAAATAAATGGGGAAAGGGATTAGAACTAGTAGGCTATTAGTTTTTGTAATTCACATCTTTATAATAAATTTAAAAAGTATGATATTAGATAAATATGAGTTATATCTCAAAATTAATTGATAAGAAAAATAGTCTAATTTTATATAAACATATGGTTGTTATTTTGAAATTTCTGATTGAACTATTGTAGTTTTATTCATTGTCGCTCCTAGAAAAGATAGGGTGTTTTTTCACCGATCCTTGTTTCTTTAAAAGGTCAAAGATAAATAAATTATAAAAAAAATATAAACTAGAAAATCATGTAAAAAAAAACCAAAAAGGACAATTAATTTAGTGACGGAATGCAAGTTGTGTTTCGAATAAGTATGTAAGTGATTAATTTTAAAAATAAGTAAATTTTTTTTAAAAGAAAAAACAAGGCAACTACTAATAATGGATTTTTCTTTTTTTGTTTGAATGAGTTTATAAAATAAGTTGGTTTCGGATTAATACTTGAACCCAATTTTTAGAAAAATAAATTTTGAGTGTTTAATAGTTAATATCTCTGTAATTTTTATGAGAAATTTTGGTGACCACCGTCAGACACTACTTTCGACGACCACTGTTGCCCACCACCTCTAGCGATCACCATTAACCTCTAGCTACCAACTCCGTCAATTGTCGACGTTAATAAAAACAGTTTAGTATATAATAAATCAAACAAATTTGTATTTATAAAAATTTTTTATCAAATAAGTTTAAATAAAGGGCTTTCCGACATAAAAGGCCTTGAAATAAGGGCTATATTACATTAATGTCTTGGACGTTTCATTTTTTACAAAAAATAAAAAATAAAAAAATGCCTATTTGGCTTTGTTTTTCCACTAATGTCAGTCGCTATTTACAATTTAGGCCTTGGCCCCACACACAAATATATATATATATATATATATATATATATATATATATATATATATATATCACGCCCATTGATATACCTTTTCTAAAAATAAAGAAAATGTTGAAATTCTTTCACTCCCCCTTTCTTCCTCCTCCCTTTCTTTTCTCTTTCTCGACGGTGTGAGTTGCAGGTGGGAGAAGAACGGTGTGGCGAACAGATTCAATGCATCTTGTGACGCGAGGAAAGCAGATTTGGTGTGGGGCAAGCAAATCCAGCGCGGGACGAATCGCCAACGAGGGTTTTTGGATGACAGTCCATGACGCGGGGTGGTTTATATCATGTTGTTATATGGATACAATTATATCGAAACTACTTTATTTTTTTCGATGTATACTATGATATATATATATATATATATATTGAATTTTTTATTAAGACTTTCTGTTTTATGATATATACACCAATATATATTGAACATTAAGTTCATTTGTGATTTATATACGTTGGTAGATAACTTTATTTATTTGAAATCACGAGGTTTTAAATTGCATTTGAAACGATCACATTTATTGAGAATTAGAGATTTCTGTTATGGAGCTTCTATTAAATTTACTTAAATGAAATTTAGTTAATCTCACTAGTATACTTCCTATATTGGTTAACATATTTGCAAGCATCTAAGACAAATATTCTAACGCATATTTAAAAAGAATCACGAATCTAAACTATGGTATATATGAGATAATAATGCAAAATATAACACACTCAAAATAAACAATGAACTATAATATACAAACTCAAATAAGTCAGACCATCATATAAAAATTGCAGTAAAATAACATATATATTACATGCACACAAGCGATACCTAATTAGAAGGTCATACGTATCAAAATACCTCGTATATATGCCAAATAAAAAATGAAATATATTACATGAAAACAAATAGTACTCAAACAAACAATAGAATATATCACACAATATAAAAAATGAAACGTTAAATGCATTTTCTCTCTCCAATTGAAAATGGAAAAAAAATTATACTAAATGCATTTTATCTCTTATACTAAATGCATCTTAGCTCTCCAATCGAGAATGGGAAAAAATCATATGAAATGTATTTTTTCTCTATATAATAAATGCATTTTCTCTTTTCATCATCACGAAGCCTCGTAAATAGAGAAATATATATATATATATATATATATATATATATATATATATAAATGGGACAAAAATAATAAAAATGACAAATTAAATACATTTTCTCTCCCATAACAAATGCATGTTTTCTCCTAAGGAGCTAGGGAAATATATAAATAAAATGACAAAAAGTAATAGAAAAAAGGGGAAATTTTGTCCAAAAACAACACTAAAAGCCTTTATTGAGAAAAATCAAAATTGAAGACAATTTTTTAAAATATATAGTCAAAGATGGATTTTTATGTAAAAATCTCTTAAATAAAAATGAATTTTCAAAAAAATATATTTTTTCTAAGTCGTTATATTTCTAACAAGCTCGCAGTCTATAGACCCAAACTCACCCCCATAAATGTGAGGTTTTCGCTGTTGATAGGTATATATCTCAACACTAAAATTTATAAATAATATTTTTTATGTGTGTTTCTGAAAAAAAAAATCAAAAAATTAATTATATTTAATATCTAAATCGATTCCTCAAATTTATGAATACATCAATGTATCGACATATATTATATATTATAATCTTTACATAACATTTGTAGCTTGGTAGTAAATGGTATGAGTTTAATTTATTTATCTATTATTCTATTTCATGTGGCTCATTGATTGTAGCATGAGGTAGATACAAGATGTGTTCCTTATGAAGGAGACAAAGGGATCCTTGCTTGGCAAACGAGAATCACCCACACAAAAACAAACCCGAGATTATAAAAATCGTCATCATTTTCATATTTATCTTGCTTGCCAAAGAGGGTGCTTGTGATTTCATTTTTAACAACTTATATAGGGATTGCTTTTTTTTCATACTTTTTTTTTTTTTAATATTCTTTCTCAATATTGATATTGTGAATTAGTTTATATTTGCAAGTTTAAGAATCTCATTTTTCTTTTTAATTTGAAGGATGAAATAAAACATATATGAAAGTTCGAGCATACCTCAGTTAGAATTGACATGTACTCATTTTATGGATATCGAAGATTCAAATCTCATATCCACATTCGTTGTAAAAGAAAAAGAAAAACTCGTTTGAAAACCAAATTTGTGGTTATCTTCTCACCATTTCTTAATCATGGTTTTCATTTTTTTTTCTTAAAACTAAATATTTACCTTTTTAGCAAAGTTTTAAGGAGGAAATTTCTTAAACTATACATATTTTTTTAATTTTCAAAATGTTGACTTTTATTTTAAAAACATTCCTAAAAGATTACATAACAACGAAATCAATAAGTAGAAGTAGAGGGTGTAAATTTAATTTTTAAAAATAAAAAAATAGGAAAATAAAAAAAAAACCAAAGATAGATTGAAAGGAGAACCTAAAACTTAAAGGAATAACTTCTTACTAATAATGTCTCTCCATGAAAGGAAATTGAATAATTCATGGTATGGTGATCATTGTAATTCGAGCTTCAAAACTTCAATTATAAAAATTGAGCTCTCAAACTTGTAGTAGTGTTCAAGTTAGACTCTCAATCTTTAAAGAATAGAAATTGAACCATTAAACTTACACAAACCTTACCATTTTTACAACTATGTAAATTTGAGGGTCAAACTTTTAATAAAGGAAAGTTAGAAGATATAATTTCTAAAAAATAGTTTTTGCAATTTATTATTATTATTATTATTTTTTAAGAAGATAATGTATTAAAATATTGTAAAAGAAATATTAACCGGCAGATCCTTTTGTGAAAAGAAAATTGCCGTACCTATACAATTATTTGTATACTTTTTTAAAAAAACGAAAAAAAAAAAAAAAGAAAAAGAAGAAATCCAACACGTTTTTGTGAGGAAAACGTCAACTCATTCCACGTCATTACTTTGTGTGCTTTCCGGTTTTATAATAATTGATGTCTCCTAATCCAATAATTTCTTCTCATCCAAAGTTTTCTTTTCATTTCACCACCAAATGACACAGAATAGTTTATTACAAAACTTTCATCTCTCTTATTTGTTAAGGTAAAAACGGTATTTTTTAGAGTGAAAATCTTTCTTTTTTTTAATAGTTTTTGTTGAATTTTAGTTCATGCATTTTTAAAGGTTATTAAATCTTAGATTTAGTTACTTTAAATTAATTGGCAGAATTATGATAATATTGTTCCGTATGAAAATATAATATATAATTATGATTTTAAATTTAGGTGAATAGACTAATAAATAATTAAAAAAATTTGAAAAAAATAAATAATAAACAAACAGTAAAGACTAAATTTAAGATTCTTAAAATTTCTTAAAATTGAACAAACTTTAAAATATATGATTAAAATGTATTTAGTTTGCAAAAACTGATAGATTTTTAGAGATTTCTTCTTTTTTTTTTTTTTTTTTTTTTGATAAAATAACAAATCACATAGTTGTAAATGTATGGCCAATTTTACCACCTTCTTATCGCAAATGAAACTTGAAACTATCCAAACTAATTAAAAAGGATTTTTTTCTTTTTTCTTTTTTTGTATAATCTTACTTTTTTTACACCTTAATTCAATATTGATTTTAAAAGTGTTAATTTTTTTTTTAATTCTATTGATGGATACAAAGTTATAATATAAAATAAATAAAAATAGTTGTTGTTGTTAGTGAATTATATCTTTGATGTCTACTTATTTATTGAAATCATCACAATATCATTACTTCATAATAAATTTGTTAGTAAAACAATATAATTGTCTCCTAGTAATTATTAAATGTCTATTAAAAACTCCTCTAATAACGACGATAAATAAATTTGAAGTGCTTATTTTTCTGTCGACAACCTTACCAAATAATTCACCTAAAGTGATATTCTTTCACAAAACATTAAAATGGAGAAAAATAAAAGAAATAAAATAATATTATCAAATTGTGAAAGTGGAATATTTATTCAGCTTAATTATAATGTAGAAAGAGTGAGTAATTACAATAACTTACATAACCAACCAACTCTAAACAAAATAAAAACAGACTTAAGAACCAGATAATCAGATAGAGAGAATAGAGACTATTTAGGAAACGTTTATCAAACGGTAAATATTCAATTTGAAGAATTAAAATTTAACTTTCTCTAAATAATAAGGATCAAATTTATAAGTCAACTTTTAAAAATAACTGAAAGTAATTTTTTTCCCTTAAAATAGTTATAGTAAATCCGTTTTATAAAATAGATTTTTTAAAAAATAATATTACTTCAATCAATAATTACGAAAATAGAGTAGAGGAAAAATATTGACAAAATAGGTTGAGATATCATGGATCAGGCACACAATTTCTCAAAAAACGTATTCTAAGTCCACCTCTACTAAAATAAAATCTAGCTCCAGTCCACGATTTCCAACTCACATGGCTACCGCGTTTTCAATTGTATGCCTCAGGTGAATACTTTTTAGTTGCACTTAAATGATACATTTATCTTTATAACCACATTATTTTTGGAAAAAAAAGTTCAACACTCTACTTTTGTATTTTTAAATATATATATAGAGAGAGAATTACCCTCTAAAATAACTAAAATTTTTTGGTCGGTAGACTTTACTTTCACTATTGGAAGGACATGAATATAACTAAATAGTCAACGTCCTTAGCTAGGTGCTTTATTGAAGCTTTTCTCCTCTATATCTTTTTTAAGAAATTTAGACGTAAATAAGTACTATTGGTATAAAACTTTATTTGTAAAATAATATATATATATATAAGTCATTATTTAAAGGTTTTGTTTGATGAAGAGTAAGTCTAAAACTATATAGTTTTGACATAGAATGAAAAAAATAAAATGATTATTATTATTTTAGTTTGACTCCATCAAGATTTTTTTGTTGACTCGACTAGAAAATCCTAATAAAAAAGTATGAATTTGGATTGAGATTTGTAGAGTTCTCTGTTGATAGTTTTCGACTTGAATTGATCCTCTTTTGACTTAGGATTAACTTCTAGACACTTGTTATATCAAAATTTCACAAAAAAAAAAAAAAAAAAAAAAAAA
>QLSR01000642.1:649488-700147 GCA_031780015.1 Citrullus colocynthis | reverse complement strand
AAAAAAAAAAAAAAAAAAAAAAAAAAATCTTCTATTCTAACCGATTGTTTTTGTTACTACAAGGGATGAGAGATTCAAACATTTGATCTTTAAAGAAGAAGGTCGTGTCAATTGTTATTGAACTAAGTTCACTATAGTAATTATTGTCTATTATTAATAATAGTTATCTGATTATTTTTATTTGAAAAAATAAAGCATCCATTATATGAAAAATACTTAATTATTGTGTAAGTGTGATGTAATATGGGTGGTTTATGTTTTGCAATTTGCATGTATACTTACAAAAAAAAAGAATCTTGAATTACAATATAAAATGGGCATTCAAGACAATCGTGTCCAATCAAATTTAAAGAGCCTACACTTATAGATAAAGTTGTGGGCATTTTCCAAGTAAACCCTATTAATACAAAATCTGAAATAATTAGTTAGAAATGATTTGATTAAAATTATTAATTTAGAGATATGTGTGTGTGATATCATATACAGTGAAATTGTATAAGAAAATGAATTACAAAATATTTATATCCCTCTTTTATAATTCATTAATTGAGTAAATAAATAATTTATAAAAGGACAATGCAAGATTTAATCACAATCTTAAGTGAGTTTGAACCATTTTTCCGTAAATGTATGTTATTTGATTTGCACATGTGAGAATAAATTTTATAGGCAATTCAACAAATCCTACCATATTTTGGAGACTTTACCAAATAGAAAATTAAGAACATAAACTTTACAATATCAAATCCCACTTTTACTTCTCATATAGGAAAAGTAAATGAGTTATCCTCTTAAGCGTTGATTTTAAAACATAAACAATATAGACACATGCTCCGATCTCACCAAGCAGTGATACTTGAGGTACATGATGCATGATTATAAGGATAAAACAAACTTTTAATTCAAATGTAATTACGAACAACTCATGAAATATCAAGCAATTTATGTATGTGTATTGGTTATATCTATGAACGCATAACTTGTTGCATTGTACATAAAAATGCAACTTTAAATCTATACTAGGTTCACCTTCAATCATTAAATGAAAATTAATTGATTAACAAGCCTAATTAATTAACTTGATAGCATTGAAGCCTATAATTAGTATGTTCATAAGATTCCATTGACAACTCATAAAGAAACATTAGAATAATGATCATTCTCCCATCAAGAAAAATAAAATAAAATTTTAAATGAGACAAATATATGTTATAACATTAAATGTATAATATATTAGATACATCGAGATTAGTATAAGTAATCTCCAAATTGGTATCGGGACCATGAAAATCAGACATATTAAGATAAATAATTTTTACAACTAAACCGTAATAGTCGCGTTAGAATCATTGTGGACATGATTTGTTTCGTTGGAACGCAATAAAAGTTTTATTATTATGATTTGTGTACTTTTATTTTATATGATAATTATTCATTAGATTACATAATTGACAATTCGATTTTTTTAATTTTCTTTTATTTGTTTTTAACAATTGCAGTGGGCAGATGCAACGTCCAACTTCCAAGTCAATTGAGATTTGACCTTAATATCAATTTTGTTAAAACTGTAATGATCACTTATGAACCGACCGATAATTATGGATAATTAAGGATTTGTCAAAAATTGGAATGATAATCAGGGATTTCAAACAAAATCTTTTTCCAAAACAAAAATATTAATTCACTATAACCATATTAGTATTATTAATCAACGTGTTTTACATTTTATTTAATATCCAGAATTATTTTAGAGTTGTTTTTAAATAAAAAAAATGAACCTCTTTATCGGTAAGTGACAAAAGTTTATCACTTAAAATTATGTGTTTTTTCTTATTATTTCTTAAGACATAAATATAAATTACTTTTTAAAAATTAATATCAAACAGTAGTAAATAAAACTTTAACTTGTAGATGACTCATTAATGTGTACGTAATATATATTAATATCTTTTTTATGGAATAGAATATATATTATTAATTAAAGTAAATGGTTCTTTCAAAAATTAATTAATTAAAGTAGATGCATAGAAAAACTAGGGAAATTATAATTAAAAAAAATCAATCTATTTGAAAAAATTCACTTTTTTATACTACGATAGACCTACATAGACATTTATGTCTATTTAGTAAAGTGATAGATGTCTATCTAGATCTATCGCAATCTATCACGGATAAAAAATAAAATTTTGTTATATTTTGTAATTATTTTCAACAACTTTTTCTATTTTTGAAAACATCTCATTAAATATATGAGCTTGATAGGCCGTGAGAATTTTCTATATTTGTAAACAATTTGATATTTTTTCTATTTATAATAATTTCTTCAATTTTAATCTTTATATTTTCATTGTCCAATTTGAGCCTATATATTTTAAATAAATCTTAAATTTAGTCCTCAATGCTGGTTTATTGCCAATTTTTTAAAAAAGTTTTTGTTATCTATAACATTTTTGCTATGAATTTTTAAAAAATATTTACATATTTTATTTTTCTTGCATGAAAATTATTATAGAAAAAAATTAATTTTAAAGGACTAAATTAATATTTATTGAAAGTACGTAGACTAAAATTGAACAATTGAAAGTATAAGAGTCAAAACTAAACAAAATTCATTATAACAAACCAAAAACGATATCTTAACTCTAATAATATTAAGTGAGAAATTAATATTAAAGTACATAAAATAATTAACTAGTTTAATGAACATAGAACAAAACATATATCATTGACAGACTTAAATTAAAAGACTATTGAAACATTTTTAAGAAATTAAAACTATAGTACAATTTATACTAAAGATAATACAAATTGGCAACCTAGGTTGGAGCTTTGCCACAAGATTCAATTAGGAGAAAAGGTCAAAAAAAAGGAGTTGCCTTCAATGGACCTGGATGAAACTTCTAGAAGGGCCCACTTTTTTTTTTTTTTTTTTTTCCCACTTAAATAAACACAAGACAAAATAAGCTGACCTTAGAATTGGATGAATTGGCTATGGAATCCAATTCCAAGTTAAACAAAGCCAAACAAACAAGCATTGAATTATTGTCTTTTATTTGTAACCACAATTGAGAAAAAGGGAAAAGACAAATTAAGATTTATTTGGTATTCTTGTGAAGTATTTAAAATCTAGACATAATTACAAAAAATAACATATAGTAAAAACAATTACATTTTTATTAATAACCATATTTTCAAATTTAACACGAGATCCATTTCGGTATGTTGAAAACCATACGTAAATACAAAGTAACATAGTTTAAAAAATTAAACATTTTTGTTAATAATCCAATTTCAAATTACACGTAAGTAAGTTAAAGATCCATTTCATATGATTGTAAAAACCATACTTTTTGTTAACAACCTATTTTTAAATCAGCAAACAAAAATATGTATCACTTATACTTTTTAATTTTCATGCTTAAAGTATTATGTCAATTTTTATCCTTTTATTTTAATAAACAAATATATAATTCAGAACACTTTCAATCGAGTATTTTTTGAAATAAATTTCAAAGTCTAAGAATAAAATCAATTTTTTTAAAATCTAAATTCTACCAAAATTTAAAGATACTTTGTATAAGTTAATATTCAATTTTTAAGTTTAAATTTGTGTAAATCTAAATATGCCATAGACTAAAATATACTATTGAGTTTTTCAATAGTCAACGCTATCAATATGATTATCTTGTTCCAACCAGAATCGATTAATGGACTAACATAGTTTTTCTTAATTTAAATGTTAAAACAAAAAAATTACAAACTTTGGAAATTGAAGTAGCACATTTAAATCTTTGGAATCTAAATATGAAAATTCCAAAAAAAAAAAAAGATTTATTTTTTTATTATTTCTTCAAGGAAAAGGACGATAAAAAAAAAAAAAAATTAAAACCCACTTTCAATTTTCCTTTTTTTTTTTTTCAATAAAAAATTACATTTTCATTCCTCCATTTTGGATATAGTTTGTATTTGATCCGTATGTTTCAAAACGTTACACTTTTAGTTCTTAAATCTTGAGTTTAGTTTCATTCTAATTTTAAATTTCAAAATGTTGGATTTTTATCACTGAAATTTAAGTTTTATTTCAATTTGGTTTTCAAGTTTCAAGTTTTGTACGTTTAACCTCAATTTTTCATTTAACACTCATTTTTCATCTTTAATGTATTGATATCTATCAAAATAGAAAGGATAACAAAATGAAAACAATGACCAGAATGAGGAGGTTAAATTACAATTGTTTGATTGAATTTTAAAATCATGTTTAACAAGCCTTTGCACCATAAGAAATGTAAAATACTATTGTGAGAATAGTTTATCTAATAAATTTGCAAAACTAAAAAATGTCACGCAAATTCAAGGTTTAAATGTTGGTGTCTTTAAAATGTAAAGGTCACAATTTTACAAAAATATTGAAAGAAATATCAATAAAATGTTGATGACAATAGATATCTTTTAAAGAAAAAAAAAATTAACTAGCGAATAAACACATTAGTGATGTTTTTATGCTTATGTTTTTTATGTTTTTAATTTTTTTAGATATAATAAAAATGTTGATTCACTATCCACATCAATATTGAATCTAACATTTTGATCCCTATATTTTTCACATTTGTTCAGTTTTAGTCATTGAGTTTCAAACGTTCAATTTTAGTCTCTACATTTTCAATAAATATCAAATTTAGTTTCCACCTCTATTTTTGTTTGTTAATTTTTTTTAAAGAAATATATATATGAACAAATCTACCATAAAAATGAAAAATATTTTTTAAAATAAAAATTATTATTATTATAAAATTAGTTTGAAGGAATGAAATTTGAGATTTATCAGAAACTGAAATTTAAAAACTAAAAAATATAAAAATGAAAATAATATTTTAACAAAATGTAAAACACATAAATCAAATGCAAAATGATTTAACGTAGAAAGAAAAACATTTTTTGTTTAAAGTTAGACAAAAAGGGAATTTTGTGTTAGCTGTAGAGGGTATGAATCCGAGTCAAAGCACCGGCATGTCCACGTGCTTTGCTACTCGCCTTCCCATACGTGGAAATTACAAAAATAAATAAAATAAAATTTTAATTTTATTTGTTGTTTATAAATTCTCAGTTGTATTTTAACTGTCAAAAAAGCCAGCACTGCTTCACAAAAATTTCACTCCCTCTCTATTCTCTCTCGTTTTCTCTCTCCCTTCCCTTGAGAATCCATTCGCATCGGATTCTTCTTCATTTTCCGTTTTCATTTCCACAGATTTTGCTTTCTGTGATACCAGTAACCGGAAAATCCTCCGCCGTTCCGCCATGGACCGAGGCGGCCCAACCCCTGTTCCCACCGTCGTCAACAGTGGCTCCGGAACTGGTGCCCTTCGGATCCAACATTCCAGAAGATTGCCTGATTTTCTTCAGAGCGTCAATCTCAAGTACGTCAAATTAGGGTATCACTACTTGATTTCTAATCTATTAACCTTATGTATTGTCCCTCTAATTGCCGTTACCCTAATCGAGGTTTCCCAAATGAATCTCGATGATGTTCGTCAGCTTTGGTTTCATCTCCAGTACAATTTGGTTAGCGTCATTATTTGCTCCACCGTCATGGTTTTCGGATTGACGGTTTATACTATGACTCGTCCTCGTCCTGTTTATCTTGTTGATTATTCCTGTTATCGCCCTGCCGATGACCTTAAGGCTCCATTTCATCGATTCATGGAGCATTCCAGGCTAACTGGGGACTTTGATGACTCCTCCCTCGAGTTCCAGCGCAAGATTTTGGAGCGCTCTGGACTTGGTGAGGAAACTTATGTTCCTGAAGCTATGCATTGTATTCCTCCTACGCCCTCCATGGCTGCGGCTAGAGAGGAGGCCGAACAGGTCATGTTTGGTGCTTTGGACAATTTGTTTGCTAATACCAATGTCAAACCTAAGGATATTGGTATTCTTGTTGTCAATTGCAGCTTGTTTAACCCAACCCCTTCACTTTCTGCTATGATCGTTAACAAGTATAAATTGAGGGGTAATATAAGGAGCTTCAATTTAGGTGGAATGGGTTGTAGTGCTGGGGTTATTGCAGTTGACCTTGCTAAAGATTTGCTGCAAGTTCATAGGAACACTTTAGCCGTTGTTGTGAGTACTGAAAACATTACTCAGAATTGGTATTTTGGGAATAAGAAGTCTATGTTGATTCCTAATTGTCTGTTTCGAGTTGGTGGTTCTGCTGTTTTATTGTCCAACAAGTCTGCAGATAGAAGGCGAGCCAAGTATAGGCTTATTCACATTGTGCGGACCCATCGTGGAGCTGATGATAAGGCTTTTCGATGTGTCTATCAGGAGCAGGATGACGTTGGTAAAACGGGTGTATCGTTGTCCAAAGATTTGATGGCAATTGCCGGAGGAGCTTTGAAAACAAACATAACTACTTTGGGTCCGCTTGTACTCCCAATTAGTGAGCAACTTTTGTTCTTTGCAACTCTATTGGTGAAGAAGTTTTTTAATGGAAATGTGAAGCCTTATATCCCTGATTTCAAACTCGCATTTGATCATTTCTGCATACATGCTGGAGGAAGGGCTGTGATTGATGAATTGGAAAAGAATTTGCAGCTCTTGCCTATTCATGTCGAGGCTTCTCGGATGACGCTTCATCGGTTTGGAAATACTTCATCAAGCTCCATTTGGTATGAATTAGCCTACACAGAGGCCAAAGGGAGGATGCATAAAGGCAACCGTGTGTGGCAGATTGCATTTGGAAGTGGTTTCAAATGTAATAGTGCTGTGTGGGAAGCACTCAGGAATGTGAGGCCATCAAAATCAAGTCCATGGGAAGACTGCGTTACCAAATATCCTGTTAAGTTAGTTGCTTAGTTTCATAACACGGTTCGGAAAATCTGTTCGGGTTATCGGTTCGTGACTGTTATCCTACCTGACTGTTCTTGGTCTTGCCCTCTGCTCCTGATGGTTGTCCTTTATTTGCTTATATAGTTTGCATCTAGGAACATAAATTGAGTCATGAGTTTTCTTCCAGAGTTTTTCAGTTTGCATCAGGTTATTTATTATGTTGAGATTTCAGCAGTTGCATTATCTGATGCTTGTACGTTGAGTTAGAGAAGAAACTGAGTCACTGCCATGAGAAATCTCTCCATGGCTCAGGTCAGAAAAAGAACCTTCTCTTATTGCTATAATTCTCTCTTTGAGATGAAAATTTGTTCCACCTCCATTCAGAGGCAGTCTGCAGTGCAGTTTCTATCTCTAATTTGATTTTCCTCTAAACCCATTGAATTGCTTCCGAGCTTTTTGTTTTTTTTTTTCTCTCTTTTATCTGTTTTATGTTTTAGAAATGGCCATCTCTTTTCCCCTAATATTTTTAATTTTACCTGGAAAAGAAAGCTCCTGCCAGGCCCATTTAAACTCCTTTTTATGTTTTTAAATTCATTTTTTAAAATATCCCTTTGACAATTTTTTAAAAAATGTTTTTAGTGTATTTTGGTTTTGGTTTTTGATTTTATAATTTTAAAATTGAGAGTTTTTTTTAAATATAAGAAAATGAGCTCAAATATTTATAAAGATACAAAATATTACTAACACTAATAGACTACTATCACTTGTTATTGTATCTATCAGCATAGATGTTTATCAATATTTATCACTAATAGACAGTCATATTTTGTTATATTTAAAAATACTTTTAAACAGTTTTATCATTTAAAACAATTGTTGTTAAAATTAAACTCTAATAAATATAATCTTTTATGTTATAAAATATTCATATTAGTCAAATTGAAATATGTGCAATCTCTTTCTGTGAGCACATCACTCTTGATCAGGGCCAGGGGTAAGAGAAGAGGTTGCTTTCAACTTCATTTTTGGCTATCATTTTTTTAATAAAATAAATTTAAAAATAAAAACCAAATTGACTTTTACAAAATCAAATTTGACTCTTTCTTCTCCAAATAAATTAACAGTGATTGACAAAGACCCAAAAAACTGCCAAAAATTCAATTTGAAATTTCTTTTGTTTTGAAATTAAAGACGTTTGTGAAACTTCTAACTTTGTCATCTCTTGTTTTAATTTTACTATTTCTTTTTAAGTTTGTCATTTACTTTTTAGTATAATTTGTTGGGAGTATTTTAAAGAATAATGTTAGTTTAAAAAATAATGCGAAAAATAGGGTGGTTTAGAAACTAATGACAAAAATAGGGTGGTTTGGATATTAATTTAGAAAATGGGGCGGCGAAATCGTGTACCTGGTACACGATTTCAGTCGGGTTGCTAACGTGGCTTAAGTAAGTCGTGGACCTGGCCAAACTTGTGGGCCCGGTCCACAATTTTGGGTCCCCTAATTTCTTTTCTGATGATATGTCCAAACTCGTTCGGTTTTTTTCCCATGATAAATAACTTAATTAATTAATTACCCACTTAAATGAAAATTTTCTTTTTATTTGTGTTCATCAATATTGTATTAGTTTTATTGATTCTTAATTTTTGAAAATGTAATGGAAAATCATTAATTCATTTAGTTAAAGATAAAAGTTAATAGAAATCAGAAAATTTAAAATACAAATCAAGTGCCACATGGTGGTCTTCTTCGCGCACGTTGTCCACGACAAGGCACAGGCACTTCAAATTGTTGTTGCTGGTGGATTACATCGTCGATATCCTGTTGGGTGACGACAGATGGAAATTCATCGTGTGCATAATATTCCTGTTGATGGCCAGAACTGGATGCAATGTCTGGTTGTAATATGGGAGGTTCCTGGTCATCGGGTTGCTCTGGAACACCTTCGTCACGTTGTTTCTGTCGTCTACGACGAATACGTTTTCGATCAGTATCAGTAACATTGAGCCTCCTTGTATGTTGAATGATATCTTCAACACTTACCATGTTTTGTTCACACATTGAACTCAACTTAGTAATTGTGCATGTCGTGGACAAAATTATTCTGCACGATAAAAAAAAATATATAAGTATAAAAAAATATTCTTAGCATGTAATTGAAAAACACTACATAATAAGATGCTTACCATGCAGTAATAGTAGGCACCATCAGGTGTGATAAATCTTCTTGTGATAGAGTTGTACCAGGACAAATAATCATTAAATACATCTGACTCGTTTATTATTTCTCCTTGTGCACAGCGGCCATGACGTGCACGCCAAAATGATATATACTCTGCATGAATTTGACGCCAGTTTTGGTCGTGTTTACCTTTTAAATCGATTTGGTGTACTTGAGGGAATGTATTACACAACGTCGGTACCGTTTGCCGCATACCGAATTGTCTCAACACTCGATCTGGTTGATGCCACTCTAAGATATGAAAGCATATAAGTGGGCTAACCGTCAACCAAATGTCATGTCCATCATGACAATAATCAGGCAACAACGACATAACATGTGGTATATATGGCGTCCAATTGATCTGAAACCACGTACAAGAATAATTAGAACCTAAAAATATATGTAATATTCAATTATATGCAACATATTTACTATTACCTGATTTTGCATCAAACGGTCAAATATTGAGCGATATACCAACAACATGTTTGCTGATTGTTCAGATGCAGCTAATACACCTCTCCATCTATCACATGGATATAAAACAATTAAAATACTTTACTAATTGTATTAACAAAAAAATTAATATATACAGAAAATAATACCTGGCACTAAGTGGACGTCCCACAAAATGTTCTGGAGGTTGTAATTGGACTTGTGGTGCAACAATTTTAAATCGATCATAGGCCCATACTTGAAGTAGTATCAGTGGGCCTGCTATATCCAAAGCTTGTGCATGACTGGCTCGACATAATTCTCTGTACAGCCATGTAAGACAAGCACCACCCCACGAATAATTACCAGCTTGCTCAAAACTGGCCAGTAGTGGGAGGAACATTAGGTGCACCAGCGTGTTGGACTTGTCAGCGAACAGAAAGCTTCCGATAAGCTGCATGATATATGCTCGTGCATATCTCTGTATACTGACGTCATCGGCATCAGGAGATAATTCTGTAAACTGAGAGGCTAACCACGGGAGACTCAACCTTGAACTTTTTAAGTCAAGTGGTCGAACACCTAAAAAATCTTCACAAATCTGTTTCCAATCATGCTGCAACGAACGAGTAACAGGTTCTCCGTCCACTGGTAGTCCAAATTGTACTGCAATGTCTTGCAGCGTAATGGTGCATTCCCCACCAGGCATATGAAATGTGTGGGTTTCCAGTCTCCAGCGCTCTACTAAAGCAGTAATGAGGGGTCAGTCCAACTGTATGAATCCAATTTATGCAACCCCAATAAAACCGATCTGCTGTAGATAAGGCACTATACGTTCATCATATGGTATAGTATGCTTAGTATGCTGAGAAACTGCCTCTCTTCTCCGACAACATAGCACCACGGTGGATGCATTATCCCATACTGTCTGTGATCGGTGAGTATTTTGGAGATATAGCTGAACAGGGTTAGATGGACCAGGATCCATATTCAACACTGTTAAAATAAACCAAATTCATTACAATTTTCAATAAACCAAATACATTACAATATTAAATAAACCAAATACATTACAATTTCCAATAAACCAAATACATTACATTGTTACACTGTACGAACCACTATATTACATTGTTACATTATAAGAAGTATTACATTACAATGTTAATATTATATTATATAAAACTAGGTATTTTGCTTGGTAAACTATTAATTACTTGAAGATGAAGTACGAAACAATTCATCAATTTCTACATCAATGTCACTATTCGCACAATTTTTAGCTTCAATAATAACTAAATCTTCTGGACGAAACGACATATTTAAATTCGGTTACAACTGTAAAGGTTAAAAAGAAAAATTAGTCCAAATCTACCCAAAATTATAAAACTCGTGGACTTAGCCCACGAGTTTACTATCCAACTTAACTAATTTTCCACCACATTATTTACCAATAATTATTCCTATAACAATAAATGTCGAATAACAATCAACACTAAAACCTAAATTTTTTAAATTATAAACAAAATAAAATATTTGATAAAAACGTCTACACATAAAATTTATCCGATTTGGTAAAAATGTCTACATATACAAATTTATTCACGCATGCAAAACAAAACTTACAATCTATGCATTTCTATCATATAACTATTGCATATTTATAAGATAATTAGAAAGGAAAATATATATGCATACGTATATGGCGACGGCGGCGACGGTGGCAGTGGTGGTGGCAGTGGTGGCTGAACGAATATAGTATGTTAGATTTAACAAAGAAATAGTGATGAGATGGTCGAAAAATCGATATCTATATACATACCTTTGTGATAGAGACAATGTCGACAAACGACGGACAATAGACAAATGAGAAGTGAAATGAGAGAAATGAGAGATTTGAAGAGTGAAAGGAGAGAAGAGGGAATGGTTTGAGAGGAAGAAGAAGAAGGTGGAGGAAGAAGAAGAAAGGGGGTGGGTTAAAAAGGATGGGGAACTCGTAGACCCCGTCCACGAGTTCTGTCAAATGCATGCACAGTGAAGGGAAATCGTGGACGGGGTCCACGATTTCACAACCCCAATTTTGGTATTTTTTTCCTCCTCACCCTATTTTTTGAATTATTTATTAAAAAAATATTATTTAAAAAAAATTCAATTTGTTGGCATATACTACCTCTCTCTTAAAGTTAAAGGTATAAACTTTTATATTTTTACTTGTTGTACTAAAAAAAATTAATTATATAAGATTAGAATTTTATTGTTAAAACCGACCCAATATATACATGGTCAAATTTTTCAGCTAGTTTTTTCTTTCCAATTATTATGTCAAACGTTTAGATCTTTATGCAACTTTGACGAGTTCTTAAGTAAATTTAGAGGACTATCAAAACATATTTTGTTTAATATTTTCTATTGGATATCTTACATATTTTAGATGAAAGTTTCATTCTTTTAACAGATATACATGGAGTTTTTTTTTTTTTTTTTGAGTGATTAGAAATGTTGGATATGATTAAATTTTTTATTTATTAATTTAAATAAGGGGAATATTTTAGTTATTTATTTTTTTCAATTTTTTTTCATAAAGAACATCGTGAATATTGAAATTTTATCAATATATTTGTCAATTTTTTTAAAAAATTTGAGACTTCTAACATTTTTGTTGACGGTAAAGTCTTAAACCTTGGTTAGAATACGTTCGTATATTTCCTAAAAAGAAAGAGTTATGTAAATATTAACAGAAAGCATAAAAGGGGAGAGTATGTGTGTGTGTGTGTGTATATATATATTGTTTATTGTAAAGGAGTGTCGTTATAGTTGACTTGACCATGTGGAGATATTACCTACAAGTTAGGTTCTTGCGGGGCTACAAGAAATATTAAATTTCACTAGTTTATGCGGATAACACCTCCCTCTCTATTAAATAAAATATCTTCTATAAAATTTGAATTTATAATGTAATATAATGTTTCTTTTCTTTTCTTTTATTATTTTCACGAGTCGTGAAAATTTGGACTTCTTGTCTCCCACTCAAAAATATAAATCTTGACCAGTAGGTACACATAATTTATAGTTTTTACTAGAATAAAAATGACAAAGAGGCAAGGTAGTTTTGGAAATCAATGTTTTCTTAATCTTCACTATGTAATTTCAAATATCATGGTCTAGGGAGTACAAGTGACTCAAATTATAATATATTTTAGGTAAAAAAAAATGGTATATTTATTATTATTTTTTTGTTTGAAGAAAATATGTTTTTGACCTCTAAGTTTTGGGTCTAATTTCTATTTTATCTCTAAGTTTCAAAATGTAACGCTTTTGGTTTTAAAATTTTGAGTTTGAGTTCAATTTAGTCCATATGGTTTAAAATGTTATACTTTTGGTCTTAAAATTTTGACTTTTGTTTCAATATGGTCCTTGAATTTCTTGATTTATTCTTTTAATGTCGATTTTTTTTACTAAATACTCACTTTTAATTTTGGTGTTAATGTCTATTAATTAATTAAAAATAATTATTAAGAGAATTTTAAAATTAATATCGATGGAAAAAATACTAAATTAATTAATTATAATATATATATATATATATATATATATATATATATATATATATTAACATGGGAGACTACACATGAGTATTTAGTGAGAAAAAAATATATTAAAACTTATTAGTTTAAAATTTGAAATTTGGAGACCAATTCAAATTTCAAAGGAAAAATTATAACCGTTTAAAATTTAAAGACAAAATTAAAATCAAACACAAAACTTAAGGACTACAAATTCAATATTTTTAAACTTAAGAAAAAAATAGAAACTAAAATCTCAAAATTAAAATCAAACACAAAACTTAAGGACTACAAATTCAATATTTTTAAACTTAAAAACAAAATAGAAATTAAAATCCGAAAAAAAATGTATTATTCCTTCAAAATGGGCCTATTTTAAGGCAACCATCCATTTTACATTTGGGCTTGGGCTTCTGCACACTTCGGTCGCAATTGGGCCGACCGCTCCGACCTGGATGCTCCGGCGCGGCAACCTTCTTCTTCTTCTTCTTCTTCTTCTTCTTCTTCTTCAGTTTCCAATATTCCGTGTGGGTGGCAACAAGAATGAAGCGAAGGATGTTCGCTTTCAGTCTACGCTCAATCAATTAACCTAACAGCAGCTTAAACCCAATCAACTCGCCATGTCCTTTTCTTCACGCTCCGCGAAGCTCACCCTTCTAGCTCTTCTCTCTGCCTCCACTTTGTATTGTTTCTACAAGTCCCGCCGTCTCAGAAAGCTTAAACTCTCCTTAAACCCTACTCCTTGTTCTCGCAGACCCAAACTGTTTTTTATTTCTCAAACTGGTACCTCCAAAGCCCTAGCTCATCGTCTGCTTAACGTTTTGAATTCCAATGGGTTGGTCTTTGATCTTGTCGATCCCAAGGATTATGAACCTGAAGATCTCTTTAAGGAGATTCTAGTTGTGTTCGTTGCTTCCACTTGGGAAGATGGTGGACCGCCTCCTCATGCTAAATTTCTCGCTAATTGGCTTTCTGAAAGCGCGGAGGATTTTAGAGTTGGTTCGTTGTTGCTTTCTCAGTGTAAATTTGCTGTGTTTGGCGTTGGTAGTCGAGCTTATGGAGAGACATTCAATGCGGTTGCAATGGATTTTTCCAAGCGGATGAAGGCATTGGGTGCGAAGGAGATTTTAGCGGTTGGTGAAGGAGATATTGATGGTGGTGATATAGATAAGTGTTTTGATGATTGGAGTCGGCAATTGCTGAAGGTTGTGAAGGTTGATGCTGTGGGAACTGGTGTAGATTTAGATTCTGGGATTGCTGGGGACAGTGATGCTGAAAGTGTTGAGGAGGATGAAGAAGAAGATACCGACCTCGGGGAGGAGGACATTGTTGATCTTGAGGATATTGCTGGTAAGGGTCCTTCAAGAAAGTCTACGAATGTAGTCGAAACTAATGGGAAATTGAATGGGAAAAAGGTTATGGTGACCCCGGTGATTAGAGCGAGCTTAGAAAAGCAGGTAAATTCGCCAGCTGTGTTTTCCAAATTGTCTGAATAACTGCTTGTTTTTAAGGCAATTTCTGAGTGTCTTGTGAATCGATACAAATTTGGACTGACTTGATAATTTGTCATTCCAAGGGGCTAGTTGGGTTGAATTAGAAGGCTTACTTCTTTTTCTTGTGTTGTTTGGTTGGCTCTTTGAATGATTTTTCTTATGCAGGGATATAAAATTATTGGCTCACATAGCGGAGTGAAAATATGTAGATGGACGAAGTCTCAGCTTCGAGGGCGAGGAGGTTGCTATAAACATTCATTTTATGGCATAGAAAGTCATCGGTAATGTCCCACTTCACATGCTATTTTGCTTGGCCATAGCGTGTCTTATTTCCTTTCATGGCCATTGTAATTCGTGATGTTTTAATGCATTAAGTGGCGATGGCATAGAGCTTCCCCTTCCATAGATAAAATTTATGCCTCTTCACTTTGGTAAATAAATAATTTCAATTCTTGAGGAGGATGGAGATGGATGATAGAATATGACTGAGAGTAGCCTTGAAATCACTGTACAAGTCACAATATCCGATGGAAATAATTTTGTTTGATAGTCTTTGCTCGCCCAAATTTTACATCCAGCTGCTTCTAATTTCATTACGGGAATCATTATTGTTTTGCCTGCATGGCTTATATCTTAAATCCTCTTTTTGTTGTTATGCTGGTGCAAGACGTGTGTTCAGAGGTCCTTTTGTTTGACTTGCATTATTGGTTCTTCTTCATCCTTGTTAAGTTTACTTCTCTGGCCTCTAGGGAATTTCAAGTTGACACTTCAATTTCCTTTCACTCAACAAGGCTTTTCCTAAGTTCTTAACTTTTTTAATAGACTGGGAAAAACTATCTATTGGTTAGTGCTGTTGCCCACAGTAACTTTTCAAATTTGAGAACAGATGCATGGAGGCAACTCCCAGTTTGGCTTGTGCCAACAAATGTGTTTTCTGCTGGAGGCATCACACAAATCCAGTAGGAAAGAGTTGGCAGTGGGAGATGGATGATCCATTGGATATTGTGAATTCTGCAATCGATTTACATACAAAAATGATCAAGCAAATGAAAGGTGTTCCAGGTTAGTGCTCCTTCCTTACAGCACTGGCTTGAGTAGTAATTTTTTGAAGAGTGCATTTTCTTGGATATACTCAATTGTTCCCGTGATTTGCTGATTGTAGGATCTGAATTTTTGGTAAATCATCAATATTGTTAATGTTAATTGTTCTTTTACAACTGTCATAGAAATGCATTGGCATAGCATGAGTTTTGTGGCTAAATAGTGATCATGAGTAGTAGAGACCGAAAGTAACCAGATTCCAGAATGTCTGGCTAGAATCTGAAGTTGCTGTATTTTATTTTATAGTAGCCATCAGTGAGAATCTCGAGAGGATGCCTGAAATGGAAGTTATTTTAAAGATTTTTCTTACTTGTAAAATATTATTATTATTATTATTATTATTATTATTATTTATTTTTTTTTTTTTTGCAGTAATCAACGACATGTTATGGATGAATTTATGTTCACGTAATTTATTTATTTTATTTGGAAAGAAGTTAATGTCAACAAATTTGAAATGCAATTACCAACGTTTGCTTACCTATGTGCAAAGCTTTTTTAGTTATTCAGATCCACTCACGTTAATAAAATAGAAGTTCATGTACAATGCTAAAAAGTGAAAACTAGTTTTGCAAACCATGAATGCTTCAAGGTGTAAAAGCATATTTTCATTCATTGGTAGTTGGGATTTTAGTGATGAGGTGAGTCATTGATGCATGTCATCTTGTTGATAAGTGATGTCTTCCCGCAGGTGTTACACAGGAGAAATTGGACGAAGGCCTGTCTCCAAGACATTGTGCCTTGTCTCTTGTTGGTGAACCTATTATGTACCCAGAGATTAATACACTTGTTGATGAATTGCATCGAAGGCGGATTTCAACTTTCTTGGTAACGAATGCTCAGTTTCCTGATAAAATAAAACTGCTGAAGCCAGTCACCCAGGTTTGCGTGCTTTACACATTTTCTTTTCTACATAACATCAAATATCAGGCTTGTACTCATGATACTAGATTACTTATCTGATTTCCACGATGCATGCAGCTGTATGTAAGTGTAGATGCTGCGACGAAGGAGAGCTTGAAGGCAATTGATAGACCACTTTTTGGAGACTTCTGGGAGCGATTCATTGTAGGTTTCTTCACACCCTCACCTCTCTCCGGGTCTGTCTCCTGAGCTAGGCTTCATCGGAATTAATGAGAAAAGTAAATCTTATGGGGGATGTTAAAATAAACAATTTTAAAGTAAACTGTTCCCAGCTCAAAACCTCATTTAGCCAATCACTTCTTGCCCACACTGGGTGCTCAATGGTCAAATACATCTACCTTACAATCTCGTTTGCCTGCCAAAGTAAAATTATTAAGCAACAAATGTGCTTCACTCTTCTAAAAGGGAGAAAACCCTTTCTAAAACTTCTTCCTATCTTGAAGGAAGCATTTCATGACGAAGAGCAGGTAGTTTTAGTAATTTTCAGTTTGACAATAAAAGTTTCATTAATTGGTGCAGGTTATTAGATATGCTTTTACCCTAAGTTTTCATAGAAAAGCCTCTGTCATCTAGTCTCCAGCCGCAATTGACTTATACTGTGTTTAATACCCATATTCTCCTATTAACTTCTTCCTATGATTATTTATCAGCTAGAATGATGGATTTCTAGAGAAGAGAATTTCAGTGCCTTTGGATAACTTGACTTGTGTATTTGATTTTTTCTTTTATACATATATATTAAAATCATTGACAGAAAACCAACTTTGTGAAAGAACAACAAACAAGGAAAGACTCACGAAAAGAAGGGATCAATCGAAAGAGGGGGGATGGTAAGCAATACTCAGAAGTATTTACAAGGAAGAACGTCAACCTTCCGGTAACCTAAAAAAATGAACAATGACGAATTACCAAATCAATTTGAATTAAGATCCCAAAGAGAACCTAAACCAAAACAAAAAATAATGACAAAATAAATTTGTATTAAGAGCCCATAGAGAAGCCTAAATGACCACTGGGTTCCACACTTCTCTCCAAGAGCAATCTCTTTCTAGGAATACTCTTTTATTCCTTTCCAACTAGATAACCTACAAAACATTAGAGAGAGCCAGCTGGTCTGCCAAAGAACCTGACCTTGTTAGAAGTTGATTACACTGTTAGTATTATTTTAAATGTCACATCATAGGCTGAGTGTTGATTCTCTTATGCAACTTATTAAATCATCACTCTGTCAACAAAGTTTTATCATAAGTCTGTTAGGTACTTAGGCACCTTGGAGAACCACACCCCAAAAACCAGCTAATAAGGTGAGAGAGTCGAACCACTTAAGTACCATATAGGTCATCTCGTTCTAACTGATATGAGACGAAGGTAACCTATACTACCTTAGTTCCTAACAAAGTTATAACATTAAAAATCAATGTTTAGCAAAGCTACAAAGGATGCAATGCACATGACCATCACGTCATTATTGAATCTTTTTTGTTGACAGCTAAAAAGGTTCTTCAGCTTTATATCTTGTTGCTTTGTTGCCGTGACCTGCTTAGTAGCTTCCATAATGTTGCAGGATCCTTGAAAGCTCTAAATGATAAGCAACAGCGAACAGTTATTAATGATTTATGTGCTTCCATAATGTTGCAGGATTCCTTGAAAGCTCTAAATGACAAGCAACAGCGAACAGTTTATCGATTGACGTTGGTAAAAGGGTGGAACACAGAAGATATTGATGCCTATTCGAATCTCTTTAGTATTGGTAGACCTGATTTTGTGGAAATCAAAGGCGTCACATATTGTGGATCGTGAGTTTATTTTTATTTATTTTGCATTAGGTGAGGAGGATATTGATTTGAAAATTGTACGAGCTTAACGAGTCTAATGTTCTTCTGTAGGTCTAATACTTCAAAGCTGACAATGGAGAACGTTCCTTGGCATTCTGACGTCAAGTCTTTTTCTGAGGCTTTAGCTGCAAAGAGTCAAGGGGAGTATGAAGTTGCTTGTGAGCATGTGCACTCATGTTGCGTTCTTTTGGCTAAAACTGACAAATTTAAGGTCGATGGCCAGTGGTTCACTTGGATAGATTATGAGAAATTCCATGACCTGGTTTGTATAGATGACAACTAATTTACCTGAAACCTAAGATGTTTAAGCTCCTTCCATTAAATTTTATCCTTCTCGAAAATTTCAGGTGGCCTCTGGAAAACCTTTTGATAGCAAGGACTACATGGCTCCAACACCATCATGGGCTGTATATGGCTCTGACGAAGGTGGATTTGATCCTGATCAATCTCGGTACCGGAAGGAGCGACATCATAGACCAAAACCCACATCCTGATAGCTTTGAATGTCCGGGTCAGTTTTGTTTAATCAATTTTCTTTGAGGATTTCGTGGAATAATATTTTAGTCGCTCTATTTTTAAATTCGTAATAATTTAGTTCATGAACTATAGTGTGTAACAATTTAGTATGGTGATAAATTCATTCCTATTAAATTTCATCAAAATTAAGTGTCAATTTTTATAACATAACAAATTAATCTTTTTTTTTTAAACACATTTAGTCCATAATAAGTTTATCAATTTACATATGTAAGAAATCTTATTGAATCTTAAAAATATCCGACCAAGTTGTAATAAATTTTAAAATAAAAGGTCTAAATTGTTAAATATGAGGTTCATAGGCTAAATTGTTACACGATTGAAAATATAAGGACTAAATCGTTACAAACTAAAGTTTATGGACTAAATTGATATTTCCATGAACTAAAAAGTGTTGG
Source organism: Citrullus colocynthis (assembly GCA_031780015.1). NCBI lineage: Eukaryota > Viridiplantae > Streptophyta > Magnoliopsida > Cucurbitales > Cucurbitaceae > Citrullus > Citrullus colocynthis. The sequence goes on along the minus strand of QLSR01000642.1, from coordinate 680,816 downwards.
TTTAACCAATTTATCATTGAACTTAATTTCTTTTGACTGTTACTGAGAATTCTTTTTGGTGAAGAAATAATGGAAAGTTATGTTTCCTTTTACCGTTTTTCTGGTTTTCTTTAATACGATGGATTCTATACAACTGTAGCTTTTGGTGTATTTATGCGTAGTTGTGATTTTTTTCATAAATGGAAATGTTTATTTGGCTCCGTCCTAACCATTCTCCTTAGACTGTAAAAGACTCCCATAAGAGGTACGTGAATCTGCCTCACACTAACTGCTAACGTTCAACATTTTTCCAGAGTCATGTCACCATCCACTTAAAGGTTGTCTACCTTTTTAGATTTAGCAGCCGACGAATGACATTATTTCAACCTCAGAAAGCCGGGTCGGGGCACCATGGCTCTGTCCCATCAGTAGATATAGTCCATGAGGTTCAAACAGATCCTGGCATGTTGCCATCTACCTTGCATCATACTAAATAATAATTGAACCTACAATATTTTTACTGGATCCAACATTAAGAATCAAAGTGTTAGTCCAATCAAATCAAGATCTACCTTACCTTCAATATTTACTTGATATAACCTTCAGAATGAAAGAATCAAGTCCAGAAAAATCAAGATGTGTACTAGTAGTATTGTAGTAAACTAGTAATATTAGCTTTCAAAGGTTTTCAAGATATACAACAGGCCTTGTGGATGTTTTTCCTGCTATAAAAGTTGAAACAGCTACCTTTTATAGGATTGTTCCGAAGCAAAGCTTGTCAATGCTAACTCCATTGGATCAGTTCGAATGCAACCGGTGGAGAAAAAAGTACTCTTATCGGTTGGGAGTGGCAAGGCAGTGAAGGTAGAGTCTTGAAAATGGTCACTCAGCATTACTTTCAGAACTCCAAATTTACTTCCAGAATCTCTAAATCTGAATTATTGATGGATGTTGAAATCTTAAGGTGTATCTTGTTGCATTAAAGAATGATATGTGGTACAGAGTGTTCTGGAGGTGCTGGTAAATAACCCTGGGTAAAGGATGGAGAGACAAGATCCTCATCTGCTGGTCTTTTGTCGCCAGGTAAATTTATTTGGTGATATGTGAAAGAAATTGACCTTAGAACATAGTTTCTTCCATTATTTGGTAGTTTGTTTTGGGGAGGTCTACATACCATGAACCAAAGAGCAAGGATGACCATGGATGGATTTAGATGTATTTGAAAGGCTTAGGAATTCAGAATTAGTGTGTTGTTTTGTAGGATTTATCCCCTAAATTTTGGATTCCAATTCTATCTTAATTTATTAACTTTTTTTTTAAAATAAGAATTCAATTTTAAGCTTTTTTGGTTATTTGTCTTTAAGCTTTTATAGAATGATTGGTGGAATCTTCATGAATTAACAAACATTTTTAACAAGATATAGAGGGCAATTGTTTGGTTTCTAAATGAGTTCAAATAATTATTGGCAATGATTAAATGTCTTTTAAGCACTGAATCTTCATTTTATTATTTAGAAACTTAAGTGTGGATAGCTTAACTAGCATAATTCTTATATACTATCAATTTCAAAATCAGATGTTCAATATTATTTAGAAACTTAAGTGTCTGGATACCTTAACTAGCATAATTCTTATATACTATCAATTTCAAAATCAGAAGTTCAATCTTCCACACCATATATTGTCCACTAAATAAAAAAGATGACTGTGTAAGAATGTTGTTAGATTTGCTGAATATAATATAAATTATTATTTTGCTAAAAATTAACTTCAATAATTAAATTAAGATTTATTGAAAGTATAAAAACTAAAATTGAATAAGTTTTACATCAAACTAGTATTTTAACTAAAAAAAAATCACCTATAAATCAACTTGAATCAATATCTTCTTTATCAAATATTAGCTTTATATGTGTGTGGGTAGTTTTCTATGAGTTTAGTAGTATTTTTTTTTTTTTTTTTTTTTAACATTTGGGGTGAGGGAATCAAACTTTTCACTTTGAGGTTAATAGTACAAGCACTATGCTATTTAACTTTCTTCTTGCTTATGTATTTATTTATTTTAATTCAAACTTCTAGTGTTTTTTTCGATGATAGGATATGTTGCAGCGGGGTGATTTTTCTTATTTTATTTTTTAATCTCTTTCATTTATGAGCTAAAACTAAAGTTAGGTAATGAACTATTATGTTCTCTTTTGTCCATTTATTAGCCTTTAAATAGAGCCTATGAAGTCGAGGTTGGCCCTAGTAACCTATTAAGCATAAGAAAATAAAGTACTTTTGTCCCTCTCCAAAATCCATGTTTGTCCATAGGCATATAAATAAATTTGTATTAGGTAAGAATAATCCAAGGGTATTTTGACATTCTCATAGAACAAAGTTCAAATTTCTTTGAATGGGCAACAAATGAACATATGTCTGAAAGTCCTACCAACTAAATACCACCTAAACATGTTTAGTTGGTCCTATATAAGATTGAATCAACCTCTTAATTATTTTGTTCATTTGGTAATAATTATAAATATTCCTTCCCAAAGAAGATAATAATTAGAAATATTCCAATATCAATGATTATATATATCTAGTTTTTTTTTTCCTTATTCCCTAGCTTTTTCTTCAATAATACTTATGAATGTGTGGTTTATTAGGTTTGTTCAAATTTAGTCTCCTAGATATTTAATTTTAGTATTCTTATTTTCAATAAATTTTAAATTTAGTCTATAACATTAGTTTATTATTGGTTTTTTTAAAAAGAATTTATTGTCTATTAGCATTTTTATTATAAAATTTAGAAAAATTTTCATATATATATATATATATATATATATATATTTCATGAGTATTATTATTGTTATCATTATTGAACCAATTTCGATAAAAATTAACTACTAGGACTAATTTTATTGAAAGTTTGGAGCCTAAAATTGAAGGGACCAAAAGAAACTTTAATCAAAGTCTTTTATTGTATTGACTTATGTAATGATGAAATATGTTTTAAATTTAAACAGAGACCATTTAAACATTTTCTTGAAAACTTATGGACTAAATTGGTCAATTTAAAATATGAGAGACTAATAAACGAAACATATTTTTCAAAATTATTTTCCTACTTTTTTTCTAAAATTTTTCAAAAAACGCATAAGTCATTTGGAAATAATTTTTAAAACTATACTAAACGTACTTAAAATTAATAATTCTTCTAAAATGTTTGTTGAAAAGGTTATTTATTTAAAGAGCATTTTTAAATGAATATCCCAAACACATCTCTTCTATCTTAAAATAATAAAATAATAGATTATATTTGTTTTCTTGAACTTTCATACTTATTCTATTTTTGCCTCTTGAACTTTCTAAATTTTGTATAATAAATAGATTTATTTCTTAATCTACGATAGTGCTTTTATTACATATACGTAACTCAATATTTCTTTTATATAAGCATTTCTAGATTTTTCTTAGTCGCTTTTAATCATCCAACCAAACAGAAGTTTAGAAATCTCAAAGCAAATTTCATCATTACAAAAGTCATCTCAAACTACTTTTTTAATAAATAAATTAAAAAAAAAAGAAAGAAATTATGTGGCATAGCAATTGTGTTTAACAAGTCTTGGCCTTTGTTTGTCTTTTAATTATTTAATCTTGTGCCTAATAGTTTCTTTGCGTTCCATCCATTTTTAGAACTCCCAATTTATGTCTAATATGTTTGAATATTTTTTAAAAAATATTTAATAGATTAAAGACCTATAAAACATAGATTAAGAAGTCAAAGAATTTTTTGAACATAGTAAAAAATTTAGAGGCCTATTAAATTCATAAATTAATAAAATTAATTTATTTGATCACAATAAAACAAAATTTTAAAATCAACATGAATATAGTTCGGCACATTAGGACATATACATATACTTGTTTTCATTAGTTGATTTATTACTTATTATATATATATTTTTTCTAGGTTAAAAATACATTTGGTCCATATAAAGCACAATTTTAGTATGTGAATTTTAGTTTATAATAATTGATGTCCTATTTAATGACAGTTGTATTTTTGTTTTTTAAAGGGATGTTTGGTTCCTCTTAATTTTTCTTTTATTATTTTCATCTTTGGTAAGAAATACTTGAATTCCTAATCAAATTTTAAAAATAAAAATAAATTTTTGGAAACTATTTTTAAGTATTCAAAAGGTGTTGACTTGGTTTATAAAAACATGGGTAGAAAGTAGATACCAAGACGTAGAAATTTATGAAAGGAAGTAGCGTTTATATGTTCAATTTTCAAAAGACCAAAAGCAAGAAATCATGGTTATCAAATGGAGCCATAGTTTTTATATTTTGAAATTTCTAACAATTTAGACACCAAACTTTAGTCAAGCAACCATTTGTAACAATCATGCTTCTTATAGTACAATAAATAAATTATTAAATGTCAAAGTCCAATAACTAAATTGTTGCAAAATTAAAACGAAAGAAACTAAACCATTTCACATTAAAATTAAAAAACAAAACCACTACTATTAAAGCATGAAAAATATGTTTCGGGACTAATTAGTATTTATACAAAAATGCGCAGCTCACCTAACATAGAGATTATTCTCGTTCGATTTTCTCCACTCACATATTCTTAAGAAAAAAAAAAAAGTTGATATTGTTTTTTTTTTCTAACGCAAAATTGCATAAATATTAAAAGTTATCAACCAAATAAAAATTAAATTCAAAAGTAAAAAATAAAAATGTTTTGTTGCCAAAAGTAAGCATGAGTGTCAATTAAGATGTAGAAATACAGAATATTAAAATTTAGAAATCAAATAAATGCAAAACTCCGAAAAATGAAAAAATATGAGAGTAATTTTGGTTATCAATTTGGATTTCTGTTTTATGTTTTTAAATAGCAAATTTGTATTTGACAGAAATTTTGCTTTGTTTCAAAAAAACTATTTTTTTTAATTTTGTGATTCAAACATTTTTATATATTTTTATATTTTGATTGTATCCAAATATTAAATTTTAAAACTAAAAAACTAAACCCATATCCTAAACCGTGAACTACAAGAGGCTACATTCCTAAAAAGTAATGAATGAATGAATCAAAAACTCCCATTTCAACTCCTTGTCTGTTCTTCTTTTGTAGGGTTCTTCTCACAATCGCCCTCCTTTGAGGAAGAGCGATAATAAAAATTTGTAGTAGTGGATTGGATACAAAGATTTGACGTTTTTGGTGTCTTCTTCTACTTTTCTCCTAATTTATCCCCTTCTTCTTCTTCTTCTTCTTCTTCTTCTTCTTCTTCTTTCCCCTTTCTTCCAAACTCGGCTGATGGATTTCGCTTTGATTTTTTATTGAACAACCTTTCGATTCAGTGGGTTTTCTTTTGGGTTTCTTAGTTTCTCTTTCGTTTCCTTGTTTGTTTGATGGGTAAGAAGAAAACCCAGAAAACTAAGGAGATTGCAGTCGCCATAGCTGAAACCTCCACCTCCAATTTAGCCGATGATGGTATTGGCCAGTCGATACAGCCCAGGAAAAGGGGCCGACCTCGTAAGGTTCTTGATGAACCACAAAACAAAGATGAGAACAAGAAACTGCCGCCGCCGCTGCTGCCGGAAGTTGCAGAGAATCCACCGGAGAAGAAAGCTAAAACCACCGTAGATGAACCGCCGCCGGGTTCCATGGAAGAAGGTTCAAAACAAGAAGAACGCAAAACAGGGGATGGTTCGAGAAGCAGAGGAAGGCGAAAGAACAAACCCAGAAAAAGTAGCTAATTGGTGATTTTTTCTTTTTTTTTTTTTTGGAATTTAGAAATCTAAAAACCTGAAGAAAAATTTATGGATTTTGTTCCTTTGATTTTTGTGGGTAAATTGTGTTGTTATTACATTTGATGGGATTGGGTTTCAGTATTCATTTTGGTTTTTTTCATTCAAAATTTCAAACATCAAAAGAATTTGACATTTGGATTGGAAAAATTCACTTCAAAATTATTGTTTGGTTGTTTCTTTCATCCAAATCTTTGTGTTTACTTCCTCTTCATTATTACATGTTCTACTCACACTGAAAAAAGAAAATTTAAATAAATAAATAAATAAATATTATAACATCATTTTTTAAAAAAATTTGGTTAGTGGTTCAACCAATCAAACTTTAGTGTTGCTGTTTGTTGAGAATGATTGATTGAAAAGAAAAAGGAAGATGGGGTGGAGGAGAGTTGACTGAATTGAATTTGCATATATCACTTTTAGGTTAAATTATAAATTGAGACTCAAGTTTTTTCTTTTTTTTTTTTAACAAATTTTGGAGTCTGTGTTATTTGATATTTGATTGTGTAATTGTATCTAATAGGTGACAACTTAAAAATGTCTAATATGTCACAGTTTAGTGACTATTAGATAATTCAATAAAAAAAAATTAAAAGATAATTGATTTATTAAATATAAATTTGAATTTTTATGTTTTATAGGATCTTAAACTTTGAATTTTGTTTCTTCCAGATTTATGGGTGTTAAAAAAAAATCAAATAGATTCATGGTATTTCCATTGATTGGTTAATATTTTCACACTTTCATTGGTACAGCATCAATATGAGGAGTGAATTGACATTTTCATTATATCGTTAAAAAATAATGTAGAAACAAGCAATTGTTACTAATGCAAAGATAATATGAATGATAAACATGTAACCTTGTTAAAAATTTGTAAAATAATGTTTGTCAAGTGATTGATATTTTTTTTTTATATCTGGTTCTTTCTTAATTATCCATTGATATTGACATTTTATAGATATTTTAATAACTGAGCCCTCAATATTTTCATCCATATCGACATTTTAAACCTTTGATCAATAACTTATTAGACACAAACTTGACAATTAGAATTATATTCAAAATTGAAAGTTTAAAGACTTATTTGACACTTTTTTAAATTAGGTATATTAAATACAAAACTAAAAGTTTAACAACTTAATTTTTAAAAGTTTAGAGACCACGTATTGACAAACTCTCAAGTTAATATACTAAACTTGTAATTTATATTATACAAAATTATTCAATTAGACCACCCCCTCAATACTAAAATATTTGTGAAGATCTGATATTGATACTCAAAAGGATAAAGAGATGCGAAAGGGAATGTGATTGGAATTCGTCTTTTCTTTGTTTGTATCATCGAGACACCCAAAAGGCCGATCATATGTACCTCACCTCGGCAGATCAGGTCCATTCTAATCAAAAAATCGAATGAGCACCTACGACTAAAATGAATGAAAAGGCATTAGATTAAGATGAAAAAGATCATAGATACCGTAAAATTTTCAAATAATATAAAATCAATAGATAATGACACATTTTTTTATTTAGCACCAGAGTAATTTATAATTATTTTTCAAAATCAACACAAATTTTGATGGACCAAAAGTTTGTTTTACTTACCTTATTAGTAGATATTTAGTAATGAATATTATCAATGAGTCTCTGTCAGTATTACTAATAATATGATCTATAATTATAGTTTATCTGTTAATTGAAATATTTTTTCATTTATATTTCATCTATTTTAATGTGCATATATACTTCAACTAATAGTGTTTTATGATTGAATTTTATCGTCACGAGATTAGTCGAGATGAACATACGTTAGGTTAGACATTCACATATATAAAAAAAAATAATAATAATAATAATAATTAATCTTGGACAACTATTAATTATTAAAAGAGAAGAGATTATATGGGGTTAATTAGGAAAAAAGAAAAGAACTTTTTAAAAAAGATTAGGAAAAATGGATAGTTTGGAAAAAAATAGGTAAAAGTGGTTTTTTTTTTTTTGTCTTTTTCTGAAGGTCACATTTTCTGTCACAGTCAATGGGTCGAACTGATGGCATTCTGCCATTTTTTTTAATGTAAGTTTGAACTGTTAATTAAAAAATATATATATTGTTTTCCAGGTATCATTTTCCCGTAAATTTTCGATCAGAACTTTACGGGAGAGAGGCAATTCCTTCTCGGTATTCTTGAACTTATCATGAAGAAATTGGCTCTCTGTCATTTTTTCTGTAAAGTTCCGATGAGAACTTTACGGGAAAAGTGACAAAGAGTCAATTCCTTTCTCGGTATGATTGAACTTATTGAGAAAAATAGCCTCTCTGTCACTTTTCTGTAAAGTCCCGATGAGAACTTTCCGAAACTTTACGAGAAAAATGACAGAGAGCTCCCTTCCCGTAAAGTGTTGCTGTTTGGTTTCCTGGTAAGTTTGATAATTCAAATTGATATTAAAAAAATATATTAGAATGCCGTCAAAATCAATTTTTCTATTCAATTTGGCCATTTGACTTTTGTCATTCATATAAAGACAAAAAAAAAAAAAAAAACTGTTCATTTCCCCTAATTTCTTTTTAAAGTACCATTTTCACATAATTTCTTTTCTAAAACTACCTTTCATATAATGGACCCGATTATATGTGGAAGCAGCTAATGATTTGCAGCACGTGATGGTCACGTGCCAAATTATATTATGAGTTAAGGACAATTAATTAAATTTTACTGCTGCATTGACTAGGGATTTGGTGCCTTGATGTGATGGTTTATTTGTAGATAAAATAGTCGAAGAAGGCGCGTGGATTCCACGCTGTTATTTCGCGCGTTAAGAAAGGTGCAGAAAGGTAACATAATAATAATGCATGCGAAACAGTGAAGGAGGGTGGCCGTCCGACGTCGTATTATGGGGCAGGTGGTTTTTATTTTTTATTTTTTTGCTTTTAATTAATAATTGATGAAGAGTTTTAATGCAATTCCTTTCTAACTTTTCTATTAAAAAGTATAATTACATCTTTAAATTTAATCAACAATATTATATTGTTAGTACTAAATTTTGAGTTAATTTTTATTCAGTTTTTAAATTACAAAAGGTTGCATTTTTACTCAAAATTTTAAATTTTATTTATATTTTGTTGTTTCAATATGTTCCATTTTTTTATTATTGAGTTTTAACTTTAGCTTTCACTCAAGTCTTAAATTTCAATGTCTTACAATCCAAATTTAAAGTGCAAATCTTGAACCTCAAGAACCTAATGAAAACAAAACTTAAAACTCAAAACTGTAACATTTTGAAATGTAAAAACTAAATAGAAATTAAATTAAAATTTAAAGGTAAAAGTACAAAATTTTAAAAATATAGAGACCAAATGAAAACTAGTCTCAAATCTAAAACTAAAAAATGACATGTTTATTCACTTAAAAATTATAAGTTTACCAATTTATGTACTTTCGGAGCAATAATATCTAAAATTTAGAAAAATTACTTTAGATGACAAGACTCTTGAAATATTTAGAAATATTAGCAAAATATCACAGTTTATCTGCGATAAATTGTGATAAACTACTATCTGTATCTATTATGACATAAATAGATACAGATAATAGTTTATCGCGATTTAGTGTAAATAGACAATAAAATCTTACTATATTCATAGATGTGATTAGAAACACAACTGAAGTTATAATTTAGTAAACTTCTATTTAAGTGGGGAGATGTTTCTAAACAATTTTTTAGTTTGATTTCATATGTTTTTAAATTGTTACATTTTCACCCCAATAGGTACAAATGGGTAAACTTTGTTAGCCCAATGAGTTCAATCAACTACAAAGTTTTTCCCTTCACCAAATTTAATTATAAGCTTGAATTTTGGTACAATCAAATAGAGTAATTGTAGTGAGTAGAAAATTTAGAGATAATAATTAAATATATAACAACATTTTTAAAAAATTGCAAATATAGCAAATTTTATTAGTGATAAACTTCTATTGCTAATAGACTATTATGGTTTATCTGTTATAAACTATATTGTTGAAGGTTTATTAGTGATAAAAGTCTATCATTGACAAACTTTGCTATATTTGCAATTTTTTTAAAATGTTGCTATATATACTATTACATTGTATCTAATTGCTATATTTGCAACTGTCCCAATCAAATACTTCAAGTTATGACTATTAGCCTACCCATCAAGTTACTACTAGCCCATGCACATTTGTATAGTTGGAGAAGAAAATATTATTGTGATTATTGGCCATTGTAATATTATAAAGTGCATCTTTTTCAAGTTAGGTTTCTAACATTTTATTGGATTAAATGATTTGTTTAAGGTTAATATAAGTTTAGTCTTGTACTTTCAACTTCATTTCTTTTCGTAGTCTTTATACTTTTAAATTTCTAGTTTTAGTATTTGTATTTTTAGTACTGTCAGTATTTTGTTGATTTTTTTAGAATCTCTATTGGCCGCAAACATTTAGAAATTAAATATACTCACGTAGTGTTTTCATTTTATTGAAATTATTATTATTATGATTTAACTAATTCCAATTATTAATTTTGAATTGCTAAATTTAAAATTTGTTGATATTACAAGAAATAAATTTGAACGGGTAAAAATAGGTTAAATTATAAATTTTGTTCTCATAGTTTAAAAAAATTATAGTCTAGTCCCTATGATTTGATAACACCCCTTGTAAGAAAGGTTTTATCGAACCATGACTAAATCCTAACTTTCTTCGAACCATAAAAACTAAATTTGCAATAGAACATAATCTAAACTACATAAACCAAAATTGTATTTTAATTTTTTATATATATAATATATATATAGTTCAAGACATGTAGAGTTGGGTACATGAAGAGAAATTTGAACCTATAGTTGACCAATTTTCAAATGGCCTGTTTTTCTATAAATCTAATATTATTTTGGAATTTTACTAAAAACACTAAATTATTATTTATGTTTTTTTTTTTTTTTTTCATATATATGGTATATGTTGATTGATTCTATAGTTTAATAGTTAAATTGCAAATTTGGTCTTAATGGTTTGAAGAAAGCTAAAATTTAATTCTTTTGATATATAATTAAAAGTCAGTCCTATGGATCGATGAAAATTAAAATTTTGATAAATTATTCACGTGGTAGGGATTATTTATGAAAATTTTATCAAACTATAAGAACTATTTATAAAATTTTATGGAGATGTAGGATTAAATTAAAATTTTTAAAATCAAATTTCTAAAATATGACCGAATGTGTAATTATTCAACCTAGTTTGTTTAATCTATGGGCGATGGAGGTTGGAATATCATTGTTAGAGTTGATTTGATTTTGAAAGGCTTTCATAAACTCTCACACTCTTATCCAGCCGACCTATATAAATTCTTTTATTTTTTTGTGGAGAAAAAAGGGAGATCAAATTAATACAAGCAGTAGCAAAAGTCAAAAATACAAAGCAATCCAGTATTGAAAATGAGCCATCAACATTTTTGCTTTTGTTAACAAAAATTAAAAATAATTATTCAAATAACGTTTCTCTTTAAACCGTTTCATATATGATAATTTACCATCAAATTAAATTCTCTCTTTCAATTTAGTCTAACAATAAAACTACTACCTTTCTAAAAAAAACAAAAAAAAAAAAAAAACAAAAAAACATTAATGATTTTTCAATATGTTGGTACAGACACAAAAATGAGGAATTATATCAAAAACACACACAAAATTCAACAACCAACTTTTTTTTTTTTTTTTAATTTTATAAAAAAAAAACAAAAAAACATTAATGATTTTTCAATATGTTGGTACAGACACAAAAATGAGGAATTATATCAAAAACACACACAAAATTCAACAACCAACTTTTTTTTTTTTTTTTAATTTTATAAAAAAAAAACAAAAAAACATTAATGATTTTTCAATATGTTGGTACAGACACAAAAATGAGGAATTATATCAAAAACACACACAAAATTCAACAACCAACTTTTTTTTTTTTTTTTAATTTGTTAAAAGATAACCTAAACATAGCTCAACCAATCAAAGTAACAACAATAATCTTTAAAGATCATAGATTCAAATCTCCTCACAGAAATTCAAACCTACAATCTTTAACGAAAATTATTAATACTTCAACCAATTGAGCTATGTTTAGGTTAATATTACAAAAATAATTTTTTTTTTTATTTTTAACACAGAGGTGGAAAAAGAAATAGACTTAGACTATATTTTAATTCTCAGACTTCCATGCTTAGTTTATTTTTACCTCTTGAGCTCCCAAATTTCTATTTGATTCAGTTCTTATTCCATTGACGCCACTTTTGAAATATAGTGTGCTTTAATTTAACAATAGATACTTTTAAGTACACATTAATACTTTGATCCTTCTTGTATACATAACAATTATTTTAATAACATACAAAACTTTACATGGTATGAGAGACTAATACTTAGTATATGACCTACTTATGTCGTCCAACTCAAATATTATCATTGTGTATATTTGAAGTCTCAGGTCCACCATTTATTGAAGCATCACAATTTAAGATCATTTGAAGATGAACCTATCCCTGTTGAAACGTCCATCTGCAAGCTTTATTAAGGTCAGTCTTCGTTCGTTCCAGCTTGCCATATTCTATCTTCTATTCAAATTTCCAAGCTCAATTTGAATTAGAGAATTGTTGTCCTCAATTCTTTGTGCCGCCCATGTGCAAAATTTTCAATTTTGTCCACCTCGACTTTGATTCAAACTCATCAAACCCAAATCTACAACTCTACACCAACCATGATTTGAATTTATCAACGATCTTCACGACGGTTGCTAAAAATAATAGTAGATATTTCAATTGGCTAATTTATAGCACAACACATATGCTAACATTTTTATGTACTAGACAATTTTGGAAGCATCGGGCAATAAATTAGGTGCTTCTACATCAACAATAACAACATATATATAGATATTAGGCAACATTTATACATCCACAATAAAAGTATGGTACAATCATAACGAAAATCAATCATAAATATAGATGATTACAATAGTATTTTATTTATATATTTCTAATGAGTGAAATTGTAGTAACTAATAACATATTTTAAGAATTGAAATATCCTTGATTATATTTGTTTACTTATTCAACCTTTAGTTTTTATTTACTTTTTCAATTTTTTATATTTTAGAACTTAATACTTAAGATTAAAAAAGAAAAAAAGTATGATTTTAGAAACAAAAACAGTAATTATCTTACATCACACCCATTTATTCAAATTTCAATTTAGAAAAAGACATCATTTTGAATGTGCCTTATATATGTGCTGAGGACATCAAATCTTTAACTTTGAAATCGATAGCAGATGTCTGATATCAATTGAGTTATGTTTAGTTGGGTACAGAAAATAATGACGACTTTTTAATTATGAATATTAATATTAGATATAGATTATTGGCATAGATATAAATATGAATCTAGAGAGAAACGGAAGATTTTTTAAATTATAAATGTCGATATAGAAGAAGGTTACTAATATAAATGTAGGCATGGATTTAGAGAAACGAGGGATAAAAGATAAAAATGTTAACTTATATCGATAATGATATGTGAATAGATTTAGGAGAAATGTAGATTACTGATTATAATAACATGAATATAGGTATGAAAGTAGGAGGAAAGCTGAAAAATTGGCGTGGATCACATTTTCTTGAGAGTGGGCCTACCGTTAATTACATTTACAACGTGTTCTTAGTCCAATTTTTCACAAATTAATAACTATGAATTGCTTTTCTTAAAAAAAATTTAAAAATAAAAATAAAAATGTATATTTTGAAAATAATGTTAAGCGAGGAAAGACGGCCCATGGGCTTGCTTAGATTACAAGGCTTTGTAACACGTGGCCCATAAGAATGGACAACGGTCCTAAGGCAATGCCACTAACCGCGCTATGGTTCCGGTCATTGTCACCAATCTTCGAGCGTCAACGCTCTGCTCTTGCGCCAATCCGTACTCCTTGCTAATGGATAAGATCGATCTCTTCTATATTTCCACCATCTTCTCTCTTCTTTTCTTCAGATTTACTTCTTCTTCTCGGGTAATTTCCCATCACTTTCTTCAGAAAAACGGGTGGTTTTCCTTCTCACTCCCAACGCTTCCCACAAGCTTCTGGATAGTGTTCCCATTTTCATCATTTTCATACTTTTTCCTGTAGACCCACCTCAATGTCTCACCTCAATTTCGATTAATAATCGTTTTTTAGCGTCAGATTTTCCATTGGGTCACGAGGGACCCCGCAATTGTTTGTGTGGAGGGTACTGTCCACTCGCTCTTGGATTGGGATCAAAAGCTTTAATCGTGTAGCTTGAAAGCGATGAGGACACTCTAAGCACAAGCAGAGGGATACCTATAGATATTAGTCTTTATCGAGACTTTGAATGCTGGATTTGACGTGTGAGTTTATTTTATACGTATTTATCCAACTGTGAAAAGGGGTTTTGATTTCTATCTCTGTTTTTCTTTTTATTTTATTTGTGGGTTCGATGTAATTCCGAAGCAATACAGACCAAGAGTTTCTTGGCTGGCCCTATTTCGTGTGATGTAGGTTTGTTCGATTTGCTGCAGGCAATCAGTACAGAAATTGTGATTCAATACGTTTAATCAGGTGAGTAAGAAGTTCAATTTGATCAAATTTAACCAAAAAGAGATGTGGGTATTTTCTTTGTTATTAGAACTATTTGGATTTGTGATTTTCCAAGCTGTAATTCGTGGTTGGGGTGGAGTTGCTTTGCTGTCTGCTTACGGCTTCTGTGCGTCCAATCGGAGGAGTTTCATTTCGATTTTCTTAATCGTTCTCTCTTCCAGTTAGGTGTATTTATGTCTTGCATTACTATCCCCAGATTATAAGTATGCTACTGATGGAGTTCGTTAAATAGTCTGCTTCTTTAGCCTCTTTGTTTGGATACTTGGATATCATTCAACTGGTGTGGGCTGGGTTTGTTTTGCCATTTGATTTTAGTTTGCCTGAATTTAAACTTCTTTTATTTTGGTTTTGACTCTCATTTTCCCCTTAATTTAAGGGGTCCCTATTCCTGGAAATTAATTTTCTATTTATGAACTTGATTGCCTGTCTTGCGGACATTACTCTGCTCTGTTTTGGATGTATGCATATGGTTCTGATCGTTTGGGACTCAAATTTTCTGTTTGTTTTTCTTCAATGCAAAGATAATATCAATCTGTTCTTATTTTGTTCACCATAGCAATATCTATGTTTCAGGGTTGAATTGTGAGACAACCTAGATTCGCCTTTTGATCTATTTTGGACAATCTCTCCCATGTTGTTGCCACTTCAATAAGTTTGGGTAGGGATTGAGCTCCTTTAACCATGGAGGGTGCTGTTGAGACACTACCAAAAGTCGAATCCATCGATAATGAACTTCAACTTGCAAGATTCTCACGTCACCAGCCTCGCGTTAAAGCGTACTCATCATCCTGGCTTGATTTGAGAGTCTTCTATGTTAGGATCAGTAATTTCCAAGTGGACAACTTGACACCCGAGTTCCTCACACTCAACCATATCCCGCTCAGCCCCGACACCCTTTTTGAAGTCAATGGTGTTAGATGTAGTGGTCACTCTGAGGGGGTCTCTTCCTCTCTGAGGAGAGATAGGGCTGATAAGAAATCAGAAGAAGCTACTTTTGTGACTACTGATATTATAAGGTTGACTGGAAGTGTAAAATTTGAAGTATATGACAAGGAGGATTTGATTCTTTCTGGGATTCTAGAGATGGCAAATTGTAATGGTTTATTAGGGGAATCAAAAGGCAATGCAAAGAAGTGGCACATGAGTTGCGCGTCGAAGTTGGGTGTTGGTTTCTTGAAGGGAAAGCATTTGACTGGAGCTGAAACCACTTCCCCGATAATCGATGTTTATGTAGCTGGTAGCTTCTCCGGAAATCCTATCATCTTGACCAGAACTTTGCATCTAAGCTCCCGAAAGAAGCAAAGTTGGAAATCCATGTTGGATGTGATACCAGAATCCGAGACACCTGAATCTAATGAAGATCAATTTCCAGAATATGATTTACAGGTACATCACTGATACTCTGAGGTTGGCCACTTGAGATCTATACCTTGTGAGTTTGTTTATACAAATATGAAGTTTCGTTAACATTCTCCTCCTTAGATTGATTTGTTTATAGCCAAATTTATGGTCCAAACTCTATATGTAGATAAACCACATACAAAAATATCTTAATTATATCGAATGCTTGATGATATCATCCAAATCAACTTCAAGGGTATTCACCTACTTGTTGAGAAAGAAAACTTGGCCCTTCTTTTCATCCAGTGTAGTTGGTAGCCTTTTCATTTTGGATTTCAGTCCATGTTCTTCTCTGCTAGCTAAATCTCTCATGAGTTCAACTTTCTTCTTAATTTGTAATTGCCACCGAGTCTTGAATGGGCTAAGCTTATTTTGATTTATGGGGGTTGGTTGCTCTAATATACATTTGGCCTTCACATCCTCAAATATCCATCTACTTCTTGTAGGGCACAGAATATGCAAGATACAAACAGGACATTGACAACAGCGACGACGAGTACTACAACAACATGTACTGGAAGAGGAGAGAATATTTAGACAATGAAGATGGTGAACTCTCCTGGTTTAATGCAGGTGTGAGAGTTGGTGTTGGTATAGGGCTTGGTGTTTGTTTAGGAATTGGTGTGGGAGTCGGCTTGCTTGTCCGTACCTACCGAGCGACTACTCGAAATTTCACAAGGCGGTTCGTTTGACAAAGCCATCAGTCATTGAAGTCTGGTTTTTCTTTTTTGTAGAAATACTTGTTTAGCTAAAATTTTGATTGTGTAAAACTTGGATGTTTAAAGAGAGTGATGGAGCATTACTTGTTTGTCCATTGAGAGGAACAATGAGATGATCGATCATTTTAAGCTTTGTTAATCTTTGTCTGCATGTATAGTAGTGTGATTCTGTTGTATTGAAACAGCAAAATGATAATTTAACTTTCTATTTTGATTCTTTTGGTGTTTCTTAGAACCACGTCAACTTAAAAGAAAAATGACTATTCAGCTTTGATTCTTCTTTTTTCATATTGAAGGGGAATTTCAATCCTTCAACCTTTATGAAGATTAATCTTAGAAACAAGAATGAAATATTTTAGAAATTGTATAAAAAGTAAGTTTAGTTTTTTTTTTTTTTTTTTTTTCACGAAAAACATTTGCATGTATAAAGTAATTAAAACATGCAAATNAAAAAAAATAATTTTATTTTTTTTTTTTTTTTTTTTCTCACGAAAAACATTTGCATGTATAAAGTAATTAAAACATGCAAATAGTATGAGTAGCATAAAAAAAAAATAGTTCTGGAACCATTAGAAATTTTATTTAAAGCATATTTATCTCTCATTCTAGCTTGAGATTTGATAGGTGTTTAAAGATACAATAACTAAACTTGACAATACGACATTGAAGACATTGCACTATTACAATTAAATTGATTTCAAGACTTAAAGCCAATGAAAGGAAAATCTCATTGGAGAGAGGTTATAGAGAACAAATAAGAAAAAATACAGGAAAGGGAGAAAAAAAAAAACTCTACATACAATGAGAATTTGTGTTTGTAAATTACTAAATTGAATATTATAAATTAAATTTTGATGTACGAAAATATTTATATACCAGAATTGCACTCTATATTCCCTTATTTGATCTATGATGGTAAAGAAAAGAAGAAATAATCTCAGTATATTTTTTGAGAACAATGGAGTTTATATTAAATATAGAAAAATGTACAAAAGTAATAATTGTCTATCCTAATCTATATTGCATGCAAATAAATTTTTAACCAAAATCCGTTGTCGTCCAGCGGTTAGGATATCTGGCTTTCACCCAGAAGACCCGGGTTCGATTCCCGGCAACGGAAACTTTTGTTTTTAACTGGTTTCATTAATATTATGTTAAGACATTGTTATTAATTTAATGACAACATTTGTCCAATCTTCCGTTGTCGTCCAGCGGTTATGTTATCTGGCTTTCACCCAGGAGACCCGGGTTCGATTCCCGGCAACGGAACTTTTTCTTACTTTCTTCTCCTCTGTTTACTACACTTTTGTGTATTATCAATTATGTATCTGCGAATTGAAATAGAGTGTTGAGATCTCAATTTTGGGATATTTTTGATAAAATATCAATAATTTTCAAATCGACAAGTTATTTAAATGAACAATTAAATTCTTTTCGCTCTTTCTATATATATTATAGATGTTTATAATTGACATTAAATTTGAATCAATTAAAAAAGATCTTTCAAGTTTTCTAAATAAAAGTGGTCGATGGAAATGATAATTGATAGTTGGCAAGCATTATAGAAGTTGTCAATTTGTACTTACAAAAATATTATAATAGATAGTTAGTATGCATGAATTGATTTTATAAATAATGGCATAAGTAATATAGATGTTTTCAAAAATTATAAAAAAAAAAAAAATTAAAAATAATTATAAATATAGCAAAATTTCTATCCGTGGTAGGCTGTAATAGACTCAGGCACCTATCCCCTTACTAAATTTATAAATATAACAAAATAATTTGATATTTTTTCTCTTTATAATAAATTTTCTAAATGATAAGATGTGATGATTTTTATAATATCTATTAACAAACTTAACCTTTTAAATAGTTGAAATTGAATGATAAGCGATGTGGTATCTATTTCTTATGTTATACCTATCATTGTGAAGCAACTTTTTATTTGTCAAGTTTTCAATTTTATGTTAATGTTGAAAGTTTGAGACATAAAAAGATATAAATCTCAAAATTCATGAAAAATGTGTTAGATGTCATGGACAATACTTAAAAATACTACAAGTGGACATTTTTTATATCATAATGTTAGACGTGTTAAACAAAATTCGGTGACTCGAAAAAATTGATCAACCCAACTGACTGGGTTAGATTATTAATTTGTTTGAGTTGGACTAGGTTCGACTATGTGAAAATTGTACTTTATAGATTTACCTAAAAATAGTATGGTTTGGATCAGACCACCTCTACATATTATTGTGTTTAAACGTATTTTATTTACTTATTCAATACATGTATTTATAATTATCGTTAGAATAAGCTTTCATATCTCTTGCATGTAATTTTGCATACTATAAATTAGGAAAATTATTTGAAATGACAAAACTGTTCAAAATATTTACAAATAACAGCAATATATCACAGTCTATATGCGATAGAACACGATGGACAGTAAACATTTGCTATATTTATAAATATTTTTATTCATTTTTCTATATTTGAAAACAATCCTATAAATTAAAGTACATTGTTAATCTAAATTATGTGCTTAAAAGTAAATAAATAAATAGATGTTTTAGAGATTAACATTCCACCTTAAAAAATAAAAAGACTAAACGATCTCATCAATAACTCGAACCAACCCATTCCATACATTTGATAGGTGGGTTGAGTCGAGTTCATTGTTTTATAAAATTGGAGCTAGAATAAATTTACATCCAAAATAGTTGGATGCAGTCTAAAATACCTTAACTCGACTAGATCCAATTTGACACTCCAACACGTTAAGTGGTGTTTGGCCCAATAAATTATCGGCTCAATGACTAAACAACGTTAATTTCATGTCTTATTATTATTTTTACAATATGAGTCATAAGAGTTTACAACTTCACTATTTGTCTCAAACGCTTCTTGAGACTTGTTTGGATCACAATATCATTTAATGGGTATGAATATTAAAGACATGAGTTTTAAATGTTTGAAATAATTGATGTACGTGTTTAGAAATGCAAGATAACTAATGTCTTGAAATTAAATATATGTGTATTGATTTACCTATATAACCAAAAATTAAATAATTACTCAATTAAATGCAAGAGAATAATTAATGTAGTCATAAATTAAATTTAGTAGTATATTATTCTGCTAATAAATTATTTAATCACTTAAAATAAAAAATTAAATGAATAATTTTAGGAAAATTATTATAAATGAAAAAATACCAAACTGTTTATAAATATAGAAAAACTTCAACGTCTATCTGTGACAAAGTTTATCGCGGTCTATTGCCGATAGACAGTGAAATTTATATATATTATTAAATAATTGATTGTTTTCAAATATTGGAAAATGAACCAAAATATTTACAAGTATAACAAAATTTTACTATCTATCTACAACTGACTACTATTTGTGTCTATCAATGATAGATCATGAGATTTTGCTATTATTTGTAAATATTTTTAGTATTTTTATCATTTAAAATAATTTTTCCAAATATAAATATATTTTGTAGACTTAATAATTTAAATTAATATATTTTTAATTGAGATTTCATTATTAATTATTAATATTATAATTATTTTTAGTAATTAATTTAATAACATTTAACTAAATTTTTATATAAAAATACGGGTTGTTTTCAAATATCGCAAAATGAACCAAAATGTTATTAAAATTAACCACAATGATTAATAAATATTAATTAATTAATTAGATTATATTTTTACTATTGGTATACAAATTAAAAAAATTCATGTCAAATGTGTTTTATCACTTTGGATGTCTATTTGAGTATCACCGTTTATTACAAATAGAAAATAAAATTTTACTTATTAATAAATAATTTAATAATTTTTTATTTATTAAAAGAATTTATAAATAAAAATATTATAAATTAAAAAATTAAAAGTAAAATGGTGTGAAACAAATAAATATATTAAATATTGTCTAAAATTATAGACCAAACATAGGAAACAAACATGCCTAATGGCATCGGATCCGGATCCGCATCAAATTTATGCCCTAGCTCAAAGCGAAAACTGGCACGGACCACGCACTCTCTCTCTCCACGTGACCTCACAACGCCGATCTCACGTGGCACTTCCGACCCGAAGCCCACAGACCTCCACTCATCACTTCCATGGTTTCGCTCTTCGGAAATCAAAATTTTCTGTTATTTCAATTCCCATCACCGTAATCTCTGAATACCACATTCTCTTCTTTTCTCTCAGGTGATTTCAACTTTCTTCATCTCTTTCAAACTCGGATTTCCAGCTCGGAATCGAACCTAATGTTTCCCCTTTTTTGTAATCGTCGTATATCTTTACATATTCTAGTCCTCTTTTCTTCTTTTTCTCTTCCGAATAAGAATCTTTCCCTATCTATGCTACATCAATGTCTTGATTCCTCTACTGGTATTTCATATTGGAATTTTTATGAAGAAGTTTGCTCTTCTGAATGTTATGCTCTATTTTGGGTTGTTTTGGGATTTGAATGCTCTGTCGTTGTCAAATTTTGTGAGAACTATCAACTGAAGGAAAAGAAATCTTGATTTTCTATTTTTCTGTAGCTAGGTTTGCTACTGAAATTACGAATTTGTTGTAGGTGATTTCTGATTGTTTGAAATGGCTTCTCTAATCTCTGACACCGAGGCATGGAAGAATCTGAAGGTACTTGGATTGGTTGGAGTGAAGTTGAATTTAAGCTTCTTATGTGGTATCATAATGCTGAAGATTATCTTGGCTGCAGGCTCATGTTGAGGACATTAACAAGACCCATCTGCGTGATCTGATGAGCGATGCTGCCAGATGCAAATCCTTGATGGTGTATGATTATTTTCTTTTTTTTCCCCTCGATTCTTTAGTTCATATTCATGGCATCTCTTGGTTCTAAATGATTGAGCTTGATATGTTTTAAATTGATAGCACGTTTTACTGATGCTGCTAATATTTTGTTAGTGAGTATGATGGGATCTTGTTGGATTATTCACGACAACGCGCCACCTTTGACACCATTGGAAAGCTCTTCAAATTGGCAGAGGTGGGTTTTATTCACTGTTATTACTGCGTAGTGGAATTTGTTGTTCTCTGATATGTTTTTCCCTTCTGTCCAATTCAGGCTGCAAATCTCAAGGAAAAGATTAATCGGATGTACAATGGGGAACATGTAAGCGCATGTTTTCTTTTCATTTCCAGTTCGTGTGAAAATTTTTGTGCAATCAATAGTAGTGATCTAGTCCGGTGGTCTTCTTTCTTCAGGAAGGAAATGTTGGCATTTTATGTATTTATTTCTGAATGAAAAAGTAGTTAAGCTCTTCTCTGCCGTGTTCAAGAGTGTCTAAAATCTGTATCATCAAGAATTTAACATTGCAAAAATAGAAGATAACCGTTCTTTCTATCTTTGTTGTTTGTGGCCTATAGATAAATAGCACAGAAAATAGGGCAGTCCTGCATGTTGCTCTTCGTGCATCAAGAGATGCAACAATACAGAGTAACGGAAAGAATGTTGTGCCTGATGTTTGGAACGTTCTTGATAAGATTCAAGATTTCTCTGAGAAAGTTCGCAATGGTTCTTGGGTAAATCTCTGCTCCTAATTATTCATTGTCTCTAATACTCTTTGCACTTCTAATACTTTACAAGTTTTGGTAGGTTGGAGCCACAGGAAAACCTTTGAAGGATGTTGTTGCTATTGGCATTGGTGGGAGCTTCTTGGGGCCTCTGTTTGTGCACACTGCACTTCAAACAGGTTGAGAAAATATTTCTTCTTCTTATCTAAATTTATTATCGTAGTCCATTGAGTAGAATTATCTCTAAAGTCAAGAATCATTCAATCAGTTTGTTTGAGTAGAATTATCTCCTAAGGCTTTACTCATTCAATTGGTTCTTTCACTCATTTTCAACATGAGCCTGTAGCTTATTTCCAATGGTATTTTCAGATCCAGAGGCTATTAAGTCTGCAGAAGGACGCCAATTACGTTTGTGAGTACTCTGTGACACTTCCTCTATCAATGAAACAATGAAGCAATCTACTTTAGAAAACCTGAGATTTCATCTTATTGGAAAATTTGTGAAAGGAGTAGGAATATTCAGAACTACAAGAGTTCAACTATTCAATAGATGAATTATTAGATTTAAGATTTGTGGTTCTGCATTTTCACCATTTTGTGCTATTGGGAATTGGGCTGAAAGAGTTCATCATTTTCTATGTTTTGTTTGTAGTCTTGCTAATGTGGATCCCATTGATGTGGCGAGAAATATCACTGGTTTAAACCCTGAAACTACTTTGGGTAGGTTTTTTACTCATTGAACAGTACTTTTGCCAAGAGCATTGTCATTTAAACTTCTACTCTTCATCGGTACCTTCTTTATTTGTTTTTACTTATTGAATATGCTTGCAGTTGTGGTGGTTTCAAAGACTTTTACCACTGCTGAAACTATGTTAAATGCTCGGACACTAAGGGAGTGGATTTCTGCGGCTCTTGGGTTAGTAATCATCTACAATATTATTGTTATGGTTGTTTTGGCATCTCTACTTCATATAGGAGTTGCATGGTATTTCGTTTGCAAATAGATTTGAGAGGTTTACATAGCAAAGGTAACAGATTAAGAGATAGCTAACTTTATAGAAGGTTGACTAACTTAAGTAAACAATTAATTACCTAAGATAGCTAATAAATTAAGTCATGTAACTAACAAAGGTAAGCCTAGAATCAAAGAGGAAACACAAAAGAACGTAATAATCACTACGGTATGTCGAGATGAGTTCATCCACCTATTTGAGTTTATTGGGACTTTCATTCATTTTTTCTTACCACAGTTATAAAATGTACAAAATTCGAAGAGATCTTTTTTTGTGCTTGTTCTCTGAGTCTGCTTCTAAATTGTGTATTGACTGTTGAGCCATCTTTTTGTGCTTGTTTCAGTCTATTTAATCGTTTGGGGGGTTTTTCATATTGTTGAGTCAAGTGTTTTTGTGTTTCTTCAAGTCTAGTGCTAAATTGTTTGGGGGATTTTTCATATTGTTGAGTCTCGTGCATATAATTTGCTATACATTGCATCAGTTATTGGCTATAGTAAAGATGAGAACTCATCATTTTTTATGTCTTTTATCCATCAATTGTTCACAAAGCACCTATCTATTTTAGTGTATTTTTGGATGGTTTTGTACATTTGACAAATTGACAGTTTCTTTTCCCTGATTTCATGGAGATAGAAGTATCATTTGTCATTTTCTCATGGATAAAAGATGGATTATGACACATTTTCTCCAACCCCAGGCCTTCAGCTGTTGCAAAGCATATGGTAGCAGTTAGCACAAACCTCCCGGTATTATCATCTTTCTGATCCTTTGGTGTTTTTGATTTGGCACCTCCATGGCCAAAGCACGACAGTTTCTGGAGATAGATGTTCATGATGTCTGATTTGTGTGCTTATTCTTACCTGCAGTCTTTGAATTAAAAAAAATTTAAGTTCACAGCTTAGCTGACTTCAAATTGTGGAAATTTTCTGTTCATACTTTCCGCAAAGGACTCTTCCCCCTCAGCCACTTGGTTAGCATTTCAGGGAGTACACGTTTTAGTTTTAGTCAGTGTTTTGTAAGTGAGAAATGTATCACAACCAATAGCCTTTTGGAGCTTAAGCTTGATCTGAAAATAAAGTATGGGCTTCAGTGAGGTGAGCCATAATATCTAAAATATATGTAAAACAAACTAATAGTTCAGAGAACGAGTTAGAGAAAATTGCTAAAGATGTGAGCTCTATTTAGGAAATTGTGTTTAGAATATTCACCTCAACTGACAATCTAAGCGCAACTCGGTGGATAAGACACCAATTATCATCTCAAAAGTTGATGGTTTGATCTGCATAACAATTATTAAACTAAAAAATATTAGCCTCAACAGCTTTCTTTCTAATTTTAGAAAAGGAGCGGAAAGAACGAAAAAGAAAAAAAAAAACAAGTCATTTGTGAATATGTGCCATGGTGCCAAGTTGAGTCACTTTACCTCATATGAGGCGATGCACTCTAGGGACGCCTTTCAAATCACATTCTAACTATATCTCATCCCAACCTCATATTCATTCACACATATAATTTTCCTTTTCCTCATGCTGTTTCTGCCTTCTCCCATAGATTTTCAGTAGTGTTCGTTAAGGTACTTAGATAAGAATAATATTAGTATTGTATTAGTAAGGGGTATAAGGGTAATTAGAGGGAGGGTGGGTAGAAAGTTAGTTACTGAATTTTGTCATAAACAGGAGGGTGGGTGAGGGAAGGAGGCTATTTTGTGGAGTTGTCTAGGGTTTGGGTGAGTACACTCAAGAGGAAGGTTAAAAGTTCCATTATACTTGGTTATTTTGTAATATTTCCTTTATATTTCAATATATTCATCTTGATTCTTGTTAGGAAGTATTCTAACATGTTCTTGATCCATGATATTTGCGGGCCCAGTGGCTCCTGCTTGGAGTTAAATAATGTGTATAGGTTTTGTTCCTTGGATAAACTTTTGTGGCTTGCTACTTCCAGTATACTTACCAGTAGATTGCTGTTGCAGCTTGTAGAGAAGTTTGGAATTGATCCTAATAATGCCTTTGCATTCTGGGACTGGGTTGGTGGACGGTACAGTGGTAAACATTTCTTGCTAATTGGAAATTCTTCCGTGGCTTTTATGCTTATGTTGGCTATCTCACAAGTCACGACGAAACAGTTAAAAATGTGAAGTTCAATTATTGCAGTTTGCAGTGCTGTAGGAGTGTTGCCTTTGTCTCTTCAATATGGGTTCACAGTTGTCGAGAAGTATGGTTCCTTGTTATTATTACATATAGTTTTACCTCTTGTTATCTCAACATGGATAATATTGTGTGTAAGGTGTAGAAATTAACCATACATCCTTCAAATTGTTTCGGTGTTTTTTAGTAAATGTGCATAGTTAGAATTGGGTGGAAAAAGGTGTTAGTATTAAACAATACTGAAGGTCAGAAAATAGTTTATATCTATATTCATAATCATGAATTTCACTGCTATACTATATTATCAACGAGGGTTGACCATGTTTTTTTTTTTTGCGCCCAGACGTTGACTTGACTGAATTCCTAATTTGGTATATTCGAAAGAAGTATTAGTCAATCAAAATTAATTTGATTTGGATTTTTTCCTCAATCAATCTGCAGTATGAGTACCTTTAGTGAGATCAAATACTTGCTACAAATTTAGCATACAACAATTGGATCTATAATGAAAGACAACAAACAAAAGAAAGAACGAAATCTTTTGAACTTTTTCTGAAATTTAGTGTACTAGCTGCTTAAGTCCTGTAATAAGAGTAACAAAAAATATATTGTTTTCTGATCTAAAAAGAAAATATATTCTATTAATCTTTTTCAAGTTTGAGATGTCTAAGATTATGCATTTCTTGCCTACAGATTCTTGAAGGGAGCTTCAAGCATTGACCAGCATTTCTACTCCTCTCCTTTTGAGAAAAACATTCCAGTAAGTCTGGGTGAAGCTAAACAAAGTAGTTAACATTTTGCCATTGTTAAATTTCCCTCTGCCTTCCTCATTCTTTGCTGTGGTTTCTCGTTCTTTTAGTTTTGGCTGTACTTCTTTCTGTATGTATTTGGTCAGAAACTTTACATTTTCTTGTCTACATATAGTAATGCATTTCCTAACATTTTAACAATATTGTAATTTCTTCAGGTGCTTTTGGGATTGTTGAGCGTATGGAATGTTTCTTTTCTTGGGCATGCTGCGAGAGTAAGTTCTTGTGATTCTGTTTGTAGGGTTTGGGAGAATATCTCTATTTTGAAATTTTAGTTCTCTCTTGTTTTTTCTCAATTCTAATAACATCTATTACTTCCCAGGCCATCTTACCTTATTCCCAGGCTTTGGAGAAGTTTGCTCCACACATTCAACAGGCTTGCAACTAAAACTCTTCTTTGAGTAACTTTTTCCGCACCGGTAAATTCTAAATGCTCATTCCACTGTACTCTAGGTTAGCATGGAGAGTAATGGCAAGGGCGTTTCAATTGATGGGGTTCCACTCCCTTATGAGGCTGGAGAAATAGACTTTGGGGAACCTGGAACCAACGGCCAGCACAGTTTTTACCAATTAATTCACCAAGTATGTATGGATATTTAAATCATGCCCCCAGTATATATGTATGGATCTTGTTTTACAGTAAATGCTCTACTTTATGACCTGGGAGATTGTTAGTTCTGTCAGCTATCGCTATAAATTGATTGCTAGTTTATCTGAACTGATTCTTTTTTTAAAAATCCAGGGACGTGTTATTCCTTGTGATTTTATTGGTGTTGTAAAGAGCCAGCAACCCGTTTACTTAAAAGGTATGTGAACACTTTTAGTTTAGTAAAAATTCGTCAACCTGTGATCATAAAAAAACCAGAATGAGGCTTTCTTCTTGCAATATCTAATTTAACATCTGTCACATAGGTGAGGTCGTGAGTAATCATGATGAACTCATGTCTAACTTCTTTGCACAGCCAGATGCCCTAGCCTATGGGAAGGTCAGTTTTTATGAATTGAAAAAACTATGGTCGTATTTTGTATTTCTCCCTCCCCCATTTGTGGAAATTGAGTGATAACTCATCGTGTCCAATAGACGCGAGAGCAATTGCACAAGGAGAATGTTCCAGAGCATCTCATTTCCCACAAGGTGACACTTTGATCTTTACTGCTATCTACGCTTTTGAATGGATTCAACGACCTAACTATATTCCAACCCTTCAGACATTTTCTGGCAATCGGCCTTCTCTTAGCATTCTTCTTCCATCATTAAATGCTTACAACATTGGTCAGGTATGTCATCTGTTTCAAAATACCCTCTTTCTGAAGTTTCTTCGTTCAACCTACTTGCATTTTTTATGCCATGACTATATTTAATCCACAGTTGCTAGCAATCTATGAGCATAGAATTGCTGTAGAAGGTTTTGTTTGGGGCATCAATTCTTTTGACCAGTGGGGAGTTGAATTGGGCAAGGTATGCCTTTCATATACACATGAAAAGTATTGAATGGTTCAACTGCAACATGTTTGTCCTTTCTAGTTGCATTTCTTGAGTTGCCATTGGCATAGCAATGGCTTAGATGGCTCGGCTTTATCAATACTAATGTATGTATGTCATGTGTGAATGCAGTCACTTGCTACCCAGGTTCGAAAACAACTCAATGCTTCTAGAACAAAGGGAGAATCAATTGAAGGCTTTAACCACAGTACAACAACATTGTTGAAAAGATACCTAGAGGTATGATTGATTATCCAGCAAAGTGTTGGTGAAGCTTTTTACTCTTGAACGTTCATAATTAGAATTTCCCTTTGCTGCATCTTAAAGCTCTTTTGATTTTGTCATGCAGGCAAGTTCGGATGTCCCATCTGATCTTCCTACTCTTCTACCCAGAATTTAACTGCTGCCGATAGCCCAGAATTTTGATATCAAATAAGATAAACTATATCATATATTTTCCTCCCTTCTCGCTCTTATTTTAATGTATTGATAAGTTTATGCTGAGTGACTTATCTTTAAATTATGCCCCAACTTTTAACAAGCGAAAATTTTCTACATTATGCATAATGTATTATTGCAGAGCCCACCATGATGGGGTACACTTTGCATTTGCCAGGCTTTGAAATGAAATAAATTGTTGAGAACAAAATATCCGAAATTTTTTATAATTCATTGATTGAAGTAGCAAGATACAAAACGAAGTTCTTTTTCCTGATGATCATATGTTCAACAAAAAAGAAAAAGTTTGATATAATTTTGAGATGCAAAATGGGAAAAAGAACTGGAATTCCGCCATTTCTAAGCAGGTAGAGAGATTTCTCAAACACCTGTAGATCCGAAGCCAGCTTCGCCTCTGAGAGTGGAATCCAAATCCTCGACCTCCATCACTTCCGGCGTAATAATTTTCTCAAGAATCATCTGTGCGATCCGGTCGCCGGCTTTGACCTCAAAGTCCACGTCAGAGTGATTGAATAATATCACTCCCACAGGGCCTCTGTAATCAGCATCAATCACACCCGCACCAACATCGATCGCATGCTTCAAAGCCAAGCCCGATCGCGGCGCTGCAAAATAGCCAAAATGCTTCAGTATAAGCCTAAAAGAACAATAAATATGCAGGATGAAAGGTGAGAATACCAATCCGAGCGTAAGTTCCTTCTGGAATCGCGATGCTCAAATCAGTCGAAACTAAAATTCGTCCTCGTGCAGGGATCTTCGTCTCTATTGCGCTGTGTTATTAACATAGAAAAGTGTAATAAGTGACGAGAACTGAAATTTCCTGTATTAGTTCATGGAGATGAACAGAATCTCGGAGGGCTCACCTGGAAAGATCGTAACCAGCGGAGAGAACGGAGGCTCGCGTTGGCAAGATGGCTTTCTCTGACAGCTTCTTCACTCTGAGAAGCGTCGATGAATGGCTGACATTTTCAGATTCATCGTTCTCGTGAGTAAGCTTCTGTACCTTGGGCGATCGTTGTGGCTCATTAGCTTCTGAGGTGCCATTCTGCGCCATTGCTAGGGCTTGAGAGAAATGAGAATGAAAACTGAAATTGATGTAGTTCGGTGTAGAGTTAGAAGAAGGTGAATTGGGTTTAAATAGAGGAAGACCGGAGAAAAAAGCTCCATTGTCGATTATGGCGCCAATTTTTCCCGCCATTTCTGTGCACGATATCAATTGCTACTGGTATCGTACGACTCTGAAGTCAGGGATGAACTTCGATTCAGTTCCCCGGTTTTGGGTTTTGGGCCCAACCCCGAGTGAACCGAACCGATCGGTTCGATTTTTCGGTTAAAGGATTATTAATATCATGTTCTCCTGACATCATTATAAACAAATATTTAAGATATAGAAAAGGCACATACGAAAGTTGGTTTCAGGGAAAAAAATGGTGCGAAGATTTTTACCATTTTCTATTGCTTGAAGCTCCTGTGGAAGGAAGTAGGTGAAATCGAAAGAAGAAGGAGGAATTAGGTGAAGGTCTGATGGGTTACGTGTTGGGTTTTTGGTAAAATATTAGAAATGCAGTTGTTTTATATCAAAGAAATTTAGGAAAGTCAAGAATTTGTCCTATATTGAAATGATTTAGGAAAGTCATGAACTTGTCCTACATTGAAAAAATTTAGGAAAGCCATGGGCTCTCTTGGCACTATAAAATGAGTCTATGTCTTTATTGTTTAGTTGTCCCAATTATAAACATTTTAAGTTTGTTGTGCTGATTCAAATTAAATTCATTTTGTATTATCTAGTTTGAGAATGAGAAAAATGTGTGAGTAGTTAAAAGTTTTGTTTAGTTGTCCCAATTATAAACATTTTAAGTTTGTTGTGCTGATTCAAATTAAATTCATTTTGTATTATCTAGTTTGAGAATGAGAAAAATGTGTGAGTAGTTAAAAGTTTTGAGAGAGTGTTATTGTAATTGAGATTGGGAAAGAGAGTTATTTGGTGTGAATGTAACAATTTTTCACACAATGAATTTCTTTCTTGTGGGCTATGGTTTTCTCTGAGTTTGAAGTTTTCCACATAGATTTTTGTATTTCCAGTTTTATTGCTTTCTTTTAATTTATGTGTTATTTATTTTGCTTATTACTGCGACTGCGTGAAGGGGAAGGTTGAATAGGTATTTGGAATTCTTTTAATTTGGATTGTTTTTTTAATGAAAAATAAAGATTTTGGGTTGGGCATCATATATACACTATTATTGTTAGATATCAATTCAGCTCAATTTTTATGGTTTTTTAGCTCGTTGAGCCAATAACTGAACTAATATTTTCGGTTTTCTCTATCACCGAACCAAGAAACTCAATGTTTTGGGAAAAACCTAATCGACCTAGCTTAGTTTGATTAAATGGTTTGGAGCGCATTTTGCATACCCCTAACGCAAAACAACCACTTTCTTCGCATCATACAATTCCTTTTATCAAAGCTTGAAATTTAAAACTCAAACATAACTCTAATATTTAAATGCATTTAGTTGTCCAAATGACGATAGGAAGTGAAGGAACCGTGATGAAATTAAGAAGAAGATTATAGGACATGTCTAGTCCCTAAACTTTAAATATGTAACAATTTAGTCCTTATACTTTAAAATTTGTAACGATTTAGTTCTTATACTTTAAAATTTGTAACGATTTAGTCCTTATACTTTAAAATTTGTAATGATTTAGTCCCTATCATATAAATCAGTGTTTAGATTTAATTATATTTTTTTGTTTAAATAAGCCAATAAAAAAATTAGAGACTCCATATTTTTATATAATATAACGTCTACATCGTAATAAAAAAATTACATTAATTTTGATGAAAATTTTTATGTAGGGAACTAAATTGTTATAAAATTAAAATTACAAGGACCAAGATAACTACACAATAAAGACCAGGGATTAATTTGTTACAAAACTTAAGGCATAAATACTAAATCATTATCAATCAAAGTTTAGGAATTAAGGTTACTTTCACGAGAGAGTTCGGGGAGAAAAATGATTTTTAACCTTAAAAAAAACTGATGTAGAAAATTGAAAGAAAAATATAAACTCAAGAAGCTCTTATTTTTCATTCAACTTCACAAAATGAGTCACTTTGCCCACATCTCATATAGCGTAACCCTTACGCGCCGGTAATATGTGGACTCACATACTCACATTCCCCATGTTGATGATAACGCGTGTAGTTCACGCTCTACTTACCGAGTGAAAGAGCAAAAAAAAAAAAAAAAAAAAAAAAA
>QLSR01000642.1:571958-649317 GCA_031780015.1 Citrullus colocynthis | reverse complement strand
GAAGAAGAAAATATGAGGAGATTAGGGAGATGGAAAAAAAATTAGAAAAAAAAAAGAAAAAAAAAAAAAAAAAAAAAAAAGAGGATTAAAGAGAGAGGGACACGATCATAAGAAGAGAAATTAATCAGTCGTGGGACGACGTGTCGTTTCCACTTAAACCTAACGCCGTTCGGGAAAATTTCTGTTTATCTATTGTTTCTTGTTTTATATATTCTCACCGTAACCCCAGTTCTCGACTCTCACATCGTCTTAAGCGCAATCATCAACCGAAGCAAAAGAAAAAGGGTTTTCTTTGTTCTATCTATCCCGCTCTCTCTCTCTCTCTCTCTCTCTCTCTCTCTCTCTCTATCTGCAACTCTCTACGAGATCATCCATGGCCGGCCGCTTCGACTTTGGTTCTCGTTCCAATCTCTCCGTCTCCAGTCCTCTCCATGCTGCCAATGGTACCTTTCTTTCTCTCTTTCTACTCACTCTAAGCTCCGACACTCTTCTTTTTTATTTTCTCATTACCCTTTTTGATCGTTATTCTTGGGGTTTTGTACTGTTTAGCTTAACCTAGCTGAGGGGGCGTTTTTTTTTCTTCTGGTTGGATGTTTTTGGTTTAATCGTGTTTTATGGGTGTGGCCTCATCTGACTGCGCTGATGTTTATCGCTCTTAGAGTTAGGGTTTTGGGGGTATTTCGATAAGGGTCTCGAATTTTTGGTTGCATTCTTAATTTGGCTGGTGGGTTTTCTTATTGTTTTGCTGGGAAATGAATGAATGAGTTTGAATGCCATTGGCCATTGTAATTTTGAGGTTTGGCTAATGTGGCTCTTGGTCATTTCATATCTCTCTCTATTTTTTTTTTCTTTTGAGGTTTATGAAATATTGGTTTCGTAGCGTTAATTTTATTTGTTCATTGAAGTTGGAAAGTACTGCCTTTGTTGAGTTATTTGACAATACACGATGAGCACAGAATTTGAGTCAATATTCACTTGGTTTTCAGAGGAGAACCTGCATTCTTTTTGCAATTATCCAACCCTGTTGGTGCCTGTTTTCTGAAGGATCTGATTTTTTTTGCGTCCCTCCTTGCTATCCTTATCAGTTGGAATTGGAACAGTAAAACGCTCGACTGATTGAGAATATTGGCGTTCCTCGATCTTTTTTTTTTTTTTGGTTGATTTGTAGAATTCTGAACCTCAATCATTTGTGATGATGGCATATTGAAGCTTTACTGATGTCAGTTTGGGTTTACTATTTGTCTAAAACAAGGTCTTCAAATGATGTTTTGCAGCACTGAAAGCTTGTCTCTTGCACTTTGATGTGTGTTTTTTCCCCGTCTTCTTTGATGTGGTAAACTTCGTTTTGAAATGTATTTATTTGGATTACGTCGGATATGATGCTATTTGAATGGTTTTCAATTATAGTTTCACAGCTGGGTCCATCAAAATGGCGAGTAATAACTTACTTGAACTCGGACTGTTGATACACGTGCCTGCTGTCACTGAACACTTCCTTATAACTGATTATGCTACTGTTAGGCCATTAGGTGACCCTTTTTACTGATCAAAATTTGTTTTCAGAATTTTATAAAAATGATTTTGATGAAAGGGATTAGTATCTACAGCTATTTTATAATTTTTTTAAACTGAATGTCACGACTATTTCTGTTTAGCAATTATGGACACAATGTTGCAGGGTTACTTACCTTTAATATTTTTATGCAGATGTTCAGGGATCTGAAAATCCAATCCCTCTTTCACCACAGTGGCTTCTGCCTAAGCCAGGGGAGAGTAAGCATGGAATTGGAACTGGGGTGTGTTATCTGAACTCAGACCATGATTTATCTATACCACCACCATATGTTTGTGATTCTTAACTACAGTGGGACATTTGAGTTTTTAGTAGTGAATCCACTTTTAGTCAGTCATAATATGTTAACTGTACCTTCATTCCCTATAATTCTCGATGATATTTCTGGTCCTTATTAAATTGTTATGTTATATGCAGGAAAACCATTTCAGTCATCAACCTGCTTATGGGAATCGCATGGACATGATGAAGGGATCTGAGAATTATGAGGATACGAACGACATACAGAAGAAAAAAGAAGTTTTTAGGCCATCCTTGACTGATTCTGAAATTGGTAGGCGTGACCGTTGGCATGATGAAGAAAGAGAAAATAATTCTTCAATGCGTAAAGATCGTTGGAGGGATGGTGAGAAAGAGATGGGCGATAGTCGCAAGATGGATCGTTGGAATGAAGACTCATCCTCAAGAGTCTTTAGAGAATCTCGTCGAGGCCCTGCAGAACGCTGGTCTGATTCAAACAATCGGGATAATGTTCATTATGATCAACGGCGTGAGAGCAAATGGAATACACGTTGGGGCCCTGATGATAAGGAAACTGAAGGCTTTCGTGAAAAGCGGGTGGACTCTGGAAGAGATGGTGATTTGCATCTTGACAAAAATTTCTCACATGTGTCGAATTATGGGAAAAATGACAGAGATGGAGATCATTATCGCCCATGGAGGTCTAGTTCCTTGCAGGGTCGAGGTAAGGGAGACCCCCCTCACCACCAAACCCAAACTCCAATCAAACAAGTCCCTGCATTTGCCCATCGTGGACGTGCAGACAACACACCTCCTACCTTCTCTTTAGGTCGTGGGATCATCAGTTCTGGTGTAAATCCTACCAATAATGTTTATACACCTCCTAATTATCTTGGAGCTTCTTCCGAGAAATCTGCAAGAGAGCCTTTCTACTACAAGTATAGCAGAACAAAGTTGCTTGATGTTTTCAGGACTACCAATCTGACATCACAGCAAACTCTAAAAGATGGATTTGTGCCCGTCGCTACTCTTACGCTGGACGAACCTTTGGAGCCTCTTGCTCTTTGCGCACCAACTACGGAAGAAATGGTAAAATACTGTTATATACTCTCATGTTAAGTATACATTCTAGTTGTTTACATGACGTTTTTAATTATTATTATCTTTTTTTTTTTAAGACTTTCTTGAAGGGGATTGATAAAGGGGAAATTGTCAGTAGTGGTGCACCTCAAGTGTCAAAGGATGGTCGAAACTCATCAGAATTTATGCAAACAAGACGAACGAAACTTGGTGTTTCACCTTCCTTAGGTTCGAAATGCTTCCCCTTAATTGTTTGATTTTGGTGCTTGGGTTTGTGTTCGAATTAAAAAAATTAGTGGGGAATTCACTACTTTGGACCCTGTTTGTGTGAAAGCAGGCAGTAGGGAGGATTTACCTCATGGCTTTGATGATTACAACGATGATAAGGATGACGCCACCACTAAACCTGGTCATACAAACCATTCCGAGGTCTCCACTGAGAGGCAGATGCCTTATCACAGGCCCCAGTCAAAAATTGAAGCCATTCAGGAACACATGGCACATAATAGTAGCACCTTCAAATCTGAAGGTAAGTTATACTTGAACTGGAGGATATATAAAGTTCTGAAATTTACTCCTGCTACCTATTGATTGATTGATGTGGGCAGAAATGTTTTTAGTGTTCTTTTTATTTCTCTTTGTTGAAGTTCTAATTTATCATATTGTTTTAGATCCATCGTTGGAAAGATCTTAGTTAGATCTGGTTTTTCCAAGCTCCTTTTTGTACTACTTTTTCTATTATTTCTTAGAAATCAATGAAAAATTTATCATTTGCAATCCAATAATTGAGAGAGAGAGAGAGAGAGAGAGAGAGAGAGAGAGAGAGAGAGAGAGAGAGAGAGAGAGAGAGAGGGAGAATTCAAGAAATGTCAAATTTCTTTGTTTAACTTTTTAATGCCCCATCTTGCCTTTGGTTTTTTCAATTTTGTTGCTTTTTCCAGA
Source organism: Citrullus colocynthis (assembly GCA_031780015.1). Lineage (NCBI taxonomy): Eukaryota > Viridiplantae > Streptophyta > Magnoliopsida > Cucurbitales > Cucurbitaceae > Citrullus > Citrullus colocynthis. The sequence goes on along the minus strand of QLSR01000642.1, from coordinate 645,482 downwards.
TATATCTGTTTCAGTCATAAAATGCTATCCTTGTTTTTCAACATTCATTTTTTTTGCATGGACCGGTTTCTCTTTTATCTCTGAAGATGTTTGTACTATGGCTGTATGTATGCAGCTTTCAGAGAAGATGACAATGCTATGAGAAAAACAGATGAGGTGGCTGTCAATAGGGAATCAAGTGTTAAGGGGGGTACCAACGTTCATCCTGGCAGCACGTGGGATGCCTCTTCACTTGAGCAACCTCTGAATACATCCTTGCCTGATTGGAGAGAAAATTCTAATAATATTAGCTCAGGAACTCCTGACAAGGGTTGGCTACAGTCTTCAAAGAATCTTAATGATGGGTGGGGAAGTAACTCAGCTACTCCATCTTATCCGAAGGACAATCCTAAATGGCAGACCGGTGAAGAATCTATCATTAGAAGGCAGCTTTCAGGGATTTTGGACAAGGAACAACTATCAAGGAAAACTGTTCAATCTGCTCCAGAGGATTTGCAACTTCATTACATTGATCCTTCTGGTGCAATTCAGGGCCCTTTTAGTGGTGCTGACATTATTCAGTGGTTTGAGGGTGGGTATTTTGGCTTAGATTTACCTGTCCGTCCTGTAAATGCACCAAATGACTTGCCATTTGCAGCACTTGGTGATGTTATGCCTCATTTACGATCTAAAGCCAAGCCACCACCAGGATTTAGTGGACCAAAGCAGAATGAATTTGCAGATTCATTAGGTAATGCGAGTTATGGTAGTTTGGGAAAGCTTCATACTGGATTGAATGAGATAGATACTATGAGGAATGAGACAAGGCATAAACATGGCTCCACGGTGGAAGCTGAAAACAGATTTTTGGAGTCACTTATGTCCGGTAATATAGGTTCTTCACCTCTTGAGAAAAGTGCCTTTTCTGAAGGTTTGTTTTTGTTTGTGAATAAGAAAATTGTTATATCTTTTTCCTTTAAACTTCTTTTGCATTGTTATAATTCTTGTTATAATATTGTACTGGAATCTAAATTGATAGTGATGCTTATTGTGTAGGTGTGCCAGGATATTTTGGAAATAATTCGAATAGTTTGCCTTCGTTGGGGATAGACAATGGAAACAACCTTTTCCTGTTGGCCAAAAGAATGGAACTTGAACGGCAAAGGTCTTTGTCCAACCCTTATGCATTTTGGCCTGGAATAGATGCTACATCCAAGGTATCTAAGCCAGATATTGGCCTAGATGATCCAATTCAACAAGCCAAACTCTTGTCTTCAATCATAGACCATTCTCGTCAAACTTCTCACTCTCAAGGTGCTGACATATCAGCCATTCTACAAGGCTTAGCTGACAAAGCACCTCCTGGCATTAATGATGTTGCTGGCTGGTCAAAATTTGCTCAGTGTGCTCCTGATCCTCTCCAAAGTAAACTTGACTTGCACCATGATCTTAACTTGTCTTCGCAGGCACCTTTTGGTTTCCAACAACAGAGATTGCAACCACAGCCGTCCTTGACAAATTTACTTGCTCAAGCTACTGATAATCCTACCTTAACTCCAGATAAATTTCTTCCTTCTAGCTTATCTCAAGATCCACAACTGATAAGTAAATTGCAACAACAGCACCTATTGCAGTTGCATTCTCAAGTGCCTTTCTCTGCACAACAAATGTCATTGTTGGACAAACTTTTATTACTTAAGCAGCAGCAAAAACAAGAGGAGCAACAACAGTTATTACAGCAACAGCAGTTGCTCTCACAGGTTCTATCAGATCATCAGTCACGACAGCATTTTATTGATCCATCTTTTGGACAGTTACAAGGTGCCCCTATACCTATTGGAAATGCATCTACTGATCCATCTCAAGTCCAGCAATCACGGGAGATGTTTCAGATTGGTTCACAGAAGCCTTTAAATGTTGCAACTGATCGTGCAACTCCCTTTGGAAATATGGCTTTGCAGGTTACCCAGGGAGCCAGTTACAATGTTAATTCAGAAGATCCGTCGCTCGCTCTTCCACATCAAATGTTTGGAAATGTTGTTCAGCAGAAGAGTTGGACTCCTGCTCTCTCTGAGCAGCTTAATGATACTCGTCCCAAAGATATGTTACCTGGATCTAAAGTTGGTGAGGGCTCACTTTTTCCTGGGCTCAGCAAATCAAATGAGGATGTGAATCTTGTACCAAAGTCATCTGATAGCCACACTGTTAAAGCTTTGGAGCAGATAGCAGAGGATGTACCAAGGCTGGATGCAACTGTCACATCTCTTGCATCTGATGCTATGGTAGAACCTCTTCCTCTCAAGACTACTGAAATCTCAGTTGCTATACAACCAACAGAAGTTCATGATATTGAAATTTCCATGCCCGATAGTGCAGCTGTTTTGAAGGTTCAAGAAGCTAGTATGCCTGTGGAAAAACTCGAAAGGGGCATATGCAAAGACGAGACCTCCTTGGAGACAGAACTGAAAAATGTTGAAGCACAAGAACCTAAAAAATCTTCTGATAAAAAGACCAAGAAGCAAAAGTCTTCGAAGTTGCTTTCCTCAGACCAGGCCAAGGACTCTAAGAATTCTGCTATTCAGCAGTTAAAGCAATCAAAAAGTGGGAAATCAGAAAATGATTTGAAATTGAAGGCAGATAATATTGTGGGAAAATCAAGTGATACAGCTTCCTCTCCTCGGAAGATTAAAGATGGAGATGGTAAAATTACTGTTGTGGATAGTCAGCCAGTTCAAAGCTCTGCCTCTGCTATAAATACCTGGAACGATGGTGAAACTGTTCAAGTGAAGGATGATGCCAGACTAGTTGGGTCCGATTCTGTGCTTAACTCACAAACTCAATCTGGCCAAAGAGCTTGGAAAGTTGCTTCGAGTTTCAAGCCAAAGTCATTATTGGAAATTCAGGAGGAAGAGCAGAAAAGGGCACATACAGAAACTGCTGTATCAGACATTTCCACTTCTATCAGCTCTATTAGTTTATCAACTCCTTGGGCTGGGATCGTGAGCAGTTCAGATCCTAAAGCTTCCAAAGAAATTCATAAAGATTCTGTGATTTCAGAATCAAGTGAGAAACACGAAAATTTATCGACTTCAAGGAGTAGAAAGAGCCAATTGCATGATCTGTTGACAGAAGACGATACTGAAAAGTTTTTTGACTCTGCACAGATTGCTTCTTCTCCTCGTGTCATGGCCACACAAGCAGAACCCATGGATGACAATTTTATTGAGGCAAAGGACACCAAAAAGAGCCGCAAGAAGTCTGCTAAGGCCAAGGGCGTTGGTACCAAGGCCTCCTCTGCAGTCCCTTTTGCTGATGTGCCTGTTGGTTCAAGTCCCATTGAGAAAGGGAAAATCTCCCGCCAGACCCAGCAGGAGAAGGAAGTAATGCCTGCTATTCCTTCTGGGCCTTCTTTGGGTGATTTTGTTTTGTGGAGGGGAGAAGCTGCTAACGTGGCCCCTGCTCCAGCATGGTCCAGTGACTCTGGGAAGGTCCCCAAACCCACATCTTTGAGGGATATTCAGAAGGAGCAGGGAAGAAAAACCTCTGCTGCTCAGCATTCTCATCAAATCCCTACTCCCCAAAAGGCTCAGCCTACTCAGGTTGGTCGTAGCAGCAGCACTAGTATTCCTTCCTGGGCTCTCTCTGCATCTTCTCCATCGAAGGCTGCATCATCCCCCCTTCAGAATAATCCTACTCAGTCAAAACATGGAGGCGATGATGACTTATTTTGGGGCCCCATTGAGTCAAAGCAAGAAAATCAGCAGTATGGTTTTTCTCGTTTGCCCAACTTTACTTCTATTAGTGTCCATGCTACTAAGGAGTCAATGACATTATTGCCACCTATCTTAGTATTGTAGTCCGTGCAGTTTGAACTCTTCTATTTTGTTGCCCACCTCTTCTGGGTCAGGGCTATAATTTCAGTGTATACTTGGTAACTCTGTAGATTTTTTCCTGTTGTAGCCGCCATTGCTGCAGTATAATCTTGGTAATCAAGGGGAATAAATCCAAGTTTTTGTTTTCAGGGTTGATGTCCGTCTTGGGAGCCACGGCAGCTGGGGAAATAGGAACACCCCTGCAAAAGCAGTAGCTTCGACTGGGTTGTTAAGCCGACAAAAATCATCTGGTGGCAAAGCTGACTATCTTTCATCCTCGCCTGCACAGTCATCTCAGAAAGGCAAACAAGATCCAGTGACCAAGCATTCAGGTTAGTATTTTATGGTCCTTTTTTCCCTGAAGGAAATGAGCAAGGGTTCAGGTTTTTTCCCCTTTACTTTTTCTTGTCAAAAGCTTCTTTGGGCACGTCACTGATTATGTTTTTCCTCGCCTTGTAGAAGCTATGGGCTTCCGCGATTGGTGTGAGAGTGAATGTGTAAGGCTCATTGGGACAAAAGGTATCCTTTTTTCTTGCCTGGTTGAAGAGAGACATTTTGCTTGTGAGTGCAAGTCCGATGAGGCATGGATGTGAATGCATTGTTGTTTCTTATCTTTAAAAAAATGTCCTATGATGCATGGATGCTTATGGTTTGGACAATGTTTTCAACATTTGACATGTGTGAGATTTCCTTACACTGGACTGACTCAGAGTGGGACAGGGACATGACAAAACTAAGAACTTATTTTCGATAATAAACATTAGTTGCATGTAATTTTTTTGCGTCATTTTTTAAAAATATTTTTATGGAGACACCTAATCGTTGGGAAACAAATTCACAGTTTTATTCTTAAATCTTTGTAGTGAAGATTTGCATCACCAGAAGCATCCATTTTGCTTTTTCAGCTTTTCAAACTTTCTGTTGATCCTCATTCTTATTATATGCATGTATCATGATTAAAATTGCAACCTTTCGAGCATTTCAATACTTGAACGTGTAAAAATCTGGAAATATTTTAAAATATATAGTTTAATATGTCTTCATTGTTCACACGACTTTATTCTTTCTGAAAATTATTTGTACAGATTTATGTTTAGGCAAAAAAAAAAAAAAAATCTAGCTTGGCTATTGTTAATTATATATGTGTGTGTATATATGTTTTGTAGCTGTCAAGAACGATTTTTTTATCCTTTATTAATGGAGTATGAACTTGTTGCCTGTTCCAGACACAAGTTTCCTGGAATTCTGCTTGAAGCAATCGAGATCCGAGGCAGAGCTGCTTTTGATAGAGAACCTTGGATCATATGATCCTGACCATGACTTCATCGATCAATTCCTCAATTACAAGGAGTTGCTCCCAGCAGATGTTCTTGAAATTGCATTTCAAAGTCGCAATGATAGGAAGGTATCTGCTATAGCTTCCCGAGAAGTAGATTCTGGCAATGCTGGTGGGGATGTGGACCCTGATGTCCCTGTTGGCCGTGATGGGTCCGCAAAGAGTGGAGGAAAGAAGAAAGGAAAGAAAGGGAAGAAGGTTAGTCCATCGGTTTTGGGTTTCAATGTAGTTAGTAACCGAATCATGATGGGTGAGATTCAGACGGTTGAAGATTAGGAAAGAGAGCAGCATTGGAGGCAAATGTAAATACATGACATCCAACTTTCTGTAAATGGATTTTTTTTGTACCTCAACCCCCCAAAAACATCACAGCGATGCAGCAGCAGTGACTATTTTTGTCTGTCTGCTCGACGATTTTGACAATTAACTGTCTTATCTTCCTAGGTTTGTTGTTATTGGGTCTGTTACAAACATTTTTGAGCTGGATTTAACCTAACCGAGGTGATTTGTTCTTGTGTTTCACCTTCCTTTTGTTGGTCTTCTCTCTGGAGATGGGAATTCATTGGCATTTCACAGTAAAGTTTTATCTCATGCAATGTTGGCCCGAAGACCTATCAACGACTGCAAAGATGAGCGCATCAGTGCCGCCCTGGTATGTTCTCAATGTTTCGTCATGCGAGTTCAATTCTTTAACATCTTAGTGTATAGCTTAATTTGTGAGCTTGGCTGGTGGTGCTCCTTTTTCTGTCTCACTGTAATTACTCCTGTGGAACAGAGCCAATCCCTGATGCCTGCTGATGAGACAGGACTTTAAATTCTCAAGCCTTTTCTGGCTTGACTTACTAGCCTGCTGGCATCTTCAAGATGCCCTTTTGTAGTCTGTTAGTTGGGTGAATAGAGTAAGAAACGGTGCCCATTTTTTATAGCCCGGCTTAGTCTATTGATTGTCGGAGGGCTCAATGCCCACCAGTGACTGGCTGTTAGCAAAAAGGCTACACTTGATAGTGTTTGTTGTGTAGGAGCCTTGAACTGGATGCCTAGAAAAAAAAAAAAAGGCCACGTGATGGGTTGTGTAGTGAAGCTAGCTTCGGTATAGCATAGTATTTTTGGGAGTGATTTTTGAGGGAGCTTTTGACATTTCAAAATCTCAAAATCACTTTGAAACACTCTCTTTACTCAAAATTATCTAATATTTAATTATATTGCTCTTAGTATGAGAGGGGATATCCGGAGTAAGTTGGTTTGAGCTTCGAGTTAGGTATTTCAATACAGCCGAGACATTCTAGCCTTAATGAATTTTTATAATTTAAAATGATTCTAATTGGATGGTTCATTATTGTTTTTGTACTAGGACTTGGACTAAGATTTTAAGATTAGAGGTTAGATTTGGGAAATTGCTATTTCTAACCTAAAAAAGTTGTTGGAGGACAAATTTAATCCCTATTTTAAAAACTTCTTTTTCTAGCATTTTTTTTTCACTTTTTTAGCTTGTTAGTGGAAGACCCCATAAAGTAAAATGATATTTTTGTCTTTAACGTTCGACTTCATGAGATTATTACTCTCCTTCCTCTAAAACTTCCCTTGGCCAAAACATCCCATTCGCTTCCTCCTTGAAAAATTCTTCATTTTTTGGATTCTATACAAGTATCTTTGATTTTGACAAAGTTACTTTGTTTAGATTTCATTTTTAGAAAAAATGTTTAGATTCCATTTTTAGGATTTTTTCCTAATGTTTGCACTAAAATATTATGTTGGAGGAAGGTTTCTGTTAGGAGTACAAAAAAGCATAAAGCACTTTAACTATTTTGAATTTGGGATTTTGTTGAATCCATTCTGAAAAAGGACCACAATTTTTGCTAAATAATAGAACCTCAAATGAATGAATTTGTTGTTTTTTCAAAAATTACACTTGGACTTTTCAAATGAAAAGAATGGTGGGTTTGAAATTTGCAAGTAGATGCGAGGAGAACTTACTAGGAAGGAAAGATGTTTTGTCACTTTTTTCGTAAAGTTATGACCACCACTTTACATAAAAAGTAATAGAGGGTTAGTTCATTCTCAATAAGTTCAAGTTACCAAGAAGGAAGCTCTTTGTCTTTTTTCCCGAAACTTTACGGGAAAAAAGATAGAGAGAGCTTCCATTCATTCTCGGTAAGTTGAAAAAGATAGAGAGCTATTTGATCATTCCTTATTAAATAAGTCGGAACTTTAGATTCAAAATTGTATAGACATTTAAGGATAAGGTTGTGACGGTTCGGATCAACTTCACTTAGTTTGTATAGCTCTAATTGAAATTTATCATACCCAAATTCACATCTTATTTCTAGACTCCTTAGATTACTCCCTAAGTTTTGGTGGTAGCAAACGAAAAGTCATACAGTAGTAGGAAGGGAAAAAAAGAGGAAAAAAATTAATTTTGTCAAAATTTTTGGGAAAAGTTGGCAAAATCAATTTTTTTCTTCTTTCAAGAAAACAACAATTAACCTTCAACTTATGGGTTCTTTCTCGAGTTTGACTGCAAAATATTATTTCTCCGACACAAAATAAAGCAATTATTTTTTCAACTTTCAATAGCATAAAGCATGTAAATAAAAGAGAAAAAACCAAAACAATATTTTTATAATTTTCTTTGTACTAGAGGAAACAAAGAAGAAGCCTCTGAAAATGGAACCGATAGATTCTCTCTAAACAAGGTGAAAATGGGACCCTCGTGCCCTTTTGGTGAAAGCAAAATGGAAACAAATAAAATTCAAGCAAATTGAAGTTAAGTAGCTAGGTAAGTTAGGTAAAGGTAAAATTGAACGCAATTGAATAAATAATTAGGGAGGACAAAAGTTAGAAAAAGCAATTCCCCATTAGACTTTATCTATTTATAATAAAAGCCATGTAATTAGAAAACCTTAAAAATTATGTATGAAATCAAGATGTATTTCTACACTTATGAATGCTACAATCCATCCAAAATAATTTATAAATTCAATTCAAGGATTATTACCTAATAAACCTGATCAAGAATGTAAAAATGAACTTGAAAAGTGGTAGTTTAAGTTGGGCATATCCATCAAATAATTTGCTCCCAACTGTATACAATTCTATTCTAGTTTGTGATATCATGAATATTTGGTAGGTCAAACATAATTTTTAATTAGAACGATGTGACTATGAATCTGTGATGGTAGTATAAAAAGAATTACAACTATGGTTGTATTACGCATATATTCTTCACTATTTAATCTTAACGTGTTGACTATCTTCATAATGTTCGGTCATAAAGTAGGCAATACAAGATCCAAAAAGTTGAAGAATAGGACAAACAATGGTTCTGAAAATTCAATAACATGAAAAAAAATCAAATGGTTGCATGTGGCCAAAAAAAGAGTAGGTGCAACTTTTATAACAATTGAATGCACATGAGAGAAAAAGAATAGAGGGAAAATTTATGAAGTATACTTCTTGGTCCTTCAAATTTTAGAAATAGGTTTAAAATATCCATCAATTTTGAGTGACAAGTGTAGCAAAGTTTTTATTGAAGTAATTTTTCAAAAACTATGGATATGGTATTTGAATACCACATCGGTAATTAAAAAAAAAAAAAAACTACAGAGTAGCAAAGAAAGAAAAAAAAAAATGTCAATCGCAAAACTCATTTAGCTTTTAAATTACATTTCAGGACGTCATAGACCTAACAAACTTATTTAAGAAAATTCAGAGATTAAAAATATACATTTTAGGATTTTGGGATGCAAATGACTCTATTTTTTGAAAACTCGTGAATAACATATATAATTTTTCGGATTGTTCTTCCTTAACAACAAAAGTGGAAGTTCAAAACCTCCAATCTTAAAAAAAAAAAAAAAAAAAAAAAAACCAATGATGTGAAAAACTATTCATATTGAATTGGTGTGGTAAATTTTGTACATTCCATTGTTCTTAATGTAAATGTAGTATAAAGCACTAAGTAAACAAGTTCATAAGATTCCCTCAATTAAGCACACAACCACTCAAGCCCTAGCACAGCCATTTGCTTTTGCTTTCAGCTCTTCACTTTGCTCCCACTCTGCATAATAACAACCCACATTCAATTTTGTATCTTCTAATAAACCGTTTTCATCCTTAATTTTCAAATGTTCAAAAGTTGCTTAACTTTCAATAAATCTTAAAAGTAGTGAAGGTTGTTAGTTCATTGTTGATTTTTTCTAATACTCTCTATTCTTTATCAATTTGAATTTTTTTTTTTTTATAGTATGTTTTCATTTAATCCTAAACTTAATTTTTCAATGTTATTTGGATGGAAATGAAAAGTTACCTTTTTAATCCTTGAGTTATGGTTTTGTTTTCATTCAAAAGGTTAGACTTTTAATTTTAGAGTTTGATTTCAATTTAATTTATAAGTTTCAAAATGTTACAATTTACCAATGAGAGTGAAGTTTTGTTTCAATTTAATCCTTGAGTTTTAAGATTTATACTTATAACTTCATTTTTCCACTAAATAATTTCATGTTGATGTCTATTAATTATTTTAAAATAATTAATAAGTGAAATTTAAAATTTAATTTTAATAGTAATGAGATATAGTAAAACTTAATTAATTAAAATTATTTTAAATTAATTAATAGACATTAAAAAACACACACACAAAAAAAAGAAATTATTTAGTGAATTTTTTTTTTTTTTTATGGACAACTAATCTAATTTTACTAAAAAATCCAAGTCAAATGCATAAATCTTAAAATCTAAAACTTAAACTTAGAACAAGTATTTTTCCTATAAAAAACACCATGTAAATTATGGATTAAAAAGAATACACGTGGGGCAGAAAACCGCGTAGATCTTCTTTTAAATCTCAATATCCCAAAATATATATATGTTTATACTAAAATTTTATTTTCTAACCTATGGTAGATATGCTATTTGGATCTACGGCGGTTTCGAAAACTAACAAAAAAATTTTGGTTAGCAAATAATTTGATATTTTTTTAAATTTATAATAAGTTTACTAAAAGAACTCAAGAATTATATTGAAACTTAAGTTTTACCCTTTTCGATTGAATAAAGAAAGAAACGTTCATGAGGAAGATGATCAAAACCAATTTCAATCAGAGATACGACGGCTAACCTCCGATTTCATCGGAATCGGGTCTACGTCAACATGAACAGATTGCAGCGACATTCTAGCGATCTCCAGAAGTGCAGCATCTCGAACGGCCGGAACATCGCCGATCAAATCCTCGTACGCCGCTTCAAATGCCTCCGACCAGAATCGCGGCAACCTCCCGCCGCCGCCGTGAGTGTACAAATTCCACATGTGCCGGACATCCCTCTCCCGCTCTTCAACTTCCTAATTTTCAGCCAAAAAAAAAAAAGAAAAAAAAAACCCTAAAACACCAATTCCAACAGTAAAAACAAGAACCCACCATAGAAATGGCAAAAAAAAGTTCACCAGAATATCAAGATCGTCGAAGATCGGTTTGAGGGGGCCGTCATAGAATCTGGCGAAAGTTCCGGCGGACCATTTAAGGGAAACAGAGCCGGTGAACATGGACCAGAAGGCAAGAAGGAGAATGGCGGCCAGGGCCCAGAACTTGTAGCGAGCTTTTCTTGAGAGGAAGAAGGAGAGGGCAGTTTCTGATGAGGGGTCCTTCAGGGCCGCCATTGTCGGTGAAAGCTCGGATTTCATATTTGGGGGAGAAATTGGGGGTTGTTTCGAGTGAGAAAGAGAGGAGAATGATGAGAAATTAATGGAGGGTTTTGTCGTTGGTGGGGGAGGGGAGATTTCGTAATGGTAAATGGAAGCGTTTTATTGGGAATTTATGAATGGTGAGTGTGGGGCATGGGGCCAACGCCATGGACATTGTACAGAGCTTCTTCTACAATTTGCCGACGCAAAGCCCAGAGTGGAGGTTGAGGGACCCACTTAGTTGGAACATAATAACATTGTCTCGTTCAAGTTTTAGCCTTACCCATGTGGGTTTAGGAAAACAACCATAGCTCGGCATTAATTAGCCCCTATTTCTTTCTTTTATTTTATTTTATTTTATTTTATTTTGGTATAGTTTTCATTTGATTCTAAATGTATTCTTAAATCAATTTAATTTGATTTGATTTAGTTTCACTTTAAAGTCGAATTAGTTATTGTAATAATAAGTGTGGTTTATAATGATTTGTGTAAATATACAATAAAGATTTCCAGATGATTTGAGTGTAAGATCAATTATAACATCGAGAACTAACTATTAGATTTAGAATGGAAAATCCAAATGTTGAATAGGCTATAATGGTACACTCTGCCCAACACAAGATGGGAGCTCAGAGGCATTCCTAAATTTCAAAATGTTACAATTTTACATGTTAGAGTTTTATTTCGATTTAGTTTTGAGTTTATAGATTTACACTTTTAACACCCGTTATTCATTAAATATTTAAGTCATGTTTTGGAGTGATTTTGAAATGTTTAACATCACTTTTATCGTGTTTAAAATTACCCTAAAACACACATTTAATTACTCAAAATTAATTCAATGTTCTACTTTACACTTTTAAATGCAAATTTAATATTGTCGAAACTAGGTTTAAATGATTAAAAATATATTTTAGAGGGATTTTGAAATGAAAACAAAGAAGTACCCACTCTAAAACATGCTCACACTCTTAGTTGGTGCTAATGTATATTAATTAATTTAAAATAATTATGAAGTGAACTTTTATAATTAATGTTAATAGTTATAAGAAACTAGTGAATTTGATTAATTATAATTCTTTTAAATGAATAGACAATAACACTAAATATTGAAAGGATATTTAGTTTTTTTTTTTAAAAAAAAAAAAACCAAGGTTAAAAGCATTAATATTGAAACCTAGAGACCAAAATAAAACTTAAATTTCAATAATAACATTGTAACATTTTGAAACATAAAGACTAAATTGAAATTAAACTCAAAACTTAAAGACTAAAAATGTAACTTTTTGAAACCTATGAACCAAATGAAAATTAGGCAAAAAATTTAGTGACAAGAAAAGTATTTTTCACTAATCAAGAGTTTTTGTAACGTTTCTATCAACTCTTTTCTTCATTTTTTTATAAATTCGTTTCCATCACCTTTAACTATAAAAATATTGGTTTCTTTCGCCACTTTTTTTTTTTTTTTTTATTAACCAACTAAATTCATTGTTAGATGATGTGAATGTGTAAATCGAGATGACATAGCTTAAACTTCTACAAACAAAAGTAGAAGAGAATTGTATGCTTGCTTGGCTCGATGGCGATGAAAAGAAATAATCGAGATGAAGCATAGCTAGAAGATATGTCTCATAGCTTGGCTCTAACATTTTTTATATACGGTCTTTTTTAAGAAAAGAAAAATAGATATTAATTTTTCCTTTTATTGCTTACTATTTTTCTTCTATAATGCTAGCGAACGTAGTTTCCAACAATTTCATTCCTTTTTCTTGTAAATGCACTCTTGAAATGGAAGGTTGTGTTGTACTTGGAGACGAATCAGCATACCCCTCTAACGAGGGAGGAGACTTCAACTTGACCAAAGTAAAACCCCTTTCTTTCCCTTCTCAACCACACCGCACCACTCTTTTCAAAAGCTCTACTTCCTGATTCTGCCACACTCTCCATCTCTGTTTTTCTCTTCTTTCTATTGCACTTTTAATCTCTATTAACTTCTCCCGGATTCCTCAAAAAAAAAAAAAAAAAAAGACAAACCCCTGTTAAATTTTGGGCGCCCAGATCCGAACGGAATCAGAGATCCACGATTTAAGTTCACTTTGGATGGCAACCCATTGAACAGCTTCTCCCCAGCTTCTTCAATGGCGAATCCGCGGAAAGGCGAGCTCCTTTTCATCTATTTTCTATTCGTTTTTGCTTTTCCCCATGTTTCTAGGGTTTTTGGGTGTACTGCCAGCTCCTTTGAGCAGAATCAATCTGAAACTGAAGTTCCTTTTGAAATTAGACAATATGATGTACTCAAAAATCTCGAGGAGTTAGTGAGAAACCTTAGCGATGTAGTTTCTAAGCTGGAGTTGAGGTTATCTGATATTCCCACGGCTGTGCATAGAGAGAAATTGAATACTGATGCTTCGAGACGGGTAGTGCCTGAGGTGGTTAGTTTAGGCGGGGGTAAAGGGAAAGAGGATGGTCTGAATGATGGTGGAGATGGCGGTTTGGACAATAAAATACAAGATGGGGGTAGGACGAGAGCCGTTTCGGTGACCAAATACAGTGCATTTTGGTCTGAGAGGTTCCACTTTTTGTCGGCTGTGAAACTGGAGTCTGATGCTACTTGTATCAATGTCTTGCCTCTTAGGGATTTTGAGGGGCATAGCAAGTATGTTGCGGTTGGAGATGAAAGAGGGAGAATTTATGTGTTTGTAAGAAATGGAGATGTTGCGGTTGAGCTTCGTACCATGTCTGAATCACCCATTACAGCAATGCTTTCCTATATGTCCATTTATAAGAACGAGACCCTTTTGGTCACTGGGCACAAGAATGGGGGAATCTTGATGCATCGGATTTGGGAGGGATCAAACGGGGAGGAGTTGAATTCTATTTCCATGGAACATGTTGTGGATTTTGTGGCCACTGGCAGTCGGGAGGACGAATCACCGATTTCCATATTGGAAGTGCACCATGTTGGGAGGACGAGGTACATTCTGTCTTCAGATGTCAGGGGAAAGATCAAGGTTTTCAAAGAAGATGGTTCAGTTTATGGTTCTGTCATGCCGATGAGCAGGCCAATAGCATTCTTGAAGCAGAGGCTTTTGTTCTTGACAGAAAGTGGCGCTGGCTCATTGGATTTGAGAAGCATGAAACTTAGGGAGTCCGAATGTGAGGGATTGAATTATTCTCTTGCTCGGAACTACGTGTTTGATGCCACGGAGCGATCTAAAGCCTATGGTTTTACATCAGATGGCGATTTAATTCATGTCTTGTTGTTGGGAGATATAATGAACTTTAAATGCAGGGTCAGATCTAAAAGGAAGTTTGAGCTTGATGAACCACTTGTCTTTCAGGCACTTAAGGGTTATTTGCTTGTGATCAGCGATGAGAAGGTTCATGTTTTCAACGTGTCGTCTCAGCATTATGTTAGAGTTGGTGCACCAAGGCTTATATTTTCTGCTGGTCTAGATGACATCAGGTCATCTTTCCTAAATTACCAGAATTTGGATTTAGAGTCTGAAGGAAAATTTATCCCCTTAATATCTAGCGATCGTGAAAAGCTTGTGGTTCTTGGACTTGGGGGTGGATATGTAGGAATGTATCGCTCTAATCTTCCAATTTTTAAAGGGGAGTTCAATACAATGCTCTGGACAAGCCCTGTTCTGTTTTTCATACTCTTTCTCTTTGGAGCTTGGCATTTCTTTGCCAAGAAGAAGGAGGCGCTCACATCATGGGGACCCGATGACCCTTTTACTGCCACTTCACCAACTACTGGAGCTCCAATGGGAACTGGATCCAGCGAGCGAGCATCTTTCATAGACACTCCTTCAAGAAGTACTGACATGATGGATCTCAGAGGTGGTGGTGGCCTAAGAGGACCACCGCGGCGTTATGGTTCTCCCACAGGGTATCCTGGTGGGGCAACAAGTTCCTTTAGGCCAGCTACGTCTAGTGACCACACCTCCAGACCGGCTGCAGTTGATCCAAATTATAGAGCAGCCTCTGAGCTAAAATTCAGGGGCTCACCTTTAGAACCTCCAGGATTTCCAAAACGACGGGAGCCTCTATTTGCAAACAATCAAGTGGTCAATCAGGTGGTGGATGAAAGCAGTTAAAAGGTGACTAGATATCAGCTAGAAATCTTTGCTTCAAACAGTTTTCAAGCTCCTGAATCCTGGTTAGTTTTTCTTTTTTCCTGATTGCTTGTTTGTTGGTTGGGTATGAATGCGTTTGATCTTGCAATATATTTATATCTGTGTTTTGTAGTTGCATACAAAGCAAAAGAAAAAAAAAATAGTGAAATAATGCAATATTCATCTTCAATTTGTTGTTCCCCTTTGTAGTCTACTTAGCAGGATTCCATCATGGTTGCTCAATGTTTAACAACAAAGCTCAAATCTTAAGTTAACTTCAACTCTACGTGGCCTGAAATTGTACAATTCAGAGAAAAAAGGCAATTGGGTTCCATCCATCTTGAAGCTGAACACACTAGTTTTTGCAATCAGAAAAAAGAGATCAAAAAGCAACTCAAAAAGTTGAATCAAACCTGTGATGATCATCTGTCAGTCTCTTCTTTTTCTCCTTTTTATCTCTGTGAAAACTCTCAACATCTTGCATTGTTCTACTAAAGAAATGGATAAACATATAAAATGGTTTTCAAAATCACTCTGTTTCATTAGGTAATTTCATTGCTAGAAAATTTTCTCCGAGGTTTTTATTTTGGAGTTCAAACTTTCAAAACCTTTACCGTGTCTTTTTTTTCAAATAAAATATAATTATGTGAATGGATGCAAGCTAATTTTTTAAAAAAACAATTATACGAAATTCAATTAGAGATAATCATATAATAGATCTAATTCCAAACTCTAAAATAGTTTTTCCTCCACTTTTTTAAATTTAAGAATTTTTTTCTTTTAGATGAATCATCGGCCAAAGTTATTTTTCTTTTTTCCTTTTCTTCTTTTTTTTCGATTTTCTTCCTTCCACTTACGCCAGCCATCTGAGCTTTAGATGTAGTGGGACAAGAGAGAGGAGGTCAAGAGAGCTAAGAGGACGAGAGGCCAATCCACGGGCATGAGATTACGTTTTGGTAATTTCATCCGAATATGACATAAGAAAAACTTAAATAACTTCAATTTTGAAAAGTAGTTCATATTTCATTTTCTCCCAATTTCAGATTATCAAAATGTAATTTTCACATTTTTTTTCAATTATTCATTAGACAGTTACACTTAATAACATAACTTGAGATTTGGTCAAAACCACAACCCCATTGGCTCAACTTCTCTGCCGGCCGGCTACTGTCTCTAATCACAATTATTTATACATAGAGAAACAGAGCAATTCGCCGGCCGTCATCCTCCCTTCTCTCCATGGCCAGAAGCTTCAAGCTCAAATTCCGTCTCTTCATCTCCTCTTTCCGATTCTTCCGCCGTAAACATCTACATGCTTTAAGTCTCCCCAAAACCCCTACGCCGGAAAATTTCCATTACAAGAAGCAAATTTCGGCCAGCCCCAAATCCTGCTATAGCTGTTTCCCCAGCCCACCGCCGTCAACGCCGGTGGATTTCTTCGCTGACCCTTCAACGGAAAAGTCATCAGTCTGCATTAGTTGCAAACTGAAATCATACGCTCGGGAAAACGGACTACTACAAGTGAAAGAAAACAGAGCCGGAACAGAGCATGAAATTTCCGGCGAAGAGAATCAACGTTCTTTTCCATTTTCTTGGATAACCAGAAAGACATCAAAGATAAAGAAGAAACTAAAGAAAGCCGGGCTTAAAAGCAAGCCATTCATGGCGAATGGCTACAGGGGAGAGGAATGCGAAGGGACAGAGGCATTGGTGAATTCTTCGATAAGTTTCTCGGACGATGGATCGCCGGTGAAGAAAAGCGAAAGAGCGTCGTGCCTGAGGAAATTCAAAGGGAAAATGGGGGAGAGCTTTGTGCAGGTGAAGAGATCGAAAGAACCACAAGAAGATTTCAAGAGGTCGATGGTACAGATGATATTGGAGAAGGAGATTTTTGAGGCGAAGGGACTGGAAGAGCTTTTGCAGTGTTATTTGGCGTTGAACTCGCCGGAATATCATCGGGTTATCGTCGGAGCTTTTTCTAAGGTTTGGGAGTTTCTATTCTATGATTCCCACTCGAACAAGTGAAAGAAACTATTGGTTGAAGTGAAGTTGCCACAATATATGACCGATAATTTTATTATCGTTAGATTTATAAGAGTCCTTCAATTTTATATTCAATGGTTACCATGAGTGTACAAATATTTATTTATTTATGTTTTGAGATAATACGAATTTATCGAACTTTTAATCCATATCTAATGGATAAATTTTACATTTTTTCTATTTCTGAATTTTTTTTTTTTTTTTTTTGTCCCTTTACCTCACATGAGGAGGTGAGGTTTCTATTTTGCAATATATTAATACTTTTGCCACAAAAAAAAGGAAATCCATATCTAATAGTTATTAGTTATTACAAAGTAGTCAAATTGGAGTGGTTTCATTGAATAATTTTATTTTTCTAATAGATGTATACACTTCTCCTTAATATAGCTTTGTAATAAGCAAGGATTAAAATATGGATATCGATATATATATATATATATATATCGAGATTTTAATTTTACTGATATATAGACAGATATATCGATATCAACGAATATTTCTACAAGTCACAACATTTATAAATTTATTTAGATTAATAATTAATTTTTTTTCTCAAACTAAGTTATGAAAATTGTTATTAGTATTAATACTTAAATTGAACTAAATAGATGACATTTTCTATATTTTATGAGTATTTATAGAAGATGTTAGAAATATCTATGGATATTTAATTTCGACGTCTAACCCTTCGATTTACAAATGAATCAACATACGAATGGATACTTTCGTCCTTAGGTAATAAATAATGAAGAAAAGTGTTAGAAGCAAATAATTAGACAAGAAAAAAAACCAATACACAAATTGGCTACACCCTCAGTTGGGAGAGAAACTTCTTTTATTGTGTTGGACATATACAAAATACATAGATGTATGAAGGCAAGAATTAAATGATTTATATATAACACCTCTTAAACCCTAAACAAAATAGGCTCAAAATGAAAACAAAATAATCAGTAAGACCTATGCTCCATCATTCAAAGCACCAGATAACACGTTGAAAGCATTTCAACCTCAACCTCTTATAATTGATCTCTAAACCAATCTCAAGCATTCACAAATGCGTTGGAGCAGTGAACGTGTTAATTTAAACTTCTTGATTCCGGTTTAAATATAAGGAAAAAGGAACGATAAGGAATTATCACTTCCTCATCAGAATCCAATGCCATCACTCTGTTTTAAACAAGACATGGGAATTTACAAGAAAGATCTCAAAAGAGAACATTAATTCAGAATAGGTTAGTAATTAGTATACAAAGTAGGTATGCTTTCCAAAAGTTCCTGGACTGTTTCACAATTTTCTGGACTCATTTCAATGAAAGGCTCGGCATTGACGTCGTTCTCGATAAACCTAACTTCACAAAGCTTTCCACCAGCTTCATCAGCAAATGTAACCTTCCTCTTCACCTTCTGGATTGTAGTTGGAGAAGCATTTGAATTGTGCTCGGTTGTATTCTGCAGTTAATTATTTCACAGTTAGGGAAAGATATATTGGTGTTTTCCTTCTGTTTCTCTTACAAGATTATGGTGAGGAACGAACCATTATTTTACAAAAGCGGTTGCAGTCCCTCGACATCATCAAAAGCCATTTCCTCGCACGTGTTTCCGCTTTTGTGGCATCAGCAATGGCTGTTCTCACCTGCCAAAGTACAGAATAGTACATGAGAGGACAGCATAATGTTACTTATATTTGCACTGACTACAAGTTGCATTGAAGTTATTCTGCATGATGTGTATTAAGTGAGAGGCAAGTTCTCTCCTTCATGTCTGAAGTCCAACAAATTTTTACAGGAATAAGCAATGTCCTTAACTGACATAAGCAGCACCCAATTAACCCTTTTATTCAAACAAGACATCTTATCTTTCACCGAGTTACTATCCAAAAGAAGCTGCCAAAAGGTTATAGGATGAATTCTATTGAATGATTCCCCGCAAACAAAAACCTTGAGAAGTGTAAAAAAATGAAAAAAAATCTCCCACAAATAATTGCCAAAGCGCATGACTTGGTTAAACACTTGGCGTGCAGGATTGAAACTAACACTTCATACATCCTAGGTAACAAACACTGAGGGAAAGGAAACATGTAAAATTCACATCAAATTATTAGACGAAGTAGGTTTGTGAAGCATGAAGAGTGTAAGGGAACATGGAAAATTCAACTTCTCAATAAGGTAACAGTAATCGATTGTCAGTTAAGTTATGTTCCCATATATGTTTAGTTACCTCATCTGTGTTAAACTTGAAACTTGTAGCTTTGTTGCCTTCAACATGAAGTCTGTCTTCTACAATTGCTTTCATTGACTTTAACTGATTGGTTAGTTTCAGAGCAAGACATTCTATGTCCTGCATTTGCCTTTGAGTGAATGCAATTGCACTCTCTGAACAATTTTGGACAGTAGCTTGAGGAACTTTAGTTGTGCTCGCTGAATGAAAACTTCTCTTCTTTGATTTCCTTATATTTTGCTCTTGACATATATCAGAATACACTCTTTTCGTCTGGTCACACTCTTCAGCTGTGCCAACCCCGTACTTGTTCTGCTTGAAATATGGTTTGACACCACACACTAAAATGAAAAGAGAGCACAATTAGAAAAATAGGAAATGATAAGTGAAGAAACTATTCCCAAACTATTTGAACTTACCATAATTGTATTCCTAGGGATTTCACTAGGATTTCAAATATACTTATAAAATAAAATAATTACCAAATAATTTATATTTTTCTACGTATTAGTGCCAAGGCTCGCCTGGTAAAATAGGTGTTGTACTCCATTGACGTTTTTCTTTCTCATATAACAAAAACAGAAGCCCAGTCGAAAAGGGGGAGAGTTTAGACTTCCAAAGCTTTTAAGTAGTTCATACTTACCCCTTTCTAAGGAATGTGCTAGCCTTGGCATTTTCTGGTCAACAAAATGTTTTTACATTCTATTTATGGGTTTAATAACTTGCATATTAACGCAGTAAGAACAACTTTTTTTTATCAGACAAATAATGTAAGAAAATTATAAT
This sequence comes from Citrullus colocynthis, assembly GCA_031780015.1. Classification (NCBI taxonomy): domain Eukaryota; kingdom Viridiplantae; phylum Streptophyta; class Magnoliopsida; order Cucurbitales; family Cucurbitaceae; genus Citrullus; species Citrullus colocynthis. The sequence goes on along the minus strand of QLSR01000642.1, from coordinate 625,448 downwards.
AAAAAAAAGGTTTAATATGGGATAATATCAAAACCATGTTCCCTACTAGCCAATGTTTAACTTCAGGAACTTACTTTTGCTTTCTTTGTCATGTAACCGCATAGACTTGATAGCCTTGGACAATCTTTCCTGAGATGTTGGGGAAATAGTCTGAAAGTGAAAGCAAAATAATATAAGCAACCTCCGCATAGCTTTAAACCAAATATTAATTAGATTCAACTTACTGTTCTTGTTGATAACAGCCTTGTTGGATGGCGTTTAGGTTCTTCAAATTGATTAAATTTGTCCACAGAGCCATCGAGATGAGAATCTGGTGAAGTATTTCTTTCTGAATCAGAATAATCAGACATTTGTGGTTGTCTCTCCTTAGCTGGACATTCGTCAAAAGATATCAAATGCTGATCAGAACCTGAGTTACGATCACTGATAGAATTTTTTGAAATACATTTTCCATGATCAGGGCTTAAGTTACTATCACTGGTAGATTCTGATGGAATACTTCTTTCATGATCAAATGCCAACTCGTCTTTATAACTACTCTCAGTTAAACATACTTCAGCTCCAGGACTCATCTCTGGGACTTGGAAGCTATTCAGACATGTGGCCTCGTGTGTAAAGGGTTCACCTTCTGAAACATAAGTGTCACAGCAGTGTTCCTCAGTCAGGGCAATTGCTTCTGACATACCTTCGCTATTATCCTGACATATGACCCCATTTTTAATAGAATTATCTAGAGAAATATAAGTGCCAGAACACTGTTCCATAGTCAGGGGAATAGCTTCTGACATACTATAATTGGATACGTAACTTGGGGTATGTTGTCCCTTCGTGCTCTCCAATGCAGAAAAATCTGAAGGATGGGGTTTGTGTACCTCCAGGTTATCTTCATTCATCCACTTGGTGCTGGATTCCCCTACCATCTGAAGAGTTCCGAGTTCATCGCCTTCCAAACATTCATGGCATGCACTGTTTAGAACACAATGTTTAGCTTTTTCCTCGGATGTTGTCAACCCTATATCTAAATTTAAGTCATCAGATCCAATAGGCTTATAACTCAGACACGAGTTTATATTTTCATCACAGAATAGAGACTGCTCATCAACTATGTAGTTTGTGTTCTGGATTTCTGTCACATCGGTTTCAGGAGTTTCAACTTTAACATCTGCTGGGAGAGGTAGGTCTGAACCAGATGGAAGCAGACCTTGATCACTATTGATCGGGTCAGAATTTCCAATTGTTTTGACGCACTGTGAACTGGTAGATATTCTGCTTGCATCACATTTGGTTTTCAATTTTCTGCGTTTTGAAAGTTTGGACTTCCAGATGCTAAGAGCCACATTAAGATCACTATCATCCTCATCAAGTAACAGGGATGAATGATTAAGTTCACGTCTGGAATGTGTCCTCAGTATTTCCTTATTTGAGTCAACAGATCTTGACTGACTCAACTTTCTTTTCTTGCAACCTTCCATTATCTGTTTTAAAGTCATGCTATCAACTTCTACATCGCTATTTTTCCCGTCACTATCATCTTTACTGCCAGAATCTGAAACTTCGGGCTCATCATTTAATAGTTTTCTTTCTGCATAAAGAACTTGGGTTTCCACCTTGAACTCACATCCATCAGGAATATTTTCTTCCAAACCTTCTCTTGACCATTGTGTTTGGAGGGATTCATGAGCTTTGACATCTATAGATCCATATATGTCAGTAAGCTTCTTAAATACGAGTGCGGGCTTTCCACGGTTGATGTTCAAAACTTTAGTTATCACACCACCTTTAGTGGAATGGATATAATGCAAATGACTGAAACTTCGTAATTCCATTGGATAAGTATGATTCTTCCCCTTATTGAACCAAGATAATCTTTCTCCTGCGGTGCAAAATACTTATTTAGTAATGGTAGCAAGAAATTCGTCAAGACAGCATGATTCCAAACAACAAAGGGAAAATTGAGGATCAAAATAGTGTAGGTTCACCGCCCAAAAATCTTATAGATCTTCAAACTCAAGGAAATTTTCAATAAAACTGCTCCAAACTGGGAACATTGTTACAAGCAAGTCTAATATAGTTGAAAACCTTTTGACCTCAGGACTCGACACTCAAATTATTGATGAACAAAAGAATCGACGCGTTTGTGCAGTCAGTGGCCAGGTAACTAGCAAGTGCGTGAAAAATACCGAGCAGTCCGTTAAACAAAGTACGCTGTTCACAAACTATTAGCCATCGCAAGTAAATCCTCCACGAAACACATTCATAATTAACTTTAAACTTTTAGATATAAAATTGCAAAATCCAGATACCGACATTAACATTACTCGACTTGACCATGGACATTAGAGAACTACAAGCGTATACGTTAGAGAAAGGTAATCCGATCAACTAAAACGCCTGAATCTATATACGAGAATAATGAACAGAAAGCATAGATCCCAAAATAAACCGATAAAATAGGTGAGCTAATTCAACGGAATATGAAAATAAAAGGAAACATTTCCAAATCTGATCAAGGAATCGGCATCCACCGATTGAACAACAGTACCAGATAAGTAAGAGCAGAGATTGACTAACCAGTGATAAGACTCTCTGAATCGCCGGTGGCGAGGTTGAGAAACGATGGAGAAGTAGAGAGATCAAAGAGCAGACGGCGAAGCAGGGCACTCCAGCGGAAGAAAAAAGCGGGAGGGAGATCTAGGGCCAGTTATGCGAACAGAGGAGAGATATTAGAGAGACTGAGAGAGGCTTGAGTTTCGCGCCAATTCGCTGGCGGGAAATCGAGAGAGTGAATGAAACTGTAGAAAAATAGAGCGAAGCCCTTTCTATAGCGTGCCCCAGATCTGGCCCAATTTCCAATATGCGTTACTTCAAATCTGACCGTTGATTTTGTTGACGGGAAAATAAAAGACGCGCCTTTGACTTCGGATCTTTTGGGAGTTGGGTAGGTATTGTATCGTATTTGTATTTGAGGGCCGTATCCAAATACCTTTTTCCATTAAAAATATACAGATTAAAATATCATTTTGGTTCTTATACTTTATAATTTATTTAATTTTTATATTTATACTTTCAAACGTCTAATTTTAGTTCATATTCTTTTAGTAAATTTTAAAACTAATCCCTCAAAGTTAGTTTTTATCGAAATTAATTAAATAATCATACTAATTTTGTGTGTACGCAAGTAAACACAATATATGAATATGATTTCAAAATTTATGGTGAAAATACTAATAAAAAAATTAATTAAAAATCTACATTAAATTAGTAAAGGGACTAAATTTCAAATTTATTAAAAGTATGGGGATTAAAATTGAACAAATTTCAAAGTACAAGTATCAAAATGATACTTTAATAAAATACATATCTACATTTATAATATAAAATTATTTTTTAAATATAAAAAATATCAAACTATATAATTTGTCCATTATTGGTAAACCGTGAAATTTTTATATACTTGTAAATATTTTGGTTCATCCTATCCTATTTAAAAACATCCTTAATATATATTTATAATCTATGATAGGAGATTTTTTGTCAAAAAAAAAGGCCATGATGTATGATTTATTAAAAAGCTATATTGTGAAAAACATTTTTAGCATATGGCCCTTCTTCAATTTCATATTTACAAAATACACTCTTGACTATTAATTATTATGGTAAAATTAGAGTTTTGTTTCAATTTGAGATTCAATTTGGTTTTAAGTTTCTGGATTCACACTTTTAACGTTAGTTTTTCACTAAATACTAAAGTCCCATTTGGGAGTAATTTTGAAATATTTAAGATTACTTTTATTGAGTTAAAATCACCCTGAAACACACATTTTATTACTCAAAATCAATTCAATGCTTTATTTTACACTTTTAAATGCAAAATTAATATCGTTCAAACTAGGTTTAAATGATTAGAAATATAGTTTAGAGGAATTTTGAAATGAAAACAAGGAAGTACCACTCTAAAACATGCTCGCACTCTTAGTTGGCGCTAATGCCTATTAATTAATTTAAAATAATTATGAAGTGAAATTTTATAATTAATTTCAATAGTTATAAGAAACTAATGAAGTTTGATTAATTATAATTATTTTAAGTGAATAGACATTAACACTGAATATTGAAAGTGAGTTATTTAGTTTTTTTTAAAAAAAAACCAAGGTTAAAAATGTAAATATTAAAACCGAGAGATCATATCGAAACAAAACTCAAATTTTAATAATAACATTGTAGTATTTTGAAATATAAAGACTAATTTGAAATTAAACTCAAAACTCAAGGACTAAAATGTAGCATTTTGAAATCTGTTGACCAAATGAAAATTAGACCATAAATCTAGGGCCCATTTAATAACGTTATTATTTTATGTTTCTTATTTTTTATTCTTATTAAAAAAAAGAAAAAACAAACCCCTTTAATAATAGTTCCCGTTTTTTGTTTCTAAATCTTAAGAAACATTTATATTTATAGTATATTAAAAGATAAGAATCTTGAAAAAAGAAAAATTTTTTTGACACTTTTGTCCATCATTTATTTTACTTATTTACACAACATGTCATTATCAATTAAATATAAATACTAAATTAATTATGCACGTTTTAGAACTTTTATTTATTTTTATCAAATATTAATTAGCTTTACTGTTATAGTTTTACAAATATACTCTTTTTTATTGGTTTATTATCGGTTTATAAATTTTTATAATGATTTTTTTGTTTTTTTCATTTTAATTTTCGCTCCTTATTCTTTCATTATCAAATTTTATGAATTTTAATTTATCTAAATTATTTAAACCCCTCTAAATAATATAAGTAATTCGCCCAACTTTATATATGTTCTCTCCCAATTACATTGTTTAAGTTTTTTCCCTCTTTGTTCATTCCCTTTTTAACATAAAGCTTATTTGAATTTTTTTTATTAATAAAATGTTGAGTGCAAACTTATAATTACACTTTTATTTTTAAACTTATTCAACTATTGAAATTTTATTGTTAATTATAATTAAAGGTAAAAGAATGAGATAGGGGAAGAATATGAAATCTAAAGTTTTCTTAAATTGCTTTCTAAAATAATTATATAGATTATGATATTACATTTAATTATATCAATATTGAAATTTCAAAATTTAAAGTAAGAAGGATTGGATTTGAAGAATTATAATATAAATAGTTCGAATTTATTAAAAGTTATCTCTTCATTTCTATATAAATGAAATTTAAAGTTATGATCGATTTTAAATTATAATCAATAATAAAATAAATAAATTTTGAAATCTCAATAATTTTGTTATTCTTTATTTTTTATAATTAAATGTCAATTTTATACAAATTTCTAACAAAACTTCAAAGGTTTTCAATAAAGCAAATTTGGTTTTCTCATTTCATAATTTTTATGCTTCTCCTTATAACTTTTGGTTGGATTGGTTACGTTTCCTTATAAAATTGTTTATATAAATATTTTCTAGATTGTATTATCATAAAAAAAAAAGAAATAAATATTATTATTATTATTAAAGTAGTCGATATACCTCAATATTTGTTTTTTTAATTTTAAATTGTAATATATAATCACTTATTAATTTCTCTCTCTTTTTTTAGTTGAACAACCAAAACTAATACATCTCATTATTTTAAAAAATTGTCTAATGAATATTAGATATAAAAAATAAATAAACTATTTATTTAGATAGAAAATATATTATACAAATGTGGGAAGCACGTTCTAAAATTCTAGTTTCTAAAAAGTGGGCGAAATTGGAAAACAATAAAAAGTAGTTTTTGAATTTATTTCTATTTTAACGTTCTCATAAATTATTATTCTCAACTTTTAGTGTATTGGTATCATGAGCTCGTGAGTTTAAATTTTCTTTCACGAGTCATGAGTTCAAATCCCACTTTAAGTAATTTTTTTTTAACATATTTTTTTAAAGAATTTATTTTTTCACTACATTTTTTTTTACTTTTTTATTAATTTTTTTATTTATAAAATAATTCTCTTACATTTATATTTTATTTTATTTTTTAATTTTAAAATTTTCTAATATTTAGATTTATATATTAATTTAATGTTCAGTATGTATATTAGTTTTTATATTTAAAAGACGATTACTTTTATTATTTATCTTGTTTTCATCTTTTATATTTTATTATTTATTTTTTTATTAATTTTGCAAAAGTTATGCTATAATTATATTTTATTTTAATTTTGAAATTTAAAATTATCCCTTTATATATTATTTTAAATTTCAACATGTATATTAATTTTGTTTACATTCCAATTTTGAGTATTAAATTTTTTAATATACATGTTTATATATTATTTTAATTATAATATTCTGAAACGAGAAGAATTTGCAATATTTAAATTTTGTCAAATAAGCCATTTATTTGACTTAACTTTAATATTTTACAATCACACATTTACATAATTATATAATTAAGTTGGATTTTGACTTGCATCATTTAAGACAAATTAACCAAATTAGAGATAATAGTGCAGATCAAATTTGGCAACATATGAAGGATATGATATAATTTTGTTATTATATTTAGTTGTCACAAAGACTTACTTCTACTAAATGACAAGTTTTGATAATATTTTTTTCGATGTTTAATGTATGACATATCTTCTTTTATATATATATATATATATATAAACAATAAACAATAAATAATTATTAAACAATTTTTTTTTCAAGAAACGGAAAATATTAATAATTATCAAACATAGTCTTGTTTCTTGTTCTAAAAAAGAAAAACCAGGAAACAAGAAACAGGAAATGGGGAATGGGAAATTCGCCCCTAATAATCAGAAAAGTATTTTTATTTAATCAAGAGTTTTTGTAATGTTTCCAACAACTCATTTTTTTCATTTTTTATAAAGACTCATCCATCACTTGTAACTAAAAAAGCGAGGTTTCCTTCACCACTTTTTTCATTAACCAACGAAAACTCATTGTTAGATGTTGTGAAGGTGTAAATTGGGATAACTTAAGGTCATACAAACAAAAATAGAAGAAGGGAATCGTATGCTTGCTTGGCTCAATGGCGATGGAGAAGATATACTTGAGATCGAGCATAACTAGAAGATGTCTCATAGCTTCCACGATCCAAAAAAAGAGATATTGATTTTTCCTTTTGATGCTTACTGTTTTTCTTTTATAATGTTACGAGCATAATTTCCAGTCCTGTCCTTTCTTCTGCGAGTGCACGCTTAAGATGGGAGGTTGTGTTGACCTTTTGAGGCATGTGCAATTTAGCACCGAGGTCTTGCCAAATTTTACTTTGAAGGCAATAAATCTTCCGTGACACAACAATAATTGATATTTGGTTCTAGCATAATTTAATTGACAAGAATGGTACTTTGATGAGACATTTAAAATTTGTCTCTTTTTCTTTTTGTCCTTTTGTTACAAACTAGGTTGTTCGTCATGCTCTTGATTTTTCGAATTTTTATCGTTTTGTTTTCTTCCAATTTAGAAGATTTAGGGAGAAGTTGGAAATCCAATTTGCAATGCAAATTGATGATCTTCTTTCTTCTTCTTCTTCTTTCTGTTTTTTTTTTTTTTCGATGCCCTCCCAAGGAATTTTTTTTTTAAATAATGTTTTCTTAAAAAATAATTCCAAAAATAGGGTGGGGGGAAAGAAATGGCAAAATTGGGGTTTTGAAACCGTGGACCCGGTGCACGATTTCCACTGAAATCGTGTACCGGGTACACGATTACCCTGCGACAGTGTCAGCATGCAGTCTGCATGTAGAAGCATGCATTGACCGAACTCGTGGACGGGGTCCACGAGTCCGCTTCTTTAAATCACCGCCGGCAGCTTCTCCTTCTCAAACAAATCTTCATTTCTCTCTTTTCACTCTTCAATTCTCTCCTCATATCTCTCCTTTCACTCTTCATTTCTTTCCTCACTTCTCTCATTTCTCTTATTTCACTTCTCGTTCATCATTGTCGCTGTCATTTCTCTTCTTCTTCTCAAACCATTCCCTTTTTGTGCCGCCGCCGCCATATACATATGCATATACATTTTCCTTTCTAATTATCTTATAAATATACAATAGTTATATACGTTTTGTTTTGCATGAATGAATAAATTTGTATATGTAGACGTTTTGCATGCATGAATAAATTTAAAAAATTTAGGTTTTAGTGTTGATTGTTATTCAGCGTTTATTGTTATAGGAATAATTATTGGTAAATAATGTGGTGGGAAATTAGTTATATTGGGTAGTAAACTCGTGGACCGGGTCCACGAGTTTATAATTTTGGGTAGATTTGGACTAATTTTTTTTTTTTTTAACCTTTACAGTTGTAAACGAATTTAAATATGTCGTTTTGTCCAGAATATTTAGTTATTATTGAAGCTGGAAATTGTGCGGATAGTGACATTGATGTAGAAATTGATGAATTGTTTGGAGAAGGAGGAAATATAGAAAATGAAAATGAGTTGGTTTAGTCGGAGATATTTACACAGATAGAATGGGAAATTACTGATTCAGTTTGTGAACAAGGATCAACCTTGAAGGAAAGGGGAAAATGTACAGATAACTCTAGTATAATACAAAAAGGAATGATATTTGATACGAAAGAAGACCTACAAATGGCAGTAAAAAAATATTGTGTGACTGAACACTACCAAATATCTGTGGTAGAATCGAACCAAGATATTTGGTATGTGCGATGCAAGCAATGGGATGAAGGTTGTAGGTGGAGGTTGCGTGCATGTTGGCGCAAAATTCATGGGATGTTTGAAATTATTAAACTTGGAGAGAACAATACTTGTTTATACACAGAATTGGCATAAGATAATTCACAACTTGATTCTAATTTCATGAGCATTGAAATTCAAAATTTAGTTAGAGTTGATCCTAGTGTGCTTGTGGCGGTACTACAAGAAGCACTTAAAAAACAATACGGATATAACGTCAAATACAAACGTGTGTGGGAAGCTAAGAAAAAAGCTTTGGTTGTAGTCTTCAGCGATTGGGAGAAATCGTATTTAGAACTTCCGTACTGGTTGAGTGCTGCTGTACACTACAATCTTGGTACACGAGTATATTGACATTTTCTCCCTTCTGATGTGCCTGGTAAAACTATATTTGGTCGTTTTTTTTGGGCATTTGGTCCTGCAATTGAAGGGTTTAAGTACTGTAGGCCTTTAATTCAAATAGATGGAATCCATCTTTACGACAAAGTATAAAGGGAAATTGCTCACTGCTTTGTCTATTGACTCGAATGGGCATATATTTCCTCTTGCATTTGCTATTGTTGAAGAGGAAAATACATCTAGTTGGTCATGGTTTTTATGGGTATTGCGCGAGTATGTTATTGACCGAGAAGGGATTTGCTTAATTTCGGATAGACACAGAAGGATCATTGCAGCAATTAACAACGAGGAAATTGGTTGGGCTGAACCTAAAGCATGTCATCGTTATTTTTTACGTCATGTTGCGAGTAATTTCAATTCCAAATACAATTCAAAGCAACTTAAATATTTGGTGTTTAAGGCTGGAAATCAACACCAAAGACGTAAGTTCATTCGAAACATGAAAGAGTTAAAGAAATTGAACCCTGAATGTCTTGAATATTTTTCTGATATCGATTTGAATAAATGGATGCAATCACACAATAATGGGTATCGCTTTGGGTGGATGACAACCAATGCAGTTGAATGTTTGAATGGGGTATTTAAAGGAGCTAGCATGTTACCGATCACATCGATTGTTAGGTTAATATTTTATCGGACAATCTTATACTTTGAACGCCGTAAACAAGAAATAAGTGAAGCACTCGATCGTGGTGACATGTACACAGAATATGCCATGAGAAAGCTTAAAAGGTGGGAGAAACGAGCAACTGCACATACAGTGACGTCGGTTGACAGGGAAACACAAAGTTTTGAAGTTCGAACTGGCATCAGTAGGGTTTCTCCTTACAAAGGCCAAAACATACAAGTAGTGTGCTTGAAAGAGGGGACTTGTTCTTGTAACAAGTGGGAGTTTTTCAAGATTCTATGCTCTCATGTAATTGCAATTTGTAATTACATGCGTTTGTCATACGTGCATCTGATTGATGAATACTATAAATTGTCTCATTTAAAGTTATGCTATGAATGTCGCTTCCATCCAATATAGCACCCTGACTATTGGCCAAAGTTATCATTTACGGAAGTGCATCCTAACACAAACTTATTAGGGGAGCATGGTAGACCCAAAACTTCACAACTTCATAATAAGATGGATTGGCGCGAGGCAGGCACGAAAGTTCAACGTGAGATATGCAAGGGATCAGGGTATAACAAGCGTACCTGTCCACTCTATAATTTAGGAGCTTCATCTTCGAGTCGTTCATAGTTTAGCAAGCATTGTATTTCGTTTATTTAACATTGTAATGAATTTTGTTTATTTAACATTGTAATGTATTTCGTTTATTAAACATTGTAATGTATTACGTTTATTTAACATTGTAATGTATTTCATTTATTAAACATTGTAATGTATTTCGTTTATTTAACATTACAATGAATTTAGTTTATTTAACATTGTAATGTATTTCGTTTATTTAACATTGCAATGAATTTAGTTTATTTAACATTGTAATGTATTTCGTTTATTTAACATTGTAATGAATTTTGTTTATTTTAACAGTGTTGAATATGGATCATGGTCCATTTAACCCTGTTCAGCTATATCTTCAAAACACTCACCGATCACAGACAGTATGGGATAATGTATCCACCATGGTACTATGTTGTCGAAGAAGAGAGGTAGTTTCTCAGCATATTATACCGTTCGATGAACGTATAGTGCCTTATCTACAACAGGCCGATTTTATTGGGGTTACACAAATTGGATTCATACAGTTGGACTGACACCTCATTACTGCTTTAGTAGAGCGCTGGAGACCAGAGACCCACACATTTCATATGCCTGGTGGGGAATGCACCATTACGCTGCAGGATATTGCAGTACAATTTGGACTACCAATGGACGGAGAACCTGTTACTGGTTCTTTGCAACATGATTGGAAACAGATTTGTGAAGATTTCTTAGGCGTTCGACCACTTGACTTAAAAGGCTCAAGGTTGAGTCTCCCGTGGTTAGCCTCTCAGTTTACAGAATTGTCTCCTGATGCCGATGATGTCAGTATACAGAGATATGCACGAGCATATATCATGCAGCTTATCGGAGGCTTTCTGTTCGCTGACAAGTCCAACACGCTGGTGCACTTAATGTTCCTCCCACTACTGGCCAGTTTTGAGCAAGCTGGTAATTATTTGTGGGGTGGTGCTTGTCTTGCATGGCTGTACAGAGAATTATGTCGAGCCAGTCATGCACAAGCTTTGGATATAGTAGGCCCACTGATACTACTTCAAGTATGGGCCTATGATCAATTTAGCATTGTTGCACCACAAGTCCAATTACAACCTCCATAACATTTTATTGGACGTCCACTCAGTGCTAGGTATTATTTTCTGTATATATTAATTTCTTTGTCAATACAATTAGCAAAGTATTTAATTGTTTTATATCCATGTGATAGATGGAGCGGTGTATTAGCTGCATCTGAATAATCAGCAAACATGTTGCTGGTATATCGCTCAATATTTGACCGTTTGATGCAAAATCAGGTAATAATAAATATTTTGCATATAACTGAATATTACATATGTTTTTAGGTTCTAATTATTCTTGTACATGGTTTCAAATCAATTGGATGCCATATACACCACATGTTATGTCGTTGTTGTCTGATTACTATCATGATGGACAAGACATTTGGTTGACGGTCAGCCCACTTATATGCTTTCATATCGTAGATTGGCATCAACCAGATCGAGTGTTGAGACAATTCGGTATGCGGCAAACAGTTCTGACGTTGTGTAATACAAAACTCCCTCAACTACACCAAATCGATTTAAGAGGTAAACACGACCAAAACTGGCGTCAAATTCATGCAGAGTATATATCATTTTGGGGTGCACGACATGGCCGCTATGCATAAGGAGAAATAATAAACGAGTCAGATGTGTCTAATGATTATTTGTCCTGGTACGACTCTATCACAAGAAGATTTATCACACTTGACGGTGCCTACTATTACTGCATGGTAAGCATTTTATTATGTAGTGTTTTTCAATTACATGCTAAGAATATTCTTTTATACTTATATATTTTTTTTTATCATGCAGAATAATTTTGTCTACGATGTGCACAGTTACTCCTTATAACACAATTTACCAGAGTTGAGTTCAATGTGTGAGCAAAACATGGTAAATGTTGAAGAAATCATTCAACATATAAGGAGGCTCAATGTTGCTGACACTGATCGAAAACGTATTCGTCGTAGACGACAGAGACAACGTGATGAAGGTGTTCTAGAGCAACCCGATGACCAGGAACCTCACATATTACAACCAGACATTGCATCCGATTCTGGCCATCAACAGGAATATTATGCACACGATAAATTTCAATCTGTCGTCATCCAATAGGATATCGACGATGTAATCCACCAGAAACAACAAATATGAAGTGCCTATGCCTCGTCGTGGACAACATGCGCGAAGAAGACCACCATGTGGCACTTGATTTGTATTTTAAATTTTCTGATTTGTATTAACTTTTTATCTTTAACTAAATGAATTAATGATTTTCCATTACATTTTCAAAAATTAAGAATCGATTAAACTAATACAATAATTGATGAACACAAGTAAGAAGCAAATTTTCATTTAAGTGGGTAATTAATTAATTAATTAACTTATTTATCATGGGAAAAAAATCGGACAATTTTGGACGTATCATGGGAAAAGAACGGGGGTAAGAAGTCTTTTTATCAAAACTCAAACCATAAATACTATCCGAAATAGTGAAGGGTGCTTGATAATATTCCATTCCTTGAAAGCCTGTGAATACTAGAGCCAGTGAAACGGTAGCTACTAAAGCGTAAACTGTCCGTTCCTCCTTCCCCACGATTATAGCATGACCAGTCCAACTTGTTGTTGTTGTGTGTGGGAAGGCAAACTCGTGGACCCGGTCCACGAGTTTGGTGAAAATCGTGGATCGGGTCCACGAGTTTGGTCAACACTCGTGGACCCAGTCCACGACTTACTTACACAACGACCGACACGTAGGAAATTTGACTGAAATCGTGTACCGGGTACATGATTTCACCACCCCAAGTTTCAAATTATTTTCCAAGTCACCTTATTTTTGTCATTAGTTTTTAAACCACCCTATTTTTTAAATTTTTTTTAAATAACATTATTCTTTAAAATAGTCTCCTAAGAGGTACTTTTTCTTTGCGTTAGCCGTTTGTGAAGTTTCAGTTTAGAAGAGAGAAGGTGGAGGAAGAAAAATAAATAAACTTAAACTTGACCAAAGTAAATTAGTAATCTTCGTGCACGTGTCCATCTAACGATACAGGAGACTTCAACTTGACCAAAGTAAAACTCCTTTCTTTCCCTTCTCAACCAAATGGTCGGAAACCAAGAAATTGACCGAAACGTTTTGACACTATTTCGCCTGCGATCACCACACCACACCACTCTTTTCAAAAGCTCTACTTCCTGATTCTGCCACACTCTCCATCTCTGTTTTTCTCTTCTTTCTATTGCACTTTTAATCTCTATTAACTTCTCCCGGATTCCTCAAAAAAAAAAAAAAAAAAAGACAAACCCCTGTTAAATTTTGGGCGCCCAGATCCGAACGGAATCAGAGATCCACGATTTAAGTTCACTTTGGATGGCAACCCATTGAACAGCTTCTCCCCAGCTTCTTCAATGGCGAATCCGCGGAAAGGCGAGCTCCTTTTCATCTATTTTCTATTCGTTTTTGCTTTTCCCCATGTTTCTAGGGTTTTTGGGTGTACTGCCAGCTCCTTTGAGCAGAATCAATCTGAAACTGAAGTTCCTTTTGAAATTAGACAATATGATGTACTCAAAAATCTCGAGGAGTTAGTGAGAAACCTTAGCGATGTAGTTTCTAAGCTGGAGTTGAGGTTATCTGATATTCCCACGGCTGTGCATAGAGAGAAATTGAATACTGATGCTTCGAGACGGGTAGTGCCTGAGGTGGTTAGTTTAGGCGGGGGTAAAGGGAAAGAGGATGGTCTGAATGATGGTGGAGATGGCGGTTTGGACAATAAAATACAAGATGGGGGTAGGACGAGAGCCGTTTCGGTGACCAAATACAGTGCATTTTGGTCTGAGAGGTTCCACTTTTTGTCGGCTGTGAAACTGGAGTCTGATGCTACTTGTATCAATGTCTTGCCTCTTAGGGATTTTGAGGGGCATAGCAAGTATGTTGCGGTTGGAGATGAAAGAGGGAGAATTTATGTGTTTGTAAGAAATGGAGATGTTGCGGTTGAGCTTCGTACCATGTCTGAATCACCCATTACAGCAATGCTTTCCTATATGTCCATTTATAAGAACGAGACCCTTTTGGTCACTGGGCACAAGAATGGGGGAATCTTGATGCATCGGATTTGGGAGGGATCAAACGGGGAGGAGTTGAATTCTATTTCCATGGAACATGTTGTGGATTTTGTGGCCACTGGCAGTCGGGAGGACGAATCACCGATTTCCATATTGGAAGTGCACCATGTTGGGAGGACGAGGTACATTCTGTCTTCAGATGTCAGGGGAAAGATCAAGGTTTTCAAAGAAGATGGTTCAGTTTATGGTTCTGTCATGCCGATGAGCAGGCCAATAGCATTCTTGAAGCAGAGGCTTTTGTTCTTGACAGAAAGTGGCGCTGGCTCATTGGATTTGAGAAGCATGAAACTTAGGGAGTCCGAATGTGAGGGATTGAATTATTCTCTTGCTCGGAACTACGTGTTTGATGCCACGGAGCGATCTAAAGCCTATGGTTTTACATCAGATGGCGATTTAATTCATGTCTTGTTGTTGGGAGATATAATGAACTTTAAATGCAGGGTCAGATCTAAAAGGAAGTTTGAGCTTGATGAACCACTTGTCTTTCAGGCACTTAAGGGTTATTTGCTTGTGATCAGCGATGAGAAGGTTCATGTTTTCAACGTGTCGTCTCAGCATTATGTTAGAGTTGGTGCACCAAGGCTTATATTTTCTGCTGGTCTAGATGACATCAGGTCATCTTTCCTAAATTACCAGAATTTGGATTTAGAGTCTGAAGGAAAATTTATCCCCTTAATATCTAGCGATCGTGAAAAGCTTGTGGTTCTTGGACTTGGGGGTGGATATGTAGGAATGTATCGCTCTAATCTTCCAATTTTTAAAGGGGAGTTCAATACAATGCTCTGGACAAGCCCTGTTCTGTTTTTCATACTCTTTCTCTTTGGAGCTTGGCATTTCTTTGCCAAGAAGAAGGAGGCGCTCACATCATGGGGACCCGATGACCCTTTTACTGCCACTTCACCAACTACTGGAGCTCCAATGGGAACTGGATCCAGCGAGCGAGCATCTTTCATAGACACTCCTTCAAGAAGTACTGACATGATGGATCTCAGAGGTGGTGGTGGCCTAAGAGGACCACCGCGGCGTTATGGTTCTCCCACAGGGTATCCTGGTGGGGCAACAAGTTCCTTTAGGCCAGCTACGTCTAGTGACCACACCTCCAGACCGGCTGCAGTTGATCCAAATTATAGAGCAGCCTCTGAGCTAAAATTCAGGGGCTCACCTTTAGAACCTCCAGGATTTCCAAAACGACGGGAGCCTCTATTTGCAAACAATCAAGTGGTCAATCAGGTGGTGGATGAAAGCAGTTAAAAGGTGACTAGATATCAGCTAGAAATCTTTGCTTCAAACAGTTTCACGTTCCTTAATCCTGATTACCTTTTTTTTTTTTTTTTCTAAATTCCCGATTGCTTGTTTGCTGGTCGGGTATGAACGCGTTTGATCTCGCAATATATCTATATCTCTTTTTTGTAGTTGCATACAGAGCAAAAGAAAAGAAAAAAAAGATAGTGAAAAAATGCAATTTCATCTCGAAACTGTTGTTCCCCTTTGTCATCTATTGCAAAAGAATTCCATCATACCGGCACAATCTTTAACATCAAAGTTCGAGTCTTAACTTATATTCAGCTTCTTTATGTGCCCTGAAATTGTTTATCAGTAGAAATAGGAAGAATCAGAAGTTACTATAGGCAACTTATCTCGAAATGGAGTCATAGTACGTTGGGGTTCTTGCTTGTCTGTGTAAGTTTAGTTCATTTGTTTGAAACTCCTTGTTAGCAAATTGTCGATTTTCAGTATGGACAACTTATTCCAATCGATATCGTGTTCTTCTTGTTCAGTGTAGACTTACACTTGGGATAGCGACACCGACCAAATTGACTCGGTCTACTCGTTTAGGTCAGTTTAGATGGATTTCACCAACTTAATTTTCCTTTGGCATGGTGTTTGTGAGGAATAGAAGCAATGATTCTGAGGTCAAAGGCCAGCATGAGAGACCCGCAGTCTATATGAATAGCATTATTGTAAACAGGAGAAAAAAGGCAATTGGGTTCCATTCATCTTGAAGTTGAAGACACTAGTTTTTGCAATCAGAAAAAAGGAGATCAAAAAGCAACTCAAAAAGTTGAATCAAAATTGCGATGATTATCTGTCAGTCTCTTCTTTTTCTCCTTTCTATCCCTGTGAAAATTCTCCACATCATGCATTGTTCTACCTTTTTTTCATTGCTATTTTTGTAATTTTTTTGTTCTTTTGGTTGGATGGTGTGTAGTTTCCTGCTTTTCTTTCAACTCCAAATTATCACGTTTGAAACGACTTAAATGAAATTTGACCCACTATTTAAAATTGATTTATTATCTTTTTATTGTGCAGTCATGAAGTGAAATTACTAAATTGACTAGTTGTCTACACTAATACTTGACTCTTGCTCTTGATTCTCGACTTTTTATGCTCGTTTTTCTTTTCCTCTTTTTGTTTATTAATGTAATTTTTTCTTAATTCTTGTTACTTGCCATTAAGTATGTTTAAAGGAGTGACAACTTGAAAAATATCAGAAAAAAGAGGGAAAAAAATATTCAACGATTAACAAGAGCGAGGTATCGGCGTGTGGATTTAGACAAGGCTTGTTCGGAAATTGTCTTGAATGTGTTAAATAATTGATTTTTTTTTTCTTTTCTAGTTGTTTCGAAACCATCCTTTGAGATTGTGGACTAATTGTAACTTTTGAAATGTTAAAACCACAATTAATTTTCTTTTCCAAAATTAATGTTACCTGAGTTATGTTCATTATAACTCAAAATTAACAATTATGTCAATTTAAACCTTAAATTTTCATAATTGAATAAACGTTTACTTAAATTCAACTAAAAACCATTGGTATAAAATTAAATTTCACCTAAAATCCTACCCAAGTAGTCAAAAAAAATAAAATAAATAATCACGTGAATCTTCCTAAAATATAAAGAAGTTGAAAAGAACAAAAATTACTTTTATCCGTTTGATTAAAACATTTTTTAAATATTGCATTAACTATTACATTTAAATAAGTCTTGTACATAGGAAAAGTATGCTCTAACGATTCTAATACGAAATTGTGAAGGTTTAAATTGATTAATTTATCATTGTTTTGGACTTTGATTGATACACTTATTGATTTAAGTGCTACAATTTTAAAAGTTTAGAGTAAAAATTAATTTTTTCATACTTAATTTTATAAGAAAAACATCAAATAAATAGAACCTAAATGTCAGTGTTCTATGATAATTTGCTCAATAAACTACATCTTAATGATTACGGAATACAAATGTAAATTATTTTTACATTTGTTTCTCTTATGATTCTAACTTCTCAGTCAAACATGCAATCTCAGGTAATTTGTCCTATTTTGTTTGCTTGTTTGGTATATTTTAAGTCCCACGTGGTGCATGCTAGCAGCCAATTAGGGGTTGCCACGACATTGAACATCCAAATGCAAGAATTATTACCGAGCTGAAAAAGGGAAAAAGTTACTACTGTTTTGATGCATAAAAAATTACTATTAACCACAAGGTCCACAACTTTCCATCTTTTCAGTTGCAATTCCCAATAAATATAAAAATAAATAAAAATCTACAAACAATAATTTAAAATGCATATCAGCAATTCAGCATTAAGTACATAGAGGGAACATACAACCAAATTTTATTTCTAACCGTAAATCTAGCGTGGTAGGTGAATCAACAACGCTTGAACTTTTATTTTTTCAAAAAGAAAAAATAAACACTTTTTCGATTAAATATTATGTTTATTAATTGTTGTCCAAAATTACCATAAGGCAGTGGGAGGAGGCATAGGAAACAAGCGCCCCAAAAAAAGAATGTTAGTGTCTTGGTGTTTAGTCAAGTCAATGAATAGATCCTAATTGGATAAATAAACGAATTGGATCCAAATTGACACTATTGTCGTCACTCGTGATCGTCTAGGTGTGTCAAAGTACATGTTTATAAATAGTCTTATTCGACCACCACAAAAAGGAGACTAAGTAATCTCTTGAGAAAAGACTCAATCTTACTTCTCTGTGTTTGGCTGAATTAGCCAATCCTTGTATTAACATAAGTATCAGAGTACAATAGAATTGACACCACACCGGTGCAAGAATCTCTTGTATAGGTCTAACTCAGAGAATGTTGAAACCATATCAAAGAGTAGTAGGCTGGAGGTCAAGCCTATCAGACACCTTGTAGTAAGCCTAATAAAAATTAGATTCGACAACAATAAGATAAATCGATGTTCAATCTTAGACGGATTTCTAATGAGAAAATAGAGTAAGCCAACGTAATATGAAAACCTCTTGAATTTTTTTTATTTCTTTTTAAGTGCCAACAAATATAAATTTTACCGTTCAAAATCAACTAACAAAATTAAGTTAAATAAAAACAAATGCATGAGCGATAAAATCATGATCTACGTAAAGTCTCAAAATTACGTTTCTAAACACTCACAATAGAAGTATACTCCTTCAAAACCTCCATCAATTTATAAGATATTTCTTTCAAATATGCATGAATATTTATAATAATTCTTCAATAAAAAGTAAGACATTATAATAGTTGTTAAAAAGGAAAAACACATTTGGTGTTAGATTGTACATAAAGTAGCAACAATTTAATTTTTATACTTTTAAATTTGTATCAATTTGCTTTCAAAACCTTAATATATATATATATGAACGATCCAGTTATTTTAAACGTGTTCTTTATGGTAGATACCCTATCAAAGTTATGTGCCAATTTTAACGAATTATGATTTGGTTTTATAATTTACATTCATTTAATCTCTAATCAATTTATACTCTACCTACGTTTAAGAAAACAATCCATTAAATCTTAGCAATACTATTCAAATGACAAAGACCAAATCGTTATAGCTCTTATAACATATAAATTGATTTGTTACAACTTTGCTTGATAATCATTTCAATTTTTTATTATTGAAAATCAAATCTATTTACTCACAATTTCTTACCATCATTTGCATATTTCTTAAATAAAATAATTGAATTCCTAAGCCAAATTCCAAACACAAAAATAATATTTTAAAAGTTTAGTTTTCAAAATCCTATTTGGTTTTTTAAAATATTGGTAAAAGGTAGATAAAAAATCAAAAAAATTAGACGCAAAAGATTATTTATAGATTTAATTTTCAAAAATCAAAAACAAAAAACCACAAAAATACTAAACGAGAAATACGTAATATTATTTAATTTAAAATAACATTTTGATTCTCATATTATGAAGTATGTTTAATTTTAGTCTATATACTCTTAATTCTCCAATTTCAGTCACTAATTTAATATTTAAAAGTAAAATTTTATCAAATTTAATTAAACAATAATAATAAACTTCATAAAAAAATAAAATATGTCAATTTATTTTTAAAATTTATAATAAAATATTGTAGATAATAAAAAATTATTAAAATTAAAAAATTAATAATAAACTCTCGTAATGATTTATTGAAATTATGAAAACTGAAATTGAATTAGATATTTTAACTTATAATTATGTGGCAAATTATTAAAAAAGAATTAAAATGTTTAAAAACTAAATCAGCAGCGACTAAAGTTTAAGGTCTAAAATAGTAATTGAGATAGTTGTGTAAAAATCAATTGAATAAATGTGATGTGTAAGGGAATCTTGCAGACGTGTTCAAATTGGTTAGCCATCATTTCTTCCAATAACTGAAATTTCGAAAAAGCCCCTAAGTCCTTTTATATAAAAAATGATGATTGTAACTTTTGAAAAATAGGTGATGTCTATTTTTCCGTAGCTGTCCTCACTCCCAAATCCAGATAAAAGGCCCTACCCTAAAACGGACAAAAAAGGATATTTACCTTTTTAGAACTGAGTTTTTATAGTATGCAACCAAGCCTACAATATTGGATCTACAACCTTTTTTTTTTTAAGATCAAATCCCTCAATTTCTGCGTCTTCTTCTGGCTCCTCCGTCATCCTCCACGTGGCGAGATTCCCGCTTGACACGTTTCTTTCCTTTTTGTACTCTAACGTACATCATTTTATAAATCATTTGACCTGAATTGTCCCGTGACTGCCTTCTCTTACTAAACTCACCCGAGGGTGTTGGTTGTAATTTCTCACGACTGTTGGTTGGGAGATATTATTCCTAAACCACTACTCACTGGATCTTCACCCTTGCACATCGGAAAGATAAAACAATAAAATATTAAGCAACCTTTCCCTCCATGAAAGATATTATCAAATGGAGTTTAACTCGACGGTAATCAACATAGCTTTTCTATAAAAATTTTGAAAGTTCGACCTTCCATCCTCATAATTGTTAAAAATGTGGAGATGATGGAGCTCCTTACATCAGTTCACATTGGACAGTCTATGAGAGCTTGCTCGCACATAGCAAAGTTGTTTCAAATTTTATAATGAATAACTATTAAACACATAGAATTTTCTAATAGTCTATTAACTTAAGCTCTTATGTTGTTCTTTTAGACTATGTATAGAATGGTGATCGAGTTTCAAACTTTCAAACCTCAAAATTGACCGTATGAATTCATGTCAGTTGATCTATGCTCATATTCATTACTTTTAAGTTGATTTTATGCTTAAGCTACAACCATTTCCACATATAGTTGAATAATGTATCATAGTGAATATGGGCTAGTTGCAAAGGGAAGGAGTGACTTAATGTAGAGCAAAAAGTCATGTGTTTGAACTCCTATTTACTATTCAATTAATATTGGTATTCAATCATTCAGACATTCTGTACATTCTCAAAGCTAGAAGTGAGACGAAGTATTAAAGTATTAATATAATTAAATTCATCGACCAACTTGAGCTCAATTTTTTTAGACAATACATATAGAATGGACATCCAACTACAAATTTCAAAGTTTATAATACAAATCCATCTCAATTTAACTAGGTTCAGATTAACTACTTTTAATTTAAGTAAGTTCAGATTAACTACTTTTATGTTGATTAGCGATTTCCCTATAATCATTTTTGAATAATTTTTTAATAGCGAATAGTTGCAAAGGGGGAGAGGTGACATATCAGGGGTATAATTGTCTTTTCACGCGTCCGATTGAAAAAATGGAATAAATAATTGGACTAGACGACAAGCACCGGCTGGAGTAGTCCGACTTGGCCCGACAAAAATCATAAACCCGCAGATCCAGACACGTGGCGCAACGCATGAGCAGACAAAAAGATCAGACTTCCCGTGGGGCCCAGGGCGATATCCCCCAGACCATAGTTGGAAATGTTAACCATGGTTAGTGCGCCGCTTTAATCTTTTGATTTTTTTTTCCTTGACTAAGAAAAGTGGGAAAAAAAGAAAAAACCCACAAATTTTTAAATTTCTGTCTCTTTCTTCAACCTCTGTCCCTCTCTCTTGTTGCTCTCAAGTGTGAACTGTGAACTGGCCGCCGCCTCGAAGGACCACGAATTCCCGGCCACAAATCCGACGACCGAGTTGATTTTGATATATTCTAAAACTGAAATCAGATAATGCTCTGTACATCTCTAAGTAGTCCGATTTTCATTTTTTCTCCGGCTATAATTTTCTGAATCGGAAAAAAAATTAGGGCTCGAAATCATCTTCAATGGTATCAGCAGAGAATAATTCTCAATCGGCGAAGGTTGTAGCATCTTCCTCGCCTGGAGGTGAAATCGAGATCATCGACTCCGTGACTCCGGCGAAGAAGAAGCGGAATCTCCCAGGGATGCCAGATCCGGCGGCGGAGGTTATAGCTCTGTCGCCAAAATCACTTCTAGCAACGAACCGATTCGTGTGCGAGATCTGCAACAAAGGATTCCAGCGAGACCAGAACCTGCAGCTTCACCGGCGTGGCCACAACTTACCTTGGAAGCTCCGGCAACGGACGAGCAATGAGATTCGAAAACGAGTTTACGTCTGTCCGGAGCCTTCTTGCGTTCATCATAATCCGGCTAGGGCACTAGGCGATCTAACTGGCATTAAAAAGCACTTCTCCAGAAAGCACTGCGAGAAGAAATGGAAGTGCGAACGGTGCTCGAAGAAATACGCCGTTCAATCGGATTGGAAGGCGCATATGAAAACCTGCGGAACTAGAGAATATAAATGCGATTGCGGAACTTTATTTTCTAGGTAATCCATCAATCAAAGCTTCAATTAATTTCATCTCTCACCTTCATGTTCTTCATTTTCCCCCTAAATTTCTTAAACCTCGTTGGTTCGTTGTTTTTCAAAGGAGAGATAGTTTCATCACCCATCGGGCTTTTTGTGATGCTTTGGCGTTTGCAAGCTCGGATTCCAATGTGATGGCTACCGCTGCTGCCGCCGGCGTGGCGGTTGCTTCTTCGGCATTGGCCACCGTGCCGCTATCTCCTGCTTTGTCAATTCAAAGCTCAGGTAATATTAAATGCCCACTCTCATTCGTTCTATGATCATGGATATATTAAGTTGTTTTCTTGGTTGATTGCTTGATTTAGATAAAGTAATTAATATTGGCAAACAAATTAAAGTTGTCTTCAACTGGAGAACTTTGACGGCCAAATTTTGTATTATCGAAGAAATCTGGGGAAGCTTGTTGTCTTGATGTGGTTCATTTCATTGTTGTCATTTGGTAAGTTATCATTAAATAATTACCGATCGGTTTGAAAGCTCTCTAGTCCATCATAACTTTTGGATAACCTCTTTTTTTTAGTAATAATTTAATATAGTAGTACAATAATAGGTGAATTGTGGATTAAAAATATTGAATTTACTTATCTATAAGACATCTCCGTAACAAACTTGTGTATTTTGAGTCGTGCTCATTTTATAGTCACACTCACAATACAATAAAAAATATATATATATTAAAAAATATTTGAAACGAAAAGAAAAGAGCTTAATTATGGGTGAACTATTCAATAAGTACCTCTGAAGAAATTAGATAAGTTATTTTTGAATTATATATGGATAAAAGATAAAATTTGCTGCTTTATGATCTACTTTTTCAGCAAATTTATTATATTTCGAATTTTGTATTTCAATTTTGAAAACTAAAAAAACAATAGTCTCTACTGATTTTCTTTTTCTTTAATTTAACTATATATGAATTCCAATATTTTTCTAGGGAAGATGAAATGCCAAAAACTGAAATCATTATCCAACAAGATTTAAAATTTGTTGAGTTGGGTTGTTTTTAATTTCTCTCTAAAATTTATTGTCTAGAGAATATATATGATCAAAATTTTTAGAGAGTAATAATCTGGTGCTATTTTTGGTTGTCACTTGCTCTCAATGAATAATATTTTTACTTACTGGTTGTAGGTATCTTCCTATCAACAAACGTTGAAAATGTACTCTCTCTATATATTAATATATATTAATGAAGCTGAAATTTCTCTTTTCTTCCCTCTTGCATCATCAATATTCTCTATATATAATTATGGTTAGTAAGAGACCTATTTGAACTGCAAAATATATATATATATATATATATATATATGTAATCGAGATTAGTGTAGGAGATTTATCAAACTCCTCACAATCTGAGATAGATCTACTTCTAATCACAAACTAGTTTGGGAGTTGTAGGTCCCCTACCAATCATAATTAATTATATTCTTATATTACTGAAACACTTCTTAATTTAATTTCGTCACATAAGAAATGTATTGAATCGAGGGATCAAATGGGCTAAATTGTAATATTACTCTTTGACTTTTTCATAAAGTAGTTGAAATTTGAAGGTCACGCATAGTTTCAGATCCTTACTTTACAACTGAATTTTGGCTGTAGAAGCACCGGACATTCCCATGGGACCTCCGCCATTAACACCGGCAGTGACAAGCTTAACCTCGGCTGTGGCCTCCAACGTCAACAAAACCAGCCCAACAAACGGCGGTGGTACAAGCGCTTTCGTGGGTGTATTTGCTTCTTCTCCTCCCATTGTTACCAGTGCTGCTGCCCCAAATCCGCCCCATCCACTCACCACCGCCGTCAGCCGATCAGAAGGCGGCAATGAACCCCTAACCACCGTCATTGAGCCCACATCGCTCTCTCTCTCAACGTCCCTTTTCCTCTCCTGTAGAGCCTCAGCCTCATCGGGCTCAACTTCAGCCTCTTCCATTTTTCAAAACCATCCTCCACATTACTCACCGTCGCTCCAGCCCGCCGCCATGTCCGCAACCGCCCTGCTGCAGAAGGCTGCCCAAATGGGCGTCACCAGCTCCAATGCCTCCTCTTTGCTTCGTGCCTCTGGGCTGTCACTGTCACCGTCTCCCGGCCCCACCATCTCCATGACGGCTGGGCTCGGACTTGGATTTGGGAGCGAGCCCACCACGCGGGACCTCCTAGGACTGGGCATGGGCGGCGGCGGAGGAGGAGGAGGTGGGGTTTCCGGCGGCGGTCTTTCTGCTCTTTTCACGTCCTTTGATGGATGTGACGTTGAAGCTGCTTCGCCTTACGGCGGCGGGGGGAATAATGGGCTATGAAATTTTGACCTTCGGCTCCGCCGGTTTCTGCATCGGATTCCGGTCATGTATGTGTATAAAAAACGGACGCATGCAGCCACCTGGTTACAACGTGGATCAACATTTTGCTACAGGGAAGAGATTGTACAATCTTTTTTCTTTTTTCCTCTTCTTTTTTCTTATTCTCTTTTTTTAAATGATGTTATTAATTCTTAATTTTGCTTTGTTTATTTTCTGTTAGTGTTTTCTTAATTTCTCGTTCGGGAGGTTGATTAAATTCCTTTCCATTCTTGCTATTGAATTTGAGCTGATTGTATATATTAGTTTTCGAGTCTTTTTAATTTTTTTTTTAAAAATTAATCAATTTTTTTAAAATCTCAAATTTTGAATTTCAATTTTTCATGTGTACATATGGATTCTTTTAGGTAATAGTAAGTGAAATATATATTTATCCATTAATGTTATAGTTTTCTTTAAAGAATTTATGAACCTGTGGGCTGTGAGTGGGATTGAAGATTTGAATTTTTTATTTTTTTAGGGATGACATATATTTTATTTGACTGTGTTGTGTACAAGTTGGCATGTTCTATGCATAATTAATAAAGAAATTATTTTAAATGTTAAAGAAATTATTTTAAATGTTGGAAATATTTACAAAATAATAGTCTTAGGATTTATGTATTAAGTATTATTTTATTGCTTTGTTTTGTTTTGAAGTCTCTCATACATATTTGAGATTAATAAATTAAATCATAGTTATCAATTTAAAGAAAAATAACGGGTTCGTCTCCGTTTTCTTTTTTTCAGAGTATCTCTCACACATTACAATAGGTGACCGATTAATCTCTCAATTTATACAAAGTTAATTAAAGAGCGCTGAGCCATCTATCACGACTAAAGGTTTAATTAATCACATAACATTTACTTATACATCACTTAAATAATATATTTGATTTTGAATGAATAAGAGTATAAATGGAGAAAGTTATTTTGATGATATATTATGTTATTTAAGAGATTCCACGCAATTTCTAAATACTACGTTCTATAGTACTAGAAACATTCTAAGTGGGGCTTCTAGAAACATTCTAAGTGGGACTTGGTTAAGTATAGAAATAAAATTAGGTACATATTACTATTGTTGTTCATTCTACTCCTACTGTCCAATCATACCTAGTCACGTCACAAACTCTACCAATTTCTTTCTTTTTAAATACATTTTGATTATTGATTTATGGTTTTTTTTTTTTTTTATTAGATTGAGATGCACAATGACTTGTGCATCTTGGGAGGTGACTATTTTACAACTTTCCATCTTTCATTTTGTATTCATCTTTACTGTTTCTTTTATTTGCCCTTTGTGTCTTTAATTGGTGGGCCGTACTATATATAGGTGTTTTTAATGGTAAATTTAAAAGAAAAAAAAATATTAATGAGAACATGTTTGATTAAGTGGAGGGATTGATGTGTCAAGTAATTACAATTACTTGAAATGCATTTTGGATAATATGTCTTTCCAATTTTGTAGAACATGGCATGTCTCAAAACATCTTTGGACCTAAAGGGTATTTGTTTTTGTTTTAATTAAGGATTACATTTTAAACTTCATCCTGTAGCATAGTGCAATTAATATCCCTAATCAATTGAGTTTTGTTTTTGTGTTTCGTTATGGGTACTATACTATTATTTTGTCGGATGAGACTGTTCCTTTTTTTTTTTTTTTTTTTTTTTTTTTTTTTTTTTTTTTTATANTTTGTTTTTTTTTTTTTTTTTTTTTTTTTTTTTTCCTTTAATTTCTTATTTTAATAATTACTAGACTTTTGGAATTTTGTTTCTAAGCTGGAGGGGTTTTTTCTTGGGGTTAAATAATAAACTCGGCCCAGCAAGAAAAAGCTGGAGGGTTTTAGTGTCATATTTGTTTTTAAATACTTGTTATGCAATTTATAATCATGAATATGACTGCTCTTATTTATGTTTATAAAAAAAACAAAAACAAGAAAGAAAATAAAAAACTGTTCGGACTGTTTTTAGGTGATAAATGACAATTGACAACTGCTAGAGCTAAAAGTTTTTTTTAAGGGAAGAGTTGTAATTTTTCAAGCTTAGAAGCCACTTAAAAGATATAATAAATATGAACTAGCTATCGTTGTTACCATCTATTTCCTTATAATTAGTTTCCTTAATCTGTATGCAATTTTTGTAATATTTTACAGGAATAAAAAAAAAAAAACTTATATTTCTCAAAAATAGGACACAATAGAAACTTCTAGTACCGTGGTAGTCTAGATACACTATTTCAAATCACCTCAATGATAATTTGCATGACCTTCCATCTCAGAGGTGAGAGTTTCAATTTCCCATCTCTACAATTGTTGTATACTAAAAAAATATTACCAAAATTAAAATAAAAAAATTGACAACATTAAATGACATGTCAAATGTTGGATGGAAGGTACGTACAACGATTATACTAATCTTTTTTTCAAAAATAATAAATGGGAAACGAGAATGTTATCAAATAATCCATTGAGGTTAACATGAGGCAATGTAAAATACACATAGACTGAATTTGCTGAAAAATGCAAGTAAAACTATTTGATGTTGAGTAATAAAGTAAAGGATGTATAGTATAAGTAGAAGTAGAAAGTTATATGGGTAGATTTAAGTTGAAAGTGAATAAATTAAAATCATAATATATTTAAAACATAAGTTATAAAGTTAGTTGTTGTAGTACAACCCTTCATGGACAGAGTGGGGGGAGAAAGTGGAAAAAGGGAAAAAAGGAGTTTTGATTCTTCATGTGAATGAATGGGTTAAAATTGGAAAGTGTTGGGGAATTGAAGCTTAGCTATTGGAGAAGTTAATGATATGTTGTGTCTTGTCTGCGTTTAATGTTGGGGAGAAGAAAAATATATAATTGGCTACCACAAGATGCAGATGAACATCATAAATTCATTTCAACTTCAACACCACTTATTTGGTTGTTTTAATTTTGTCTTTTTAATATTATATCTTTTAACCAATTGAAAATGTTCAGCTCGGACCAATTTAATTAACTTTATCTACTTTTTTTTTTCTTTTTGAAGTATTGAGTTGTAAGGGACCTCACAATCTAAGATCAAGACACAATTAGAAGAGTTATAAAA
This sequence comes from Citrullus colocynthis, assembly GCA_031780015.1. Classification (NCBI taxonomy): domain Eukaryota; kingdom Viridiplantae; phylum Streptophyta; class Magnoliopsida; order Cucurbitales; family Cucurbitaceae; genus Citrullus; species Citrullus colocynthis. The sequence continues at coordinate 597,416 of QLSR01000642.1, read as the reverse complement.
TCAACGACAAAGACAAAATGATTAAACACACACAAAAAAAGTACAACAGAGGGAAACAAATCCTAAGAAGGACCCACATAACTTCTATAAATAGAAGTTTTGAGCCACTTAGAACAAAAGAAAAAACAACTCATACACTTCGAAATTGGAGAGAGGTTATACAGTAGCTCATTCATGTAACCACATATTCGTATCATTTTATTACAAATTATAGGTTTGAATATTTTATAGTTTAGGTAAAATGTCTCACAAAAATCAACATATTGAAGGTAAAAATGAAACTTTATAACTATTTAGAGCATAGTTGAAACTAATTACATAGGTGAGAAGAAGATTTTGTATAGTTTAGTCGGTTCGATTTTTACTTCTAATCTTTTTAGAGTCCAACTCTACTCTCTAACCACTTAATTTTATTTAGCAATTTTGACAAAAATTGCTTACAAATAATTGTTTAGACAAAATTTTAAAAGAATCACATTTGAATTTTGTGAAATTTTTATGAAATTTTTAGTGGAGCTTAATAGCACAAATATATTTTCCAACTTTATTTTACCCTCTCAATGTTGATATACAAAATAAATAATTGTTTTTAAGGGGCATAAGAAGTTGAGTTACGCGCATCAATTTAATTAAAATTAATCAGCATAATGTTATAATTTTTAAATTTAATTATACAGGTGTTTAAAATCATTTCTAAAGCATAGAGACAATGCAAATTACGATATTGTAATTCCAATTTGAATTTTCTTTTATATTAATGGACATTCCAATTTGTATATATTTATTCTATATTAGTCAACATTCCAATCTGTACTTATTAGAAAGAAAAAAAGAAAAAAAAAAAAAAAGATGAGAATCTTATGGTATACTTGTGCATGACGTAAGTAATTAGGCACCCTGACCCACATCACACATCATAATTTTTTTTATTTTTTTTCCGTAGAATACATTTTTATTCAGAAATTTTTAATTATTTTCGTTTAGTCCTCAAAGTTTTATAAACAATATCTTATATCTTAGATCTTTATACAAAGTTATATAATTTATTGGAAAAGCTCAATCGTTGAATAATTCTATCAAAACTCATAAATTTCAAGAAAAACAACGGTTTTTTTTATCAATATCTATCACAAAACCAAACAATAATTTTATAATTTATTAAATCTAGGAGAGTATCTCTTTCAGAATAAAAATCCTTCAAAAGAAAATTTTATATAATAAAGTGAGAATTATCCCATTAAAATTGCAATATGTATTCACTTTAAAGTGCAGGGTGATGATATTGAAAATTTAGGCAAAACTAAAGATACGTAACAAAAAAAATTATATAATTGTTCTCTAATCATATATATATTATCTAGAATTTAAAAAATATGATCTTTTAAAAGTTAATGGTTCAATCTTCTATTTCACCTTTTCAAAACACAAAATATTATATATATACGACCCACATTATTGTCATGTTATTAAGTCTCATTGACTAAAATTCATTCATTATTGTACTCATGGCAGTATCAATGCCGCAAGCTAAAGGCAATTCAATTCCAAGGGTTATACATGTATAATTTAATAAAGTTGCATCTTAGCTCTATATTTTAATGTTTCTTTTTAGAAAACAGTTTCTAGATTCTAATTTACTTTCAATTTAGTCCCAATATTAAAAGAAGGAAAAAAAAAAAAAACCTATTTGCCTGTAAATTCAAATCTCTAACTCTACCTAAATAATTTATTTGTTCTTTTTAATATTTTTAAAATGTATTATTCTCTTATCTAAATTAATTTGGTAACCATCCCAAATAATTGATAGAAAAACCATCAATCACTAGACACAAGCATATGTTCTATCAATCAATATTAGATATTTGAATCCCTCACGTCCATATTTGATTTTTATAAAAAGAATAATATTAATCAAGTTATTGCTAATACGAGCCTAATTCAAAGTATTAGTGTTTAAAAGCATAAATTTCAAAAAATAAAAAATAAAAAATAAAACTAAATGGTATTTATTAAACATTATTCTTTAAAATAAAAAATGTAATATTTTAATCACAATATTAAAAAAATGAATAGTGTATGTATGAACGATGAAACATTGAAAACTTAGAAACATATAATTAAAAATGAAATGGAAGAAGGAAGATAGGCTAAAAAGAGGGAGAATTTGGAGAAAAGCAATGCACGTGGTGGGAAGAGAAGGTATGGGAAAGGGTAAAATAATGAGACAAGTTTCACTGTATCATCTTTCTCTCTCAAACTGTGGCTGTGGCTGTGGCTGTGGCTGTGGCCTTAGGCTCACCCACACTAATCAATCTGGTTTCGTTTTGTTTCCTTTGGTTTATGCCACTTTCTTTGCCTTCCTTTCTTTTCCCACTTCCATTATTATTCATCTAGCACAAGCTTTGAGAGCTATACACACACACACACAGACAGCGAGAGGCGGCCAAACGAGGATTTTAACCCTTGTTTCTGGTCCCTCTCACTCTTCTTCATTTTTCTCCTCTCTCTTTGCATTTCCCTCTTCTGGGTTTTCCTTTTTATGCTCCCTCGCCCAACCTGCTGCCTCATTTTGATGCCCCATTTTGGATCTTCTTGAATCTGTGAGCATTTTTTTTTTTTTTTTTTTTTTTTTTTTTTTTCTGACTTCTTGTTCTATTCAGCTCCCATTTCTCTGTTTTTGGTGTTTTTGTGATGTTTGTGACCTGGGTTTGTTTTCTCAGTTTTGTGGTTGAATTGTTGGGTTTTCTGGGTTGATAAGATTTCAGGGTGAATGGTTAAGAACTTGTGGGGTTTCTTTCAGAGACAGGCTTTGAGATTGTTTGATTGTTTGTTTTGTGCTTTTTATTGTTACTGAATCGGTGAATTTTTCCTCCCCTGGTTGTTTTGTCTTGATTTATAATGTTTGGGGTCTATAACGCCTCAACAGAAAGCATGGTTTCCCGTTTTGTTGATCTTTGAAAATGGACTTGACACTTTGGAGTTCCCTTTTCTTCGTTGGTTAATTGTCATTCAGATCTGAATTTCATTTTACCAATATTTTCCCCTCCTTCAATTGATAACTGTTACTGTTCAATTCCAAAATCGAAGAATCTGCAGCAGGTTCTACCAACTGCCTAGTGATTGATTGTTTTTCTTTTGTTGATTTCCGGAGTCACATTTGCTCATTACAAATCTTTCATAGATACTGCTCCTTTTAAGTTGAAGAACATAGTTTTGTCACTATACTGCGATGTTGTCCCTTTCCATTGGAAGCCAATGGGGAGTTTGTATCAACTAGTTCAAGGTTACGTAATTTGTACATGGGTTGATTTGAAAGAAAACAATTCTGTCATCAGTTTGATTTTGAAAATTTTGAGGCACAATGTATTTTAATTGATAGTTTGAAAATATGAGAATCCTAGCTTTTAGGAGTGCTTTTAATAAAAGGTTTGATGCTTGATGTTCTGTTGGAGAACTTAGCTGGCTTGTAATAAATGCACTGCAACTTTATTTTCTATTTCCATATATATATATATATATATGTATATGTATACATATATATATATGTGTGTGAACTAAAAGTATTAGGCACATAAGTTGTTCCTTTTCAGATCTATTTAGATTTTGGATACTGAAATGAAAACCCTTAATTGTTCAAGTTATTAGCCTCCTCTAGTGTAATGGGAGAAGGGAATTAACATATCTTCTCAATATGGTAAAGAATTAAAAGTATTAAATAAATGAGGATGTCATGATGACTATGGGGCTACCTGGCTTAATTTTTTTAAAAAAATTATAATGTAGAAAAGTTATCACTTATATCATAATTACTTTTTTTTAAATTGAGAATTTTGATAAGTGTGCTTGTACAAATTGAGGTATCATTATTTACAAGTTTGGATTATCTGAAAAACAGCTTTAGTCTTTTTTTATCAAAATCAGGCTAACATCATCGCTTAAATGTTATTCTAAAGAGTAAAAAGAATATTTTCAAACTCAACTTCCAATCATTAGTCTTAATTCGCTACAAATCTGCTGCAAAAATGGATTCCTCAACTTTCCTTTTGATTTGTATCCAAGACAGTTCCAATCAGCTCTTGCCAGCTTGTTTAAGTTTTCTTACCCTTTGCTGCACTTCTTTATTCTATTGAGTACTCAAACAGACCTACAATTCTGCAGACTCAATGAACTTGTAAGTTTTTGGGCATCCTATCGCATTCATGGCATGATGATTAAGGTAGAGAATAATCGTACATGATGATTAAGGTAGAGAATGATCATATAACGTTGAAATTTGCATAGCTTTTACTCGCCCTCCAAAGCTTAGGTTTGAACCCGTATGGTCATTTCTGAACCACATGTATCTGTTGGACTGAGCTATATCTTATAAGATGGCACAATTCAGGCATAAGATTCTTGTACGGTTTTGGAGTAATTTAGATGGGAGAGTTCTTCACTTTAATATAAATAGTCTTTATCATCACTTGAATGACACAGGTAAAAATTTGAATGCAAAACCTACTGTTTGTTATTACAAATCTTCTTCTGTCATAAGCCCAAGGATCAAGGGTTCATAACCTTTCTGAAATTGGAAGCTCCTCTTTTTGTGATGTATAAAATATCCTGCAAGTTTTTTAGACAATCAAATGCTGTGCTGTTAGTTGAGATGTTACTCTCAGTTTTGGTTATGATGCATGTTGAGGGGTCAAGAGATTTTCTGAGGATAATATCATGAATCTGTCATTTTCTTTGTCCTTCTCTTATTGGTTATTTATTCTGCTTCTGTTCCTGTAACAGATTGCAGAGGGGCATCAACTGAATTCAGGTTTTTTCATTGTCAACAAAATGAAAATTAAGCTTGGATCCAAGAAATGGAAATCAATTGCCCCTCATTTGAAAGGAAAATCACCATCTCCCTCTTTTTGTCTATTTTCCAAATCTAAGTCAGTTAACTATGGTCCAGGCAAAACACCAGTTTATCTAAACGTGTACGATTTAACCCCTATGAATGGTTATGTCTATTGGGCAGGCCTTGGTATCTTTCATTCTGGTGTAGAAGGTAATGTCACAAACTTGTCTTTTGCAACTAAAAAACCATTTGTGATCTGAAATTAGAAAGTTAGTAATGCACCTTGTGATCTTATTCCTTTCTGAGAGCGAAATGTATGCATTATGCAGTCCATGGTGTAGAATATGCATTTGGAGCTCATGACTATTCGACCAGTGGCGTTTTTGAAGTCGAGCCTCGACATTGCCCGGGCTTCAAGTTCAGGAGGTCAATATTGATTGGCACAACCTGCCTTGATCCTCATGAAGTCAGAGAGTTCATGGAACAACGCTCTTCAAGCTACTACGGGGATACATATCACCTAATTGTCAAGAACTGCAATCATTTCTGCAGGGACGTCTGTCATCAGTTGACTGGAAAATCAATTCCAAAATGGGTAAATCGACTGGCTAAAATAGGTACCTTTCTGTCTCATTCTCTCCTAAAAGTGATTTTCCAGCTGAAATCTGATCATGTGAATGCTTATTCTATTGATTTGATTCCAAAAAGAAATTCAGCCACACCACAATTTTCATTAGATATAAGAACCTAACATCTAACACATACTGTTGTAATACATTGTGGTATCATGACATTTGGGTTAAATTAAATGTAAAGAGTGGTTTTTCATATTCACCAAAAGATGGACTAAAAGGGATCAACATTACAGGTTCCGTTTGTAGTTGCATACTTCCTGAATCCCTTAGAATATCTGCCATAAGACACGACCCCACATACCCGCCATACGAGACTGAGAAGACGAAGCTGAGGAATGCCTTCAATTGCTTGTCTTCTATATCATCGCGGCAGAAGCAGCTATCTTCAACTTCATTATTTCTACAGTCACCATTGAAAGGCTGGGAGTTGAAAAAATCCAACAGTGAACCCTCATGCCTCAAAGGATAGGTGAGAAAATTTGTTTGTTCTAGATATCTTTTCTTGGAAAGAGAAGGCAATTTATCTTTCTATTTCACATAATTTGTTGGGAGATGCTTGCTGAGTAGATGCAGGCAAAATCTCTGTTAGATGACAAACCCAATAGCCTTGCAGTGTAAATGTATGTCTATTTCTGGATCGTATAAATCAATGGTCCGTTACCATGCTGGTCTCTTGTCATTTCAACCCCCTGCCCCCCAAACTGCGAAAACCATACCTAAAGTATGATGATAGTTGCAATTAACCTTTAGATTTTCAATTGTAAAAATTGAGCCCTCAAACATATACAAGTATTAAAACTGGACTCTTTAACCTATATAATAGTAGAAATTGTAACAATTGTATAAGTTTGAAGATTCAATTTTTATCATTTGGGGATCAAATTTCTACAACTATTATAAGTTTTTTTGGGTGTAATTACAACTACTACCATACTTTATGAGTGGTTTTCGCAATTTGTCCAAAATTGAAGGTTTAGACTGTGACAATTCTATTTGAGTCACTTTGAAATGTGATTCTATATTGTTGTTAAAGATGATGATAAATAATGACATGGTTAGTTGGCTAATTTGGTATAGGACGATATAGACAGTTGATAGAAGAAATGGACAACTAAACAAAATAGAATGGCACAAGGAGAGATTTCATATGTTAGGTGCTATTTTAACTTAACCTTTAGGGTGTAATTGAATATTTTCTTAAACAAGTTTTAAAACTGTACACAATCCTAAATTTATAATTATAGAGAGAAAAATATAAAAGTTGGTCAATAAAGGCTATGAAAATAATAATGAGTTAAGTAGATTCATTTTTCGGTGGTCACTCACCTAAGGTATAATGACCAAGTTTTCTTGGCAACAAATTTAGTAGGGTTAGATTATTTCGTGAGGGTAGTCATGATGTGTTCTAGTTAGCCTCAACACTGGCGGACAACAAATCTAAATGGATTGTTTTTGGATGGTTGTATAATTTTTAAATAAAATTTAGGAATAATATCAATTTGTACTCCTAAATTTTAGATAATTGTATCAAATTTTGAATTTTGTGTAATTATTGATACCCTCCGAAACATTCCGCTTGGAAACATATCAAGTGATACTTATAATTGTATTAATTAAATCTCTAAACTCTTATAATTAAATAAATTTAGAATCTCAATTTTTTTTTTTGTTAGAGCTGTTCATGCGTCAACTCTAATTGTCCAACTTATAAAACCAACATTTGAAGAAGTTTACACACGTGTAAGAGAATTGATGCATGTAATGAATTATCTAAAATAGTTTGCTTATAAAAATTTAGAAGTTTAATTGATAGAAACTATAAATTTTACAATATATTTATTGAATGAAATTTAGAGGAGAGTATAAATCGATGAAAATTGAAAAGATATACACTGATATTTTCCCTAAACATTTTAAAGAGGAGTCTCGTGTCCTAATTTGATTGAAAGCAGAACCTCATAAGTCACAGGCATCCCAAGGCAAAGGTGAGAAAAATCCAAGGCAAGTGTGCTCTTAGTCCAACTGTCTAGTCCTTTTCACAAGACAAATTTTAGAGACAAACTTTTGAGAACATGGGAGCTATGGAATTTGGAGTATGGTAATTATGGAGAAAGAGGGAGGGAACATAAAATCGAATCCCATGAATAACCAATTCAAGCATAGCTTAGTAACTTAGACGCGTCTTCCTCTCTTAAAGACGCAGTTAGTTTGAATTTCTATTATTCGTAATATCAAACAAAATGTAAAGAGAGGAAGTTGGGATAAGATAAGGGGAAGGAGAGAGCAATTCCAAGAGATCTTGACGGGATAAACTTGGCATGATTTTCAACCTATGATTTCCTTCACTATCGCTACTTTTTGGTACATAACATAGAATTCATGACAGAAAATGTTTATATAGAAAAGTGAACCGAATCAAACACGATATCTCTAACGGAGTAAAGGGTCAAAACCCGATGACGATATTTCGAACAGGGCAGCAGCATTTCATGAACATAAACCAAAACCACCCTTTGTCTTGTGACAGAAGCTCAGCCTGCAGGATATGTCATGACTCTCAAGCAAATTATGGTGAGATTCACACGTGAACTGAAACCTCAGCAAAACTAGAAATCCTAAATTTGATGAGACTCACACTTATGCACACAAGCTACTCAGCAAAATTGAAGTTCCCAAAAAGAATCATACAAACAAGTTTATTTGAGACCATATTAGTTAATGAATGCTTGCACATGGTGGTGGTGATGGTGGGGTGTTTTCCATATATTTATCATCTACAAGAATTTACAGAAGACGACATCCCAAATTAGCATTGGCGTGGTATACCTGCAGGAACACCAAAGAGACACCTCAGAATTCAAATTAATAGGCTGTTTACGCTTTTGCTTTCTCAAGGCAATTTCTCTTTCAATTTCATTCCCAAAATAAAAAATTTTAGTCCAGGCATCAACATGTTACATCATGCTCAGACAAACAGAAACTCGCCACCACACTAAGTAAAAACTCTACTCGAATATTATGTTTGTTATATAAAGTACAGGCCAAGAAACGCACTCTAGTAGTACTCTAGTATAGATGGGTGGGTGCGTAACTTCCCCCCATCATAACGGTGCATAAACCTGGACAAACTAAAACTAAACTCGAACTAGTTAATTCAGTCGTCTTTCTGATGCAAAACACTACGGATGTTATTATTACCATTCAGAGCAGCAAGATAAACACGCTTCTCTGGGAGCCCGATATCTGAAAGCATCATATTTCCCTGCAGATAAAAAAGAGTTGCCATAACTTATCCAGCACATTGCACTCGAACAGGGCGCAAAACATTTGAAGGGGATTCAGTTTAGTTTGAGCTCTGAAAATTATGATTGAATAGGAAACTATCTTGAGAGAACAATGAACCACAAAGGTCTCAAAGTTTTTCTCATTGTCCTTAATACCTTTTGAAGGCATGTTTAAGATCTCTGATCACTCACCAAAATGAATATAATGTAGTGCAATGACGGAGAAAGCATACCTCTTTCGCCATCAACCTTCTGATATTATTAGCATAAAGCTTCGGATCATCCTTTTCTTCCGGTGATGGAACGTAGACAGGCAATCTTATTACCTCCATGTGATTTACAAATTGACAGAGAAGAAGTAAAAAATGACGGCCCTGCCAATAAGAATTTAAATATATTTTAGACTAGGATCCTGAAACCTTCACAATATCAGAAGTGGTAGCCACTGATGAGTTGATTCAACAATTAGAGGTAAAAGCAACGAACTCACACCAGGCTATGGGTTCATTTTCAAACCATATCGTTCGATATTTAGGAAGTCCAATGTCAAAATTCATAAGGTTGAGTAGTTATCTTGTATGATTAGTTAAGTGGTAAGGTAGGCTTAACACTCGTGGTTATCCCAAAAGAAGAAGGAAGGAGGTTCCAATTACCAATTGAACTTACAATAATTCACTACTAAAAAGTTCATCCTAAGTTAAATTCATCCTTAGACGCCTCTTGAAGTTTATGTATCTATGACAGTTCAAACCCACGAACTTCTTACACCATTATACCAGGGGCTGGTAGTTCGTTCATAAGAAATGATCGTCATAATGTAGGCCATATGAGAAACTTCACAATCAGAACATTTAACACACAAACGCAAAATGAATTATAGCATTTAAGAAAATAGTACTGCACCACCCGATTGGATGATGTATGAGTATGACTTCCATTTAGCAAATTCTCCTTAACAAAATTTTAAGAGGAAATCTTGAAAGGACAAGTACAATAAAATAGAAAGCCTTACTCCTGTTATTGATTCCCAGGCCAGACTAAATCTCTGATAGGGATATCTTAAAATATATGGAAGGACAGGGGCTTTCGACAAAAAGGCACCCGTTTTGAATGGCAGGAGATAGTCCCCATTGGTAGTCGTTCCTTCTGTAAAATAAAATAATAACATATTAAACAACTTGGACAATAAACAAACACAAGCACAAATTCCTAATTAGTCTTCAGATTATCACAATAGCCATTCTCACTAATAAATTTATTGATGTTCATATTCCTTTTATTGCTATATACACAACAGGAAAAATTTTAGGTTAAAATACCATTGTGGTCCCTAACCTCTATGTTGCATTCCATTTTAGTCCATGTACTTTTAAGTGACTTTTTTTTTTTTATATAAGACATGTACATCTAAGTGTTAAAATTCAGTCCATGTACAATAAATCTTAAAATTAGTCCCTAACCCTAATATTGTTGTTAACTTTTCAACAAAGAATTTAATTTGTATTAGTCTTCCCTCTACAAACTTTGAAAACATATGTACATTGTGAATTTTCATGCTTTGAAATTATATTTAACCAAATGCAATTTAATTATATTTCCATCTATCTTGCTCACTAATTTTACATGCCACATCTCTAAATGAAAACCTATAGATGACTCATTCCAAAAATAATTCAGACGCCAAAAGAATGAGGCTTATCCCAGCATTCTTATCCCCACCTGTACAAGCAGGAACTATAGCCAAACCTTTCGCTGAAAAGCTCGAAAAACTCTTCTCAATTTTCTTTTATGTTAGAGAGAGAAACTAATGATTCTTGTACAGTGGCTATTGAGCTTACTGGTGATCATGTTAAGTATACAATAAGGTCCTTGTTTTCAAGCTTCTTTTAAATTTTGGAGGCCAAAAGGTCCTAGGAAATGAATTATCTATCATCATCAAGGGCAAACCAAGAAACAACATTCTTCCTTCAATTGCATTGGAGGCCAAGGGGCATCCCTCGTGCAGATTCTCATTTCCAATTAGCTAGTGACACTTTTAGGAGGATACGGGTCCATACAAAAGCCTCTCTAGAACAAAGCTCGCTGGCATAAATTGTTCCAAATAAATCCTTGCTCGCATGTCTAGTTGCATTGGTCATTCCGAGGAGGAGTGGCCCCAATGGCCTATTCTTATCAAGACATTCCTCTACACGACAACCTTTGCAAAGCTGTTTGGAACTTGATCATTTCAAAAATTATTTGCAAGCTTGATAGGTGGAAGGAAACTCTTCCATCGTAATGGAGGTAGTCCTCATCCAAGCCATCCTCTCAAATCTTCTAATCTTACAAAAGGTCCCTTCTCAAAAACCCAAGCGTTGATCCTAAGAAACTATTGGGAAGGAGTCATAGATATGGTGGTTTCCTTTTTATTTTTTGGCACAAAGGTGGCCTCCCTATCTCTCAATGGGGCCTCAACATTCAAAATATTGAAAACAAGAATTTGGCTCTCTTCTCTAAATGCTCAGTCACAAAATGATTTCTCTAAAGGATGGTAGTGATCAAATGGTAGTAATTCTTTCTCCCCCAACACTAAATATAGAGGCCCTCCAAAGTAAGATTAGGAAGATGGTTGGCTCCTGCTCTTTTTCAGTATCTTTCCCAAGATTTGGGCTAGAATCATAGCCTTAGAAGAAAGTTTACAATCAAGCTAAAAAATGGATCCCTCTCAACAACCTTTTGACAGATTTCTCCCTCTCCTTCTCGGAAGATAGCTGGTCCTGAAATCAACATTTCAGGCACAGGCACCTCCTTTAGCAAGCCTTGTGATCTTGTCTATCTCACTTCGATAAGGATCTGTCCATTCTCAGCCCAAATCACTCCAAAGCTATTTGAAAAGGTGTTTGCCCAAAAGGTGATGGAATTTGTTTTGGAGCTCTCTCTCTACGCAGATTGCAGAATCTCAACATCACCTCATTTTAACTTTGCTCAAAGCTTGGAACTTCTGGAAAGCTATAGAATGTCATCGACCACCCTTATTTTGGAAGGGTATCCGTTTAAAAAGGAAGTCAAGATTTTTTGACTCAGTTTCATCAAAGTTCCTTTGTGGTCCTTGTGACTGTAGAAAATTAGAAATGGTAGAGTTTGTCGAGACAGATTTCTTTTGGTTTTGGTAACTACTCTATTTATACTTTTTACACTAGTTGGAAGAACTTTCTGCCTTCCCTAGTGGGGGCTCTCCCCTGGTTGTCCTGTGTTATTTAGGCAATTAAATTGTTTCATATTGACAAAAAATAACAATAACAAACGAGTAGTTTAGTGGGCTTAATAAAATAGTAATAATGTTATTTCTGATTTCTACGTATAAATGAGTTGTTAAAAGATTATTATTTTCTAATAGTTATTAGTTATGTAAATTTATACCTGGCTTAAATAACAAAGCCAGATTCCTCAACTATCAAGTGAGATAAGTTCAAGCACTGTGATTCTCTTAAGTTAAAGGGGCACACAACAATCGGGAAGAAACATAATAACAGAAAACGTGGTTAAGAGCACATTACGAGACCTGGAAAAAGCATCATCATGGGAGCAGAGCTATTCTTCACAGCTTCTCGAATTCTTTCACTCACAACACCTATAAGCAACACTGGGATTAATATCTGGAGACCAGATGCAGAATTACAGATGAACATTAGTTAGGAGCCATTTCGTGGGACTAATGTCCTTGAATGAACTAGTATGCAAGAATCAAGCAGTACTGGGGATTTGCAGTAAGATTGTGCGAACAATGATGGTTTCCTACATTGACTTAAAATATTTAACCAACTCAAATCTATGACTATCTAACTAGAATGTCAATGATGTGAGCATCTTGAAATAAGTTTCAGAAAGTAACAACAATCAAAAGAAAATGTCACAGATTATTGAGAGATGGAAGCATGACGTACCTGAAACACCCTTAGATTCAGATGTCTTTGACTCCCGTTGAACATAGACACAGCCAAGGCACTTGCTGTCACAAAAAAAAAAAAAAAAAAATAAAAAAAAAAAAAAAAAATTTTTCCTTTTATTTTTAATAAAAAAAAAAAAAAAAAATTTTTCCTTTTATTTTTAATAAAAAAAAAAAAAAAAAATTTTTCCTTTTATTTTTAATAAAAAAAAAAAAAAAAAATTTTTCCTTTTATTTTTAATAAAAAAAAAAAAAAAAAATTTTTCCTTTTATTTTTAATAAAAAAAAAAAAAAAAAATTTTTCCTTTTATTTTTAATAAAAAAAAAAAAAAAAAATTTTTCCTTTTATTTTTAATAAAAAAAAAAAAAAAAAATTTTTCCTTTTATTTTTAATAAAAAAAAAAAAAAAAAATTTTTCCTTTTATTTTTAATAAAAAAAAAAAAAAAAAATTTTTCCTTTTATTTTTAATAAAAAAAAAAAAAAAAAATTTTTCCTTTTATTTTTAATAAAAAAAAAAAAAAAAAATTTTTCCTTTTATTTTTAATAAAAAAAAAAAAAAAAAATTTTTCCTTTTATTTTTAATAAAAAAAAAAAAAAAAAATTTTTCCTTTTATTTTTAATAAAAAAAAAAAAAAAAAAACGGCTAAACTTAAGAATTATAGAACATCAAACAGGTTCAGGTGTAAAAATTAGTTTTCCCCCCTAAATTTTAAAGATAAACCTTCAATAACAGTTTAGCTTCTGGGAAAAAAAAAAACAATCATAATAATACATCGATTCAAGATGTACCAAAAAAGAAGGAACAAGAAACCCAACCTGATAATACCAACTAGAGGAAGTTTAGCCACTGATCTCTTCAGCCAAAACAAGAAAAAGAAGAAAAATCGAGGATCAGAAAAACAGACCCAAGGATGAACTATACTGTAAAGTCATATTGGCCATGACCAAAATCTGTCACACATTGTCAGTATAATAATGACAAATTGTGTTCGAACAAACCTTAGCAACAAAGCTTGGAAAGGAAGAAGACATATGATACAAAATATCCAAATATGATACATGATTGCTGATAATAGCCCCGGGTCTTTCAGACTCTTGAGACTTCTCTTGCCCCTCATTCTAGACATCAAACAAGAGGAAACAGAAAATACCAGTGAACACAAGAACAAACTCAAAGATGCAGAGATCAAGATACCTATGAACTAAAACATACAAGAAAGCAGAACCAAAAAATGGCCGAGTCTGAACTTGGAAAAGATAGCAGACATTAAAGCGCACCTCGTCAGTTGACTTGTCCCCGTTGGGCGGGATTCGATAAACTTCCGAAATCCAATAAAACCCTAACACGAATAACATGGCTCTAGACAGAAATCTTCCGGTCCAAACAATCACGGACCTCCTCCATCCCACCATATGCGCGTAGTCCTCCTGCTCATCCGTCTCCCTATTCGGATCGTGAAATAACGTACAAACTCTGCAAATCGTGTAATAGAGAACCAGCAAACTCGTCCCAACAACCACCCGTATAGGGACAATTGTAACGAGTGCCATTGCGAGTAGCACCTTCTCCATCCACGGAAGCTCCCCCCGGCCCATGGTGCCGTAAACATCTTGTCGGACAAACGGAGCATATTTCTGGTGGAGATCGTCGTCGGCGACGGCGGCAGAGTCAGGGTTCAACAGTGGGCGATCGTCTTTGGCAGACGGGTCGTCGGATGCGTTGGATTGGGGAGGGTCGAACCTCAATTGCTGGAGCTCAGACGCCATTTCCCTCCTCCGCGAACGCCAAATCGATTCGATAAAGCTTTTCTTTGCTTTGCTAAGCTCCTCAAGAGCTTCCAGACTAAGATCGCGTTGTCACGATCACGACAATTTTCTTTTTCCTCATTCTTTTTTTAAATTTTAAATACGTTTACTTAATTCAGTTTTGAACGGAAAAATATTAGATTTGCGTAATTTTAACTTCAATTAATTAATATAATAACTTTTGTTTTCGATTGCGATGTCTCGCTTATCTGATTAAATAAATAAATATATATTATTTTCATTTTAAAAAAGAAAAACCACCTTTTTTTTTAATTGAAATAAGACTGTATTAATTTTAAACCGTTTAAATTGAGTTTAGCTCGAAGATAATTGGCATGACTTTCTTTAAATTAAAAGTTTGACACTCATCTCCTTATAATGGTATTATATCGAAACTTTTATTATTTCAAATCCTTCTTCTTTACAAAGTTTATTTGTTTGTTTATACATATGTATGTAAACAAACAAATAAACTTTTGTTAATTTATAATGTTGTAATAAAATAGTGTCACAAAGTGTTACTTTTTTGTCATGTTATTATATCAACTTGTCAACTTAGGCCTAGCTAAAACTCAAGTCTGGATCATGTAATAGGAACCCATACTCTTTGTTATCGAAAAAATTTTGCATCAAATCAATATAAATTTGACTGGCAAATAGATATTTTAGTCTTTTATATATTTTAAATACAATAAATATAGAGGTGGGAACAATAAAACTTCAAATTGAAGACAATAATCTATACTAAATAGAACATATAAAATTAAAAATTTCAAATTGAATGGCATAAAATATAACTTAAATGGTCTATTTTTTAATAACTAAATAAATAGATCTTTTTAAATTTAAAATTTTTCCTTTTTCTTTTTTTCTTGGAAAAGAAAAAGAATCGAATGCCAAGGGTATAGTTTAAACAAAAAAATTAACAGGACCAAAAAACAATATAAAATTCTAAAAATAGAATCAATCAATTTACAGATATTGTTTGAACTACATAAGTGTTAATGAATACTTGAATTTTCTATTTTCTATCTATAGATATTTGAAATTTTAAGCTGTATAATAAATTCTTAGGTTCATGATTTTAATTGTGTATGGGATAGTTTAGTAAATTTTCAATTTTATATCTAAGGCTTATATTTAATATTTTTTTGATTTATTAATAAAAGTTTATGATTATCACTAAGGGGGTATTTGGGGTGATGATATGTTTGGGGTGATGATATGAGATGAGATGAGTTTATATAAACTCAACTCATTTTGGAGGCCAACTTTATATGTTACCGACATTTTATACCATGTCCACCAACAATGCACTCAACTCTCATCACAAGCGACCACCTTCAACACTCAACTTTGGTGACCACCTTTGACGCCCAACTCTTACAACCAACTTTGACAACCGCCACTTGCGGCCAACTCCAGCAACATCCAACCACCACTGTTGACGCCCAACTCTAGCAGCCTCCAACGACAACCACTCCACTAACTCCGACGACCAATATTTTAAATTATAATTACTACAAATTTGGGCTTTGTTGACGCTCGAGTTTTTGTTTTGTTGAAGCTCGTAACATAAAATCATCAATAAAAACCTTAATTTAAGACTTGAAAATAACTATTAATTTAAAAATACATATAAAACATCAATAAATGTTTATATTTAAGTTGATGCATAAAATTATCAATAAAAACACCCTTGTTGACACAAAAAGTACGTAAGTTCCATCAAAAAGTTCAATTTTCTTTTTTTTTTTTTTTTTTAGTTCATAGCATTTTATAGTCGTTCTTTATAATAATTTAACATTAATAAAAATTACTTTCACCAGGTAAAAAATCAACAAACTTGTATGTAAAAATATTTTTTTAGAAAAATTATCAAACACATGAGTATTTTTATGTTAATAAGTTTGTATCAAAAGTGTTCAAATAAAAATAACTTAATTACAAATGTCACATGCACAAATTTGTAAAATGATTGCTTAATTTTTTTAAAAAAAAATTGAAATACATGATCCAAAAGTAAACTCTAAATTCGATTTTCTAAAACTCCCAATAATACATGTGTACTTACAAAAATAATAAAATAAAGTGTAGTCTATAGTTTATTAAAAATACATATATGTACAATTATTGAATAAAAAAGTTTCATTTATGTAAATATATATATATATATATGTATCAGATACCGTTGACATATGAACTCAGCACCCCAAATATTCAAATACAGACTGCAAACATATTAACTCAACTCAGTGTGCCAAACAACAAGAAAATGAAAAAAAATTATTATTACATTTAAAATGGAAACTTATAATATAACAAATAAATTAGAACCAGTGAACGGTGCACAGCGAGGAATCGCGATCTTAGTGGAAAAGTAATTTAATTGGTATAATAAACATTTTCAAATCAGGTGCCTACTCTCAAGAGTTTCAGTTTGGTGCGGAAATGTCCACCCTTAGTATGTAAGCCTAACGTTGTTTTAGCCGATTGATTGTAATCGTGCCGACCAAAATGATTGGTGACCAATTTTATATTCTTAGGGTTCTTTTTTTCTCTTTCCTTTTTGCAAAATGGTAGTTTTTTTATTTAGTTGAATAGGAAATAGGAATTCCAAGGGAGAATGATGCTTTTAAGATTGGGTATTAAGTTTCATATCAACGTCTCCTTTCCATTCAATCTATTGACATTTTTATGTGATTTAAAATCCAACTTTATTAAAAGGTAAGAGTTTAGTTTAATGGTACTTAATATGATTTTTTTCTTCAGAAAATACGATATCAACATTCATTATAATGTAGTTAGAAATTTTAAACCGTGAGATGTATAATAAAAAAAGTGGAAAAGTACCTCAAAATTGTATCTCATACTTATTTAGGGCACGTTCACACTTAAGAAAGTGTTTCGATTTTTGTTTTTTTTTTCTTAGAGACAACGAAAGAAAGTAAAGAGTTAAATGCTTTATTCAAACGTGTTTTTCAAACAATTAAAATTGATTTTGAATCACAAAAAGCATATTTTGGAATAATTTTAAAAATGACAAAGTGATTTAAATAATTTCAAAATCACTCCGATATTGCTCTTAAATATGAACGCAAAGCTAAGTCCAAGGTTAAGTAGGCAATTGACCAAAAAACGGCAGCTATCACCATAATAAATCAAAGAGAACATGAATGAACCTATAGTTAGAGATTGTAATGGTAATGGTGTTGGAAACCAATGAACTAAACTTTAACAAGCTTCAAGCTAATAATGTGGGAAAAGCTAACATAAACAAGGGAAGAAGATTTTAGAGTGTGGAATCCCAATCCTTAGATAGAGTAGTATGAAATCTCAATTCTTTAGAGGGATTCTTGAGTAACTTTTTTCTTAGCAAGCTTATTGATCCTTCTCTCATGGGTAAGTCAGTCTTCTTTGTGCTTTCGAAAATTAAGATCTATAGGAAAATTAAGATCTCAATTCTTTAGGTCTTACACAGAAAAGTTAACACTTTGGACCGCCTTGTGAAGAAGATGACCTCATTAGATGATATGTTTTGTTGTATTCTCTACTGGAAGGCAGATGAAGACTTAGATCACATTCTCTGGCGAAGGGAGTTTGTGAGCTTTGTGTAGACAAATACTTTCAAACTTTTGGCTTTTTGCTAGTGTGGCAAAAGGAGATTAGTATCTCCCTGTGTTTTGCAATAGGGTGAAAGTCGATTTGGCTTTGCAATTTTTGGGCCAATCAAGAATCAAACTTTATATAATAATAAAAAAGGATCCAAACAACAAAACCATTAGATTGGGTTTTATTTGGTTAGATTTATTGTTGGTTTTGTTCTTGATTTTTTTACATTTTTTCAATTTTTTTCTTCCAATTTTTTATTTATATTTCCACTTTAGTTTTGAATTGGTATTTTTTGCTATTTTCATATTAAAATTGAGTTTGTTTCTTTCTTTATAGATTGAAATTGGACTTTTTTTTTCTTGTCAACTTTTCTAAACAAACGTTTGTGCTTCATAACAATTTGTCTTTTTTCTAAACAACAAATATGTATGCACTATAATAATTAGCATACTAAAAGATTTATTTTTAAGGGGTATATACCTTCAATTTGATTCGGTTTTGATTGATTTTTTTCAATAAAAAACCGATATGAACGAATACTTTTTGGTTTTCTAAACCACGATGTTCAATTTTATACTAAAAAATCAAACCAAACCAAACTAGTGAATCTATTTGGTTTGATTTGATTTTTCTATTTTTGGTTGCACTATTTTATGGGATCTTGGGAGAGTAAATAATCATGTGATTAGAGGGTTGGAAATGAATCCAATGAGGTACGGTCTCTTGTTAGATTTCATGTTTTCACTCTAAGCTTCAATTTTGTAACTATTCTATAGATGCTATTTTATATAGCTAGACTTCCTCTTATAGTAGAACCCATTTTTTCATACTATTTTTTGTATGCTGGTGTATTTTTTAAATTTTATATAAATGAAGTTGTTCTCATTCGAAAAAAAAAAAAAAAAAAAAGTGGTAGAAGACCAACAATAAATCATTATTGAACATCGATAGATTAGGATGAAAATTCATGTGTTAGATAAAATAGTGTGTGGCTGTGTGGTATTAAATGAACATAAAATTTAGCCTATTAGAATTGAAAGCTATTTTCAGCATGATATCCAATTCTTATGAGCGCTGATCAATGCCGAGAGAAGCCCAACACAAGAAATTAGAAGAGGACCTGAAAACCGGCCGTCCCCATCACTAATGTTTGCCGCCGCCATGAATCCATCGGCAAAATCTTGAACGATCGAAAGCTTCTTCATCAACATTTTCGCACGCAACTTCTTCATTTTCTCTTCCTCTTTCAGATTTCCGTTCCCCCTGGTCACCGCAATATCAATACTCGCTTTCAAACATGCCTCATCTTCAAAAATACGATTCAAATCCCTAAATTTCAAGGAAGTACTCCCGATATACCCCATAAATTCTGGCCACGCAATGATCTTATGCAAGCGACTCGAGTGTCGTTTGTCAATCAAACCAGAGTTAGCCAACCAAATGAACTGTTCAACAAAGTAATAAAATCCTTCTCCGGCATACGCAAGGAAGGCGAGCAGAAATTCTTGGGTAGATTCGAAATGCGAATTTCTTAAGGCGTTGAGGTCCTGGATGAACTTTCCGAGACGGAAGGCCTTGCGGCTGACGCCGACGCTGGAGTCGAAGCTCTTGAGACGGTGAGTGAGAGGATGGGATTCGGAGAGAGCAGAGGAGGAGAGGATGATCTTGGTGGTGTAGCTGGAGATTTTCAAGAGCTTGTCAACACCTTCTCTTTTTGCGAGGTAAGCTTCAAGATGATTGAAGAAGTCTCTTTGTTTCTCGGTGGATGACGGTGGAGCTTTAGAAGCCATGGCGGTGGCAGCGGCGGAGAGAAAGGAGGCGGGAAAGTTTCTTTTTCTCCCAAATTGACCGGAGACTGGAGATTAGTTTGACGAAAGGGTGTCGCGACATGAAAGTTTAAAATGTAACTTTAATTACAAAAAGTCTAAAAATACCATTTAAATTATAACTTTGGCTTAAATTTTGGTTTTTATATAAATAATCAATTAATTTTTATGGTAAATTCACCTTTACTAGTTAAAATATAAGAAAACTATTATTAAAAAAACTATATCAAACTATTTATAAATATAGTAAAATTTTATTTTTTATTTATGATAGACCGCAAGACAACATTTATCTGTGATTATCTTCAATAGTTTTTCTATTTTTGAAAACATCCTAAAATATATTATATTATTTTTAAAAAAATATTAAGAAAGTATGCTAAAAAAGAAATTAAATCTCCAAATTATTAATTTTTATGTTGATTACCTACTTAATTAAAATTTTTTAATTATTTGACTATATTTTTAATTAAAAATTTTCAAACTTTAATTTATAAAATATTATTTTTTCTATGTAAATTTTAATTTCAATTTATACCAAAATATTATTTTTCTACAACGACAGAAATCCTAAAAATCTATTCTTGTTCAAATGTGCAATGATATTCCTTTATGAGGTAGAAACTCTAAAATATTATACTTTTCTCAATGAATTGGTGTATATTTACAAATTTAAAAGGAGAAAAAAAATACAAAACATGTAAAAATAATAAATTGTAATAGAACCCTAAAGTCGTGTGGGCAAAAATTGAAAAAAAAAATGAATTACATTAAATCACTGTATATATTTACAAAATTGAAAAGTGGAAAAAAAAAAAAAAACTACGTGGAAATCATTTTATTCTCTGATTGTTTGTACCTTAGACAAATTTCTTAAGCCTTGAGATAATGGATTTCTACCCGACCTAACTAATTGATAGCAATAATTGTTTCAATTTTTATCAAAATTTTAGCCAAAAAAAAAAACTCATACACATTAATTTAACAAAAACAAAGAAACATAAGGAACTTATGTAAATATATATAAAAAAAAAAAAAATTAGAGAAAAAGGCATAGTTGCAAAAGGAAAAAAAATAACAACCAAATATAAGATAAGAAAGAGAGTTGCCTCAAAAAATTGGGACTGTAACATAGAAATTTAGATTTAAATTCAATATGCATGAGATAAAATGAGATCTAGAAAAAAAAAATGAAGTTTTTGGTGAATATAATGAGAGATAAAAATCATTTTTTAAAAAGAGGTATATTATCATTTAACATGAAAGGTAGTTTTTAGTGAATATAATGAGGTAAAATTATATTTTTCTTTTAAAAAATCTATTATCACTGAAAGTGAATTATTTAGACAACATAATTTTTTTTTTTAACGTATATTATCAAAATGAGATTAAAAAGAAATTATAGATGTATAGATGTGTTTTTAAAATGGCTAAAAAATCACATTTATCACATCTAATATTCCTCTAAAACACGTCTTTTATCTCTTAAAATTAATTTAGTATTTAATTTTATACTTTTAATGCAATTTCATATCAAAACTAGCTTTGAATGATTAAAAACATATTTAAAAGTAATTATGATAATGATAAAAATGATTTTAACTTCTTTAGGATCACTCTTAGTTTAAAGTTATATAAATAAAGATTTCAAAGTTCAACGCATAAAATATAATTTAAATGGTTTGAATTTACTAACTTAATAAAGAGATTTTTTAAAAAAATAGAAAAAAGCAGGTGGTTAAAAAAAAAAAAAAAAAAACTTTTTGGAAAAGGAAAAGAATCAGATGCTAAGCATATAGTTTAAACTAAAAATTTAACAATAAAATCAGTCCATTTATAGATGTTATTTTTTATTTTATTTTTCCAAAGTTAAAAGTTAAGTCAAATTTCAAGTTTTAAATTATATATATATTCAACTTTTTGCTTAATAAGATATTGAAATTTTAAAGTGCATAATAAATTCTTAAACTTTGTAGTTTTAATTTTGAATTTGATAGTTTAGTAAATTTTGAATTTGATAGTTTAGTAAATTTTTGAATTTGATAGTTTAGTAAATTTTTAATTTGATAGTTTAGTAAATTTTTAATTTTGTATATATGACTATTAACTTGTATTTAACATGGTTTGATTAATTAAACATAAAATTGAAATTTTATAATAGTATAAATATATGATTTAAATTTATGTCGATTGCTTAAATTTAAAAAATGTTAAATAAAGTAAAAAACTTATTAAATTTAAAATTGAAACTAAACTTTGTAATTTTAACAAATATTAATAATTATAAATTATATCGAATGAACGGTGTACGAGGAATCTGGAAACGTTGTTTAATTGGTACGG
Source organism: Citrullus colocynthis (assembly GCA_031780015.1). Classification (NCBI taxonomy): domain Eukaryota; kingdom Viridiplantae; phylum Streptophyta; class Magnoliopsida; order Cucurbitales; family Cucurbitaceae; genus Citrullus; species Citrullus colocynthis. The sequence goes on along the minus strand of QLSR01000642.1, from coordinate 575,156 downwards.
TGAACATTTTCAAATCACGTGCCTATTGTGTTAAGAGCTTCAATTTGGTGCGGAAATATCCACCCTTAGAATGTAAGGATATCGTTGTTCGAGCCGTTTGATTGTAATCATGCTGACAAAAATGATTGGTGACCAGTTTTATCTTAAAGGTATTTATTTATTTATTAAGATCACATCTACTAATCATAACCAAAATTAGTATAATAGTAGTGAAATTTAATTGATAGATCAATCATAGTAAGACCATGTTTACACTAGGCGAAAGGTAATTCATCAATGATGATGTAAAAGGAGGGGTTGTATAATTACATTCCGTGATCGTAAGAAGTTGTGGAACCCGCTTTGAAATTTGTAATCAAATCATGCAATCTAATTGAAGAATGAAATCTGATTGTGATTGAAAATTACCTTTACTGTTACAAATATTACTACTGTAACAGTATGAAAATAATGAATTTGTCACATTTATTGTTACTTTTACCGACACCATTATCGTTAGGATCAAGCAATAACGGTAACGATAACAGTAACAATAAAATGTGACAATTTTATAATTCTGCGTAAACGCGATCAAAAGCAATCCAATTATGTTTGCAATTCAAACCTATTTACGATTCATCAATCTACAAAATCTCATTACAATTTCGCCAATTTTTATTATGGCTTGGTAAACATGGTCTAAGTCTGAATCGCAAATGTATAACTACGAATATGTAATCGTAACGATAACTATTGAGATTTATGTTATAAAGTCTCGTAGTTAATTAGTTATTTGATATAATAAATGGTTATTTTAAATATGCAATAATAAGTTTCTAAAATGATATCTTCACGTTTTTTAATTTCCTTGAGAATTTTAAAAACATTTTTAAAATTAAAAAAAAAAATAGAAAACTCAATTAGATATCAAACGGAGCTGTTTTTAAAAAATTAAAAACAAAAAAACAAAAAACCAAATGATTTTCAATTGGCTCCTAAATAATTACATCACGAATATTTGGAATCGATTTTTAAATGGTTAAAATTACTTTTGGCATGTTCCAAAATTATTCTCAAATATGTCTTCAATATTTCAAAATTAATTTAACATTTGGTCTTATATTTATAAGAGCACTTTTCAAACAGTTAAAAAATAGATTTTAAATAAAAAAAAGTATGTCATAGAGTGATTTTGAAAATGACAAAGGTGATATAAATAATTTCAAAATCACTCGAATTAAGTCCTTGAATAAGCATATAAAAGTAAGTTCAGTGCCTCAAATTCATAACCCATTCCTGAAAACAAACAAAAAGAAAAGGAAGATATCTATTTGCAAAACAATCCCCAATACATATTTCTGCTTTCTAGTAGCTTGGTGCTTGTGACAGTAGACAAATGATTGGAGAACTGAAAATCTCAGCAGAATATCCCATGTAAGAAGTTGTAAATGAACAAAAACTGAGAGCAGGATCCCCACTCCAACTTTCAATGCTCAAATTTCAGCTAAATTCAAAAACTGAAGAGAGGAAAGATAATGGAATGTAAAGTGAAAGAAACCAGAATGAAGGGGCAGAAAAATACCAAATGTTAAGCATAGATCTGAGGCAGAGGTTAGAATTGTTTTATTACACATTGCTCTGATCTTCTGGCTCAGAAAAATCCATGGATGCCATAAAGTTGTAACTGTTAAGAAACCCCAATAGCAAGACACTTTCTATCAATCTAACTAAAACCATTGGGTTGAATTGTAAAAATTTTTGGGTTTAAGTTGGATTAGGATGAATATAACATCTTTAAATTGATTTGGACTTGAAACAAATCCAACCCATCATTTAACTAGAATACTTTGATTCAAAGAAAGTGACAAATGGAACCATTGAAGTAGATTCAAACAAATCTTTTAACCCAATCTAAACTAAACATGAACAATCTGGTAGGTGTCATAGATCGGAATACTTTTGCACAGGAAACAGCATAATCTCATCAGAGAGCCTAAACTAGATAAATATGGCAGCTACCACCATAATCAATCAACGAGAACAGGAACCTATGGAAAAGGATTGTAATGGTAATGGTTATGGAAACCAATGAACTGAACTCTAAGGAGCTTGAAGCTAATAATGTGGGAGAAGACTAAACACAATCATTATTATACATTGATAGTTCAGGATCAAATTCCTGTGTTATGCTTATTTTCCTTGAGAAATATAGTGTGTGGCCCAGTGGCTGTGTGCTATGAATGTTTTCAAATGAACAGAAAATTTAGACTAGTAAAATTGAAAGCTATTTTCAGCATGATATCCAATTCTTATGGGTGCTAATCAATGCCGAGAGAAGCCCCGCACAAGAAATTAGAAGAGGACCTGAAAACCGGCCTTTCCCATCACGAATGTCCGCCAGTGCCATGAATCCATCGGCAAAATCTTGAACAATCGAAAGCTTCTTCATCAACAATTTCGAACGCAACTTCTTCATCTTCTCCTCCTCTTCCTGATTCCCGTTCCCCCTGGTGACCGCAATCTCAATACTCGCTTTCAAACAGGCCTCGTCTTCAAGAAGACGATTCAAATCCCTAAATTTCAACGAAATACTCCCGATATACCCCATAAATTCCGCCCACGCACTGATCTTCTGTAAGCGACTCGAGTGTCGTTTGTCGATCAAACCAGATTTAGCCAACCAAATGAACTGTTCGACAAAGTAATAAAACCCTTCTCCGCCATAGGCAAGGAGGGCGAGCAGAAATTCTTGGTTAGATTCGAAATGCGAATTTCTTAAGGCGTTGAGGTCCTGGATGAACTTTCCGAGACGGAAGGCCTTGCGGCTGACGCCGACGCTGGACTCGAAGCTCTTGAGACGGTGGGTGAGAGAATGGGATTCGGAGAGAGCGGAGGAGGAGAGGATGATCTTGGTGGTGTACCTGGAGATTTTCAAGAGCTTGTCGACGCCGTCTCTCTTTGCGAGGTAAGCTTCGAGATGATTGAAGAAGTCTCTTTGTTTCTCGGTGGAAGACGGTGGAGCTTTAGAAGCCATGGCGGTGGCAGCGGCGGAGAGGAAGGAGGCGGGGAAGCTTCTGTTTCTCCCAAATTGACCGGAGATTGGAGATTAGTTTGACAAAGGGTGCCGCGAGATAGAAACAAATCAATATTGTTGGAGGGCAGCCCAAAAAAAAAAAAAAAAAAAAAAAAAAAAAAAAAAAAAAAAAAAAAAAAAAAAAA
>QLSR01000642.1:550336-565980 GCA_031780015.1 Citrullus colocynthis | reverse complement strand
AAAAAATATATATATATATATATATATATATATATATATATATATATATATATATATATATATATGGAGAAAAAAGAAACTTTTGTTAAGCAAACTAAACAGCTGTGCGTTTGTGGGCCTTAAACAAAAGCAGCAAAGAGAGGGCATCAATCAACCCAAACAAAGGGGAATGGCCATGGCGGCAAATGATGTCTTTCAACCGTGGAGCCCACAATAGATTTAAGAACTCTTTACTCGGTTAACTTTAACTTCACTTCTCCTTCAGCTAAGTACCACCCCTAGATTTTGTAATAGTTAGTCTTCTTCATTTAAGTTTATAATTTATAGAAAGAGAAAAAAAAAAAAAAAATACACATTTTTTGCCTACTTTTTATTACCCAACTACCCTCTCGTTTTCAATTTGATTTCAATTTATGTTACTCTTAAGATTTAAATTTTGTTTCAATTTAACTTTTAGGTTTTAAAATTTACACTTTTAACTTTAATTTTTCATTAAATACTCACCTTTTTCGTCTTTAATATTAATATCTATTAATTAATTTAAAATAATTATAGTTAATTGGATTTCACTATTTTTCATTACTATAAAATTAAATTGAAAATTTTATTTCATAATTACTAAAGGTAAGTAGTCAATAATAACAATAACAAAAAATAATAATAAGGTTTGAAAGGTAAATCACACACGGACTTTGGAATGTTAAATAAGCAAGTTGAAGTCGACAACCTCTTGAATACACTTTGCATGAGAAAGTGATATTATGGACTTTCACCATCAAAGTCTTCCTTGCTCCATTTGAATCGAAAGAAACCATCATATCTTTGAAGGTAGAGAAACAACATTCACTCACTTTTGTTATTGCCTTTCATGTACATCCCTCGATGTAAATTCATTTCTTTCTTTTGTGATTACGACCTTACTTCCCTTATCTCACAATGGAACAGAATCATGTGATCGTTCAGCTCTAAATGCCTTTTTGTAACTTCATGCCATCAATGAAATTATAACATAATGTTTCTAATATAAAATTAAATTAAATTAAATTAAAAGAAAGTAGGCAAGCTGAAGTTTTAACTAAGAGATATATGACTAGAAAGCAACGACAATGACGTGTTACATCAGTTTAACCATGTAGGTAAAGTTTTAACAATAAAAATACTCAATAAATGATTAGCATCCTCCATTAACAATATCAAATACACGTCTAACACTTTTATCATTCAATAATTTATTCTTTATTGAATACTCTATATTTTAAAAGCATCAAATAATAATAGTAATAATAATGAAATTATCACTACTTTATGTAGTAAACATAGTATTAAATCTAATCATGTGTCAGTTCGAACCCAACATAACAAATAACAAATACCTATTACTATCCCAAAGGTCAATAGTTTGATCATGCATCCTCCCATTATTGAACTAAAAAAACCAAATTGTATTGTTTGTAACTGTATACTCAAGATTTTTTTTTTTAAATATCTGAGTGTCTAAACCAACTTAAGCACACCTCAACTAATCTCAAGTGACAACTCACTTGAACTTATAACATTTGAGTGTTAAGAAACTCCATATAATATTAAATCCTAAATAAGTAAAATTGCATACTCAAAATTATATAGAAACAATAATTGCATTCGCCCATGACTTTTCTTTTTTTTTTTTTTTTAAATACCATTTTGGTCCCTATACTTTAAAATTTGTTCCACTTTAGTCCATGCATTTTCAGATGTCCAATTTTAATCCCTATACTTTGAATAAATCTTAAATTTAGTGCCTTGAAATTAATTTTTATCAAAATTGATTAAACAATCATAACAATTTTGTGAATATGTTCTCAAAATTTATAGTGAAAGTGCTAATAAAAAAAAAATTCAATGAAAAATCTACAATAAACTAGTAGTAGAGAAGTACAAGGAATAAAATTGGACATTCAAAAGTACAGACTAAAATTAAACAAACTCCAAAGTACAGAGACTAAAGTGATATTTTAATTATTTTTTTTTACAAAATATCGAGGAAATAGAACCCATCACATGATAGAGAGACCAACATCCTCTGATGGGAAATATGAGAGAGAGAGATTCATATTTTATTCCTCAGAACCTGTATGCAAATTAGAACTATATGCAAAGATGATGTGAAGGGAAAAAGTGAGTAGAAACGTCACTGCAATGCGCTATCCACAAGTAGAAGTGAGGGCCCAATAAGGCCGGTCCCTCTATGGCGAGCACGTACATTCGTTCAGACTCTTATCAATCATCAATTAATGATAATCTGGCAAAGGATCAAAGCATGTGGCCGCCCCTTATGACTTCGAAAAATGACACATTAATCAAAAAGATCCCAGCAGTAGAGAGAGTTGCAGAGCTTACATGGAAAGCATAGCATGGCTATGTCCTTGCGAAGTATTTTGATTCCTGGAAGTGAAGGGGTTCGTTCCCCCAAGAAAGGCATCCAGGATTCATCTCTCGAGCAAAAAGTTCGATGCAGCGACCAGGCTTTGGCCCCGGAACATACTCCTGCAGAAGCTCTGGATGGAAAGCAGAATGCAGGAACAGATAAAGGGTAGTGAATTAGTGATCCAGTAGATGAAGCCAAAATTTCATTTCATCATTCATGTGAGTTTAAGTTTCAGAGGACTTTTTAAGAAAGAAAGCGCTGTTCATAGTGACACCTGCGATTGGTGGCTTCCTCGAGTAATCACCTGGAATGCTAATGATGACCTGTTCTTTAGGCAAGGTTTGCTCCAAAATTTTCAGGTCTTCAACATCCTATCCTCAACAAGTATTTTAAAGAAGTCAACATTACATAAAAGTTCGATAGTGTGGGACAGTTCGAACTAAATGGCATGAATCACTGGACAAAACTTACCTGCTTAAAACTAACCACATACCAAATTTTTTGGTTATATTGTATTTAAGTTAGAAATGTATGATTAGATTATAGATTTAGTTTATGTGTTATTATGAACTATATTTTTAATTAGTGTGTATGGTAAACAATATCACTGCAATGCCCGGCATGTTTCATTAGGTAGATTTTGACTGAGTTGGGGCTACTTAACAGACAAGCAGACAAGCTATCAGGGATCATAATAACTTTTCAAAAAATTTTGGGGACTAAACCCATTTTAATTCAACGAAAGTATACGAATTACATTCTTTTTCATCTATTGGTGGGCATAGCGTACAAAGATGCTTCCTGTGTAGGTAAAGTTATTTCCTTAATCAATTCAGATGTTTTTTCTTTTCTTAAACAGCCATTGTCTTGATACCTCACCATAACAATAGCCCAAGAGAAGGCATTCATACGGCCTGTGATGGAAGAGATCTAGATCACTTATCAACGAAGCATCTGCTTTGACCTGTAATATGCAGGTAGCTAAAGGTCAGAACAACTTGGGGAGAGATGGGGATTGGGGAAGGAGAGAGGGGCAAAGAAGAGAAACACGGACCTTCAACCAGTAATAAGTGGAAATATGTACGACTCCCCAAGTGGGGAACAACTCCAAATCAATAAAACGATGGAACTTTTCTCTGTTTGTCACCCACAAGGCGACTAGTGCTCCTTTGCTATGAGACAGTTTCTTAACAGGCAAAGCTAAGAAATATCGGTTTGGCAATGTAGGATACCTATTGTGATTAAATGGGAATGCATTAATCGTCTAAAAGTACAAACATATTAAACAATAGTGGCAAGAAGGTACAGCAAAGCTGTCTGAGAATGAATGGCTACAATGATGTTGTAACAGCAAACATACAGTGAAAGTGAAAGGGTAGTAAATTTGTTTTTCCAACTAGTTATTCCAGTACTATTGACAACATCCCAATAGTTCTAGTCATATATTAACTAGAGATTACGAGCTTCAACAATGCTCGGCAAACATAATCAGTTACATCAGATTTCAACATCTGACAGAATGAATATTCTAATGAAACTTGCATAAGAGTAAAAGATGTCACCTTTTAATATATTTACTTAAATAGCAAACATTTTTTTAATTTTCTTAAGATCAACCTGTGATTTACTATTACAAGGACAATCCAGTAGGCAGTAAGTTATCTAGAAAATACGACAATTACTGTCAGTAATTTGTCAACAATAAGGATTTGCTAACCGATGATCTATATATAATTTGTTTGACTTTTACATTTAGAAATCAAACTTTTAACATTCTAAATAATTGAATTAGTGCATCAAAGTTTATTGTAGACTAATTTCTCATGATCTCTTTCCTATATTCATAAAATTTGTTTCTCATTATCTTTTTCCTTGTGGACCCATTAAGCAAAACAACCCTTAAGTTCCTAACACAACCCCTCCCCCCACACACACACACAAAAAAGAAAAAAAAAAAAAAGAGAACAAACCTCTGGGAAACTTTAAAATGATATGGAAATAAATAAGCTATAGCATACTTCGATTTTTGTTGAGCACTTCCGTTTTCCCACGGTGGATCAATAACAATAAGACTGAAGCCAGAACTAGCTTTAGCTGCATAGCAACCAAAAATAAAACCAGACAATTCCCAATGAGAAGATAACACAAAGTTTCCATGAGTGTATATACACATATATGTGTACATAACTATTATTCCTAAACCAACATTAAGCCCCATAAGTAGTTCCTCTACATAAACCCTAAAATTAAGAAGTCAATGATCTTACTATAATAAGTTGCATGAATGAAATGCTTAATCAATTGGAAATTAGACGTAAAACTAGAAGTCTAAAACATGAAGACACGCGGACCTTACCAGGAATAAGGTTGTGAACCTGCCTCAAATCAGACTTGTACATGGAAACAATAGAAACAGTTTCACGTAAGACAAACTTAGAACTACCTAACAAATCTTAGAAATGAAGGCATCTGAAATATCCCAGATGAAAGAAGTACAAAACAGTGCTTATTTGACATCTGAAAACCTTTGGAGGTTTTTATGAAAAATAACATTAACGATTTGTTTGATTGGAAGAGGAGGTAAGATCAACTTGCAACATTAAAAGACAAAAAAACAGCAATTATTAATATTGTTTGGATACCCAATAAAACTTCTCAAGAACACCAAAAGGTAAATGAAAATCCTTCATTAATAAATGACCCCAGAAATCAAAAATATAAAAATGTTGACAAGGTCGCCACCATACCATGTAGAAACAACTTTCTCGAGGCAAAATATATTGATGATCAAGAAATTCAGCTTCCACCTCATCAGATGTTTCATTGACAACCAGGTTATTGAATAAAGGAACTACTCTGTGCTTCAAAGAGGATCCTGAAGAAGAAGGGGAGCGGATAAATTGTCAGGACCTTTACAAACACCACAAAAGAAGGAAGTAGGTGGAGCCAAAAACAATGGAAGAATAGCTTGTCAAAGTTATTTGCCCCCTTATGAAAATTTTTATCTAACAAGCATAATGTTAGCACAAATTTTTTAAACTGTCATATTCACACAACGCAGGAACTAAGCCAAAAGTTTACCGGGTCAGTATTGAAGCTCCAGAGTGACCAAGACATAAAAACCACTAAGCAAGAACCAATTTTTTACCAGGCGCTATAAATGTTTACCAGCATAGAGTAGCTACTACGAGTTGGAAGCAGATGAAATGAAACTATGCCCTAAACAAAAAGTGTTAGCCAAAATGTAATAAGAGCATCAATCATATAAATACAAAATGCGTTCCAATTAATTGACCAACCTCCAACTTCACAAGACTGATTGGACTCAGGGAGTTTGAGAGTTATCTCATATAAAGGCGCTTGCCAAATGCGTCCGTGTTCAATCAATGATTGTTGATCACTGGGCAATTCTAACCATTTGCTTCCCCCTGAAGAACCAAACTCACGGTTTAAACTGCTCATTACCCTCAACAGATCAGTAGCTTGCAATAACAACTCGTGTGCCTTCAGTAACAATGGCTTCGCCACCTGCAGCACGTGAACACCACAAAATACTTACCAATGCAGAAACATCGATAATCATCTTAACTCAATCCCAGCACCAACGACGATTTCGTATGATGAAATCAAAATACAAATATAAAAACCTGGTGGCGTTGATCGGCAGCAAGTTCTTTCTCATTTAAACATCGGAGTTTCCTTTCCTTCCTCTTTCTCTTCTTCGCATACGATAAACAATCCTTGTTTTCAAATCCCTTCCTTTCGTAATCGAAGAATCGTGAGTAGTAACCAGCAGGAGAAACCCTAAACCGTGAGTACGAACGATTCAAAACACGAACTGGGTCAACGAAAATGAAATCCGAATCCAGGAAACGATAAATTCCAGTCTCCAGAAATACAGAGAGTCTATCCCTCGCTAAGCCATCCTCCATTTCCACAAAGTCTCAGTGATTACTTCCCAGAGTCGTGCGGAGAGTTCCGTCTGTATGCTCACCGAGGGCGAACCGAACCGGACGATACCGGTCGAACAGTAAGCCGATCGCGCGACGACCTAGCCAAACCCTCACGTGTACGGAACGGGGAAAAAAGAAGGTCCTAGAATGAACTAGAATGGTTCGAGGAGATTCCGGACCTCCGGTGACACGTCATCGTTGTTATCTGACTTGGTTTATAAAGTTTTTTTTTTTAATTATAATTATTATTGGAAAAGTACGGACGGAGCCGGTTGCGGTTGTGGCGGTCAGTTATGATCTAAATATCGTGGGGGCTTTCCTATGGATATTTTGGGTAATTTGGTTTGGCCTTGCGTAACCTTGTGAACTCGAATTAACGATTTTGCCCCTACCCGCGAGGTTTTCGCGTTAAGTGGACGAATGAAAGGGAACGGAAAAAAAAAAAAAAATCATCTTTGAAATTTTCTTTTTTTTTTTTTAAGAAAAAATCATCTCAAACGTTAAAATTGTCAAAAATATTTATAATTTATGATAAAATATACCATCTATCTATTGTAGATTACGACACACATACAGTAAAATTTGTTTTATAAATATTTTGGTTCATTTTGCTATTTTATATATTTGAAAATAGCTTTTTTCTTTCTTTTTTTAATTCAATCACTTATATTGGTCTGATTGCCTCCATGATTATGATTTCAATTTAATATTTTGAAAACCTAAATACGAACAAAAAAAACATTGTACTACGTTTGAATTTTTACTTTATACGCTTGGTTACTCTACATGTTTGAAATTAAAAACAGTATGTTCAAAACCTTCCATTGGTCTTATAGTTTAAATCCCTTTTCAATATATTTGATAAATGTTCTAGATTCTGAAGATATTATTTGGTTGTTGTTAGGTTTTTTTAGTTTTAATTTTGGATCAATTTAACATTTTTACTATTATTTTAATTTTTTTAATCAAAAATTTTTTTCTTTATCGACATCAATTTTGAATTCTAACCTTGTTTTTATTATTTATTAATTTCAGTTTATAATCATTCATTTCAGGAGATTTTGTTTTTTTTTTTTCATATTTCTAGATGAAATTTGATTGTCTCAATATTGGAAATCTCAAGTAAATGTCAAATATACTGACAAATGCAAGTATAGATAACAAATAGCATGATTTGCTTTTCAATGAGTTTACAAGTATATTAGAAAAATGTAAATATATATTGTATATATTGTTGAGTATCCAAGACAATATATTGTACAATTTGTTTTTTCATGTATTTATTAGATAAACCTCAGTTTATTTCTAGAAAAATCAAATATATATAAAGTATATTGCATTATATACATAAAAAACATGTCTTGAGAAACTTCTCTTAAACGCATCTTTTGATATCAATATTTATATATATTTTTCATGAACAATGGTAAGAGTGCTGAATAAGTAAATTAGGTCATACTTTTGTGGAAAATGATAACTCATTACACTATTCATGAAATAATAATAATAGTTGTATACTTAAGTCCATTTTTATGTTATATGTGTAAAAAACCCTTTCTTTCTTTCGTACGTGACATTTTATTTTATCAAATACTCAATATCCAAGTCAAGTAACTCTCCATTTTGATTTAATAATGTTTTAAGAAATTATTTCAAAATAATTATTTTGTTTGGGAAAAGAAATTTAAATAAATGTATTTAAAATTTTGTATGTTGAATGGCCACATAAAAATAAAATAAAATCATGAATTTACTAACATATGTTGTTAATCAAAAACTAGGATGTTGCAATGTTAATCGAGTAATTTACTTTCAAATTATATGAAATCTTGCAAAATTCTAGCTTTCTAGTCTTAAATTTTTTTTTTTTAGGTAAAAATAGAACTTGAAATTACTTCAAATTTTAAAATCATTCTATTTTCTAGACTATCAAACAATAAAATTCATTTAAAACCCACGAAATTCCTCCAATCCAACGCAAAAAAAAAAAAAAAAAAATGTATTAAAACGAACTACTCTCATAAAATTTTTAAAATTATATAACCTCTATTTTAGTCCGACAATTTAAAAGTGAAAAATCAAATATAGGAGGCATTTAATATGAAACCAAAAAACCAAGCAAGTGAAATAAGTGAAGTGGTAATTTGAGATATTTTATTTAAATTTTTAAATATTTAATGACGGCCTCTTCCCATAGCTAAAAGCTAGACCCAATAAGATGCCAAAAATGTACGCCCCACCTTAAATCGGCTAAAATTTGGTAGGCCTAATCATAAAACTTGCGAAATTGGGTCGACATTTAAATATATATATATATTATATATAATTGCATGTAGGAATATTGGGATGCATGTTGTGTTCAATACTTTGTATGTACAAAAATTAGAGGGTAGTGGTTCTTAATTATGTTCAACCCATTCTCAGTCAACACATTCAACCTGTTATCCTAAATCCTTGATGTGTTCAAAAAGTTCGATTACATTGTTCCATACAAAGTTTATAAATAACTTTTAATCAAAAATCCATATATAGGATATATTGTTATTTTATTAATTATATTAAAACAAGTTAAAGTGGGAATAACTTCTAACTTTCCTCTTTATCCTTACCTCTTTCGACAATGATTCTTTCGCCCCCATTCATTAATAAAAATATACAATAAGATTTTATGAACGTGCAATGTTCTTTCAACAAAAACAAGACATATAACTTGTTCGAAAATACATGTAAATATAACTCAAAAATTATTTGAAGTTTTCCCAAAACTAAAGACTAGTACATAATTTCTTATTAATTTGTTTTCTCAAATAACGAACACTTGACAAAATGTTGGATTGTATTAGTTGTATTGTATGGTTTTAATAAAATACTGTAATTTGTTTTTTCTAATCTAAATTTAAATTTTACAAAATATTATTTTACTTATTTTCACATCTAGTTGTTTTTCAATTCCAAAGCTAAATCTTACTTATGTAACCAATATAAAATCATAGTCTAAAATCAATGCTATATTATATAAATTAAGATATCAACTTATATATTGCACCAAAAAAATTTGTTTTTCACAACAAATATATGATAAGTGGGACCATCTTCTTTCACACGTGCACCTGAAGTTAGTGATAGGAAAATAAGTTTATTTATATTTTTACATTTAATTGTATTTTCATCATAGTGAATTAATATTGTATTATCTCATTAGATTAGTGGAAATATAGGGACAAAAAGGCATACTTTCCATGATAATATGTGATAAAACACCATATTGTCATTAATATTTTAATAATTTACTCAATAAAAACTTGCATATCCGCGATAGGGACAAAAGAAATATTATGTGAGTGACCAAAACAAAGGATTTGAAAATTTATATTTCTCAACTAATATCATTCCCCGAGCATTTTTATGTTATCGTACAAAAAGGAAAATGAAATATAAATATTTTCACAAATTTCTCAAATAAATTCTTAAACTTTGTTGATTTTGAAAAACATTTAATAAATATCTAGGGTTTCACTTAATAGTTTTTTTTTTTTAAAAAAAAACTTTAGTTTTTTGCTTTTTAAAAAAATTATATTTGTTTCTTCACGAATCTATAGTGTTCATCTTCCTAAAAATATATATTAAATAAAAAATATTTTTATTTTAGAGTTGTTTTCAAACATAGCAAAATGAGCTAAAATATTTACAAATATTGCAAAATTTTATTTTCTGTCACGGTGTTTCACAGATAGAAGGTAAAAATTTTTCTATATTTGTAAATATTTTTAGCAGTTTTGTCATTTACAACAATTTCCCTTTATTTTAAAGTGAAGGCCCATTTAGTAACAATTTCGTTTTTAGTTCTCCATTTTATAAATTTGTGCTTGTTTTGTCCTTAAATTTCATGCTATGAATCTTGAAGAAACACTCGAAATCTTAAGGTGTGTTTGGTTTAACTTTTCAAATGTTTAATTTTCAAATCAAGTTACCTTAGAAAAAATAGAAGTGTTTGACATCTACACTAAATAACTCTTGAAATACTTTAAAAATGTATTTTCAGTATTTTTTATTAACAGAGTTTAAATAACAATAACTGAAAAAATATTTTATTTTTTTCTCTCGTTAATCCAAATGGACCCATAGTTAAATTATAAAACAAATAAGTTTCTTTGACAGATATTTATTAGTTTCCAAAGTAAAAGTATAGTAGTGTTTAAAATCGGGGGAGAAAGACTCACTAATACGAAAGTGAAACATTCTAAAATTTAAACAGCGGATTGGCAAAATTTTGAAGTTATTGAGAAGAATCAAAATTAATTTGGGAGAATAAAATAAAAACGAACACTGTACGTGACAAGAGAGACGTGACGCTTTTCCCTTCCTTATGGACGGGCAGGAAGGGCAGGAGGAGAGGTGAGGATTATAGAAGGTTGAAATTACTAAAGTGGGCAGCAACGGGCAGGACGGACAGAGGGTCCACCTACCGGAGCGGCGGAGCCCATTTGGTCTCAACTATGCAGCGACTGAGCTAAGGGCGATGACGAAACACATCAAAAACTGTTTATTGTGTGCGGAGTGCAAAGGGGATTAGCGTAACCATGGTTGGGTTTTCTCTTCTCACGCCCACTGCCAACGCTATAAATACCCCTCTCCCTCGCTTTTCGGACTAAAGAGGCCATTAAGCAAAGGAAAGCAGGAGACTTTGCGGTGTCTCGCCTTTCCCGTTCTCTGGTCGAACTACACCTGGTAGAATTCTCTGATCCGCCCCCATTCTTTGGATAATTGTATTATTATTTGCGATTCTTTCAAACCTTTACTTGATTTTCCGTTTCTGCTCCATTATTTGTTGCATTTCATGTTTGGATGGTGATGATCGAAGGATCGGGGTTTATTTCTTGTACTTGAGTTTCGTTTCGTTTCGTTTCTACCTTTAAGATCGAAATTATGTAATGTTTATGTGGATGAGATCATTGATCGGCTAATTCGTTGATGGTTTTTGAACGATACTTGATCTGGGTTTTGTGAATTGTTGCCATATCCAGGTTTCCAGTTGGTTAATGTCGGGTTTGACTTTTCCTGTACCATGGTTTTCATTCGGAGGGATGTTGGTTTCCTAAGTGGAACTTTCTGTTACATGGCCTCATGGCCTGAAAGCCTTTGCCTTCATGTTGTCATCCATCTTCATCAAGTGTTGGATCTTGGATGGGAACATTTATATCAGTCTTGTTTTGTTTTTCTCATCTTAGAGGTTGTTGGTTGTTGCAGCTATTTTTTTGAATTGACAGAGTAATATTTGGACCTTGTTTTTCCTTCTCTTGTTTCTTTATTTACTGATGAATATATGCATGTGTCTTGCTTGGATTTGAATTTGCAAGGTGAAATTCAATGTTTGTAATACGTAATATTTGTTCCAATGACTTAATATTGCTAAAAAGCTTCTATGTTTCTATTTTGATCGTTCTGTTTTCTCTCCTGATTTTCCACTCTTGTCAACAATTTAAATCATGTTTTTCATGAAGAGATGTGCCGAACTTGTATGAAGTTTCATACCAGTGCGGCTTGATCATTTGTGCATCATCATCTAATTATTTTTTTCACGTAAGAAGATTTCCTTTGCTTATAGATGATCAATTCATAGTCAATATTGGATTCATTTGCTTTGAAGTTTACTCGAGTTTCTTTTTATGATAGTCTTCTGGAACAGCTCTCGACAAAGTCGGATCGGGCTTCTGTCTTCTCCTTGGTATTGGTTACCATGACTCCTTCACCAGTCACCTCTTCGGCTACGCTTGATTTATTTTCTACTCACAAGGAGACTTTTTTAGCATTGGGGAGAATATTGAACGGAGGCCCTTTTCCAGAAAATGTTCATGATATAAATCCTTTCCAGTGTAAACCTGAAAATTTACCAGGTACTTCTTATGTCTTCCTGTCACAATAATTCTTGTTTTTAATTTCCTCAGCTTTCTTGAGAAATGCGGCATCGTGAGGACTGGATATGATGATGTTCATCAAGTGTCTAGGCCTCTCAAAGTGCTTTGGGTTGAACATTGTAACTTTCGGTTTATATCATATAACAATTTCCATGTTAATTCCCTCATTTTTCAAAATTGGGTCCTATCTCAAATTCTTGTGCCAAAGTAAATAAATTTTTTTGGAACGAGAAACAGTGTCAAAGTAAAGAATTATAAATTTACAGTGTAAGACGAGGTTATTTTAATTTCAATGAAGCTTAAGGTACGTTTTATGTGCAGATGAAGTTTGGTATTACGTTCCGTGCAATGGGAATGGCGACACAAGTTTTGGTCCATGGAAGCCCAAAGGTGGAGCTTGTAAACTGTATTCAGATTCTTCTTCCACTGGATGGAGAACAACTTATGAATATTATGAAGGTCAAGCACCTCATGACCGTAAAACAGCCTGGGTTATGCAGAAGTACTGGATGAGTCAGACAGACCCGTGTGAAAACAGCAAGCAAAAGGTATATCCTGTAATCTATTTGCCAAAAAGTTCATTAGCTGACATTTCCCTTTAAATTTTCTATGTACCCAACCTGCCAGTCAATTGCTTGTTTGGTTGGGCAACATGCAGGAAACCAGCTCACTTTGCAAAGTCTTTCTTGGGGATGAACAATTTCAGAACCATGAAAAGATTGTGAAAATCATCAATTCAGAACCCAACAACTTAAATCATCAGTTGGTTGTTCCAGATGGTTCGACTTCGAATAATGTGGCAAATGGGTCCACAAGCAAGTCTGAGGTAGTAGTCATTATACCCCTGTGTTTTGATACACGCTGATGACTATGCATCTTTTGTTTGATATGAGACTGGATTTGTATATCTATTTGCTGTTCTCTTTTTTACCCTGCTTTTACTGTCACCGGAAACTGATCACTCCCATCTATTCCCCATTTCCTTCTCTACTTTGGTACAGAGTTGCAAATGGTGTCTTTATTTTCAGTTAATGATAACTGATGTTTTGTAGATGAGTGAAGATGACAAGATGGTAGAATTGGCAGTTGCAGGAAAACCCTTGGTCCATTATTCAGAAGAGATCGTTGCTGAGATGGATGATTTTTTTGAAGGTGACTACTTGGAGTTGTTGGATTTAGATATCCCAACATCTCCATCATCAAGTTCTGAAAATTCTAGTTGCTTGACTATGTCATCGGATGACGACTTTGATACAATGGATGTACTATGTGATGCGGAGCGTGACATTAACCAGGACAGGGCACAAAGAGATGCTGCCTGCATCCGGTCCTCTGCGCCCTCCAGACTAAAGAAGGAGGTGGTGCATCAAGGGGCTTCAGGTTTGTCAATTTATTTTTCTCGCCCTCCTGTTGTTTACCTTCCATTTTATGCACTCCTACGAATCAAGAGTAATCTGGTTAGAATTGGAAGGCAGAACAGAACATTCTCCTACATGGTTACTGAATCATTGTGGGATATGCTGTTCTTTAGTATGTACTCCAAAAAAAGAAAAACCAACAGCCGTAGAGAAAATTATTCATGAGTAGTCATTTTACGCCCCAGCTGCTTGATCAGTGGCCCTCAGTAATATTCTCCCACCTGCATACTCTATAGTTATTTAGACGAAAAGTGTAAAATTTTCATTATCGTTTCAACCATAGATTCATCGTTACGAAATGTGTACTCACGTAACCTCTCCTTGTGCTCTCTCCTGCTATATATCTCCTGTTCACGAAAATGCGCAGATCCGTAACTTTGCCTTCTTGTACACAGAATCTCTTGTGATCATCAGAAGAAGCCACTCGCCAGCAAAAGAGAATATCAAAACCGATTCTACAGCGTCCAGTTCAGGGTGTAGAGAACCAGACTTGAAACTTCCAAGCCAAAGTGAGGAAGAAGGCTACAGATTGAAAGGTGCATCAAGTTCTCACAAAAAACTGGTGTCAAATGGTCAAGAAACAGCTGTGGATGGAGGTAAGAAGAAAAAGAAGAAGGCTGTTGGCAGCAGAATGAAGAAGATTCGGAAAAAGTATTTTTGCTTCATTCCATTTTAGATCCTTCTCAATCATCTTACACGTAGCATTATCTTTACACGTATAGCACAGAGCAGTTAAGAGTGAATTAATAATGGCAATAGAGTAACAATGGCTTTGAGCAGACTACTGAAACCTTATATAAGTCTGGCTGCAAAACCATACCTTAAAAACTATCCTGTTTGATTAAGTTTTTTGGTTTTTTTGCATGTATAGTGTAAACTTAGAACAGGTGTTCTATAGATGAGATGTCTCGTAGTGATAATGACTTTGTCTTAGAAGACATAACATTCAAAACTGCTAGATTTGACTTCATTTATTTACTTACTGAAGTCAATGTAATTCCAGCCCCCCATTGTAACCAAATCGTGGAATTTTTTAGTTTACTCTTTCCTCTGCTTCTTGTTTTCTTCTGAGCTAGTTTTCTTTTTTAACTATTCTTTAGAAACCTGAAATTTACATTTATCATGTAAATTTGTAATCAATAAATAAATATATATATATATATATATATATATATATATATTAAAAGTGGACGTTTTTTAAAATATTTATAAATATAACAAAATTTCTACCGACTATCTGCTATGTATCTGCCTATTGCATATATACCCATTAGTTTTAAATATTTTTAGCTGTCATTTAAAATTATTTTTCATATTAAAAAGTATATTTTAGCATTGTAAATTTCTTGTTAGTTGATTTATTTTAGTTCAGAAGTAATAGGAATTTCAAATCACCAGTCGGCAGAGTTGCACTCATGGATGTGTGGGAGGCAAACTACAAAAATACCCTTTTTTTTTCTTTTTTAAAGAAACAAAAATACTTTCAATTGGTAGGTAATGGACTATTAAGGAATATAATGTTTTTTTTTTTCTTTTCTTTTTGAGATAACTGATTGGTAAAGTTTTATCCAAACAGGTTGAGAAACTGGAATAAAATAAATAATTTATGATAAATGTAGGAGTAGTAAATTAGTGTCTTTTCTTCTCTTAGTTTATGATGTGACATTGGACTTGTAATCATTATGGAAGAAATTTGTGTTCAGTTCAAATTAGTCTCTTTTCTTCTTTCAAAATTTTTAAGTTTAATAAAAAGGGAGATTTTAGTATGTTTGAGATCTTTTTGTTTTTAAATATGCTCTTCTACTTTAACATTTAAAAACTACTAAAAAAGTAACTTGTTTTTACATGTCCAATGGCCATTTTCCTATATATATATTTTTTTCTCTTACAAAAATTGATCTTGTAGCTTTTCAAAAAAAAAAGAGAGAGAAAGAAAAAAAAAAAAAAAAAA
>QLSR01000642.1:536295-550145 GCA_031780015.1 Citrullus colocynthis | reverse complement strand
AAAAAAAAAAAAAAAAAAAAAAGATGATGATCTTGAAGAGGAATTTTCTTTTTGTCTTTATTTTTCCTTTACATTTCCATTTTTTTTTTTAGTTCCACGATTTGGATGATCAATTGGGTCATGTAAAATCATGAAAAGATAAATCTATAATATCCTACTTAAATAAGCTTTTGGCAACAACTATGTCCGTGTATAATTGAATTTGAAAATAATGATTAATTACTCATTAAATGAATGAAGCCACGTATTTCTAAGTTTCTAACCTAAGACTCGTATTTTGTTAATTTATTATTAATATCATGCTCAATCTCAAATATATATATATATATAAGAAAATTATATAATATGTTTTAGGTAATTGTTTTAAGTGGCAAAATTGATGGAAATATTTACAAATATAGCAAAATGTCATTGTCTCGGTAATAGACAACTAGACATCTATAAGTATCTATCACTAATAGGCAATGATAGAAAATAATATTATGTATATCAAGTATAAAACTAATGGATAATTTATTATATTTATAAATATTTTGACTCGTCTTACTATATTTAAAAACAACCCTAACATTTTCATATGAAAATTTATGCAGCGAATTGAAGGGCAAGCGAGACAACTTCAAGAATGCATTGGTTGAATTGTAGTGGATTGGGCCGACCCAAACCTGCCGAAGGCCACAACAGTGACTGGACGGAATCATCTCTTTTTTCTTTTTTTTGAAAAACGAAATTATCATACTTTGACCTAAGGTGTGTGGGATTTATATTTGAGATATGATCATTTATGAATAAATATTTTTTAAGTACTCTAAAGAAGTTATTTCTCAATGTTTTGTGTTCGCATAGCTAACTTTAAAGTTAGAAGTTTGATTTTCTTTTATCTCACAATTTATTAATAAAAATAATGTTTTTCTTTTCATCGTTTTTAATGTTTTAATATGAGTAGTACAAATTCAAAATTCAAAATCAATACACAAAATTGATTCAACATGATTGATCCTTTAATGTTTCTTTTAAGAGCGGTAAAAATCATAATAGAAAAAATATACATATAAGAAATAAATATAAATTTCAAAAACAAAATACAGATGATGCTCAAAACAGAA
Source organism: Citrullus colocynthis (assembly GCA_031780015.1). Classification (NCBI taxonomy): domain Eukaryota; kingdom Viridiplantae; phylum Streptophyta; class Magnoliopsida; order Cucurbitales; family Cucurbitaceae; genus Citrullus; species Citrullus colocynthis. Next base: position 549,039 of record QLSR01000642.1, on the reverse strand, counting down.
TGTAAAATATTAATTTTAAGTTGAACATTAGCCAATCAATGAAGCAAAAGTTGATAATATTTCACATGTTTGGATTTACAAGATTTGAGGTTTTAAAGTGGAATTAAACATATTAATTTGCATGAATTGGTTTTAAAACTTTGAAGAATGTGGTTGGTTCATTCACTATACACTGGATTCCGTATCGCAGCGGGACTTTCAGTTTCTCCTTTTGAATTAATCCAAAAGCATATGTTATAATATATGTACCATTGTCTTCGTATGATTTTTCTGTCCTTATTTTCTTTGGGACGAGAGATCAAACATTCTATATCTAATGAGGACAAGAGATCAAACATTCTATATTTAATGAGGGAGGTAATGTCCATTATCATTGAGCTAATCTCACTTTGGCGATTGTTGTTTATATATATACTTTTTATTTTTAATATAAACAATTAACACCCATGTTTATAATTCGCAATATATTTAATTGGGTAGATTTTAAGTTTCTATAAATACTTTTGCTCATACCACTCTCATAGAATACCCATTACATCGAACATACAGATTTCAAAAAATCACAATGCAAACTCCCAATATATATATATATATTCGGTAAATAAATATGGTATTCAATTTCAAGAATAAGAGTAATTGTTTTAAACAATAAAACTGTTGAAAATATTTTCAAATATAACAAAATGTCACTTACTGTCTATATAGATATCGGTAGACATCTATTAATGTCTATCAGTATATTTTTGTTCATTCTGTTATATTTAAAAACAACCATTAAATAAAGAAGTATTCTTAAAAGTTGACAAACAATCACATTTTCTCTCTCTATATATATATATCTTTAAACTAACATAAACTTTGGAGGTTATATTAAATGACACATTTTGGTTACACATCGTGTGAGACTAATACTTTCATAATTAAAACCATAAAATTTCATAAACAAGTTTTAAATAATGTATGACTAGTTTTATTATTATTATTTTAAATATTGACATGACATTTTAAATTGAAAGTAAAAGAGAATGAAGTTGAAATAAGGGGGATCGAAAACTTATTTATTTAATTTTAAAATATCATGTATTGGTTTATAATAAAAAAAAAAAAAAAAATTACTAATGGCCATTTGAAACCATTGTTAAAAATTGGGATACTAAAAAAAGGTATATTTGAAACCTCCCCAGCGGAACACTACTATTGGTAAAACTATTTTATTTTTAATTTTTGAAATTTATATTTATTTTTTTCCCAAAATTTATAGGACAATCATAGGAAAACTTAGAGTACTCATATAATACCATACTTCTTGTATTTACCAGATAATTTTTTTAATTTATTATTTATGTACTCTACAGTAATATTATTGAGTCCCACCATATATATAAAAGTATTTGGACATAACATATAATAAATAGAAGTAGTATAAATAATTTTTCATATTATTGCAGTATAAAAATATGTTCGACAGTTTTAACTTTTTAAAAAGAAAACATTCAGAAATTTTTTTCTTTTTTCTTTTCAAATTGAAGAAACAAATTTAGGTTAATAGAAAGTAAAAAGTATAATAAAAACAATTGAAAGTTGTAGTATTTATAAGATAAATTTGAACAACCCAATCATCAAAATGTTATTATTTTTTTTTTTTTCTTCTTCTTTTGAGAGTATTAGATTAAATTTGAAGAATCACTTATATTTATTTGATGTTTGGGAAAAATGTATGATTTCTGGGGGGAAAAAGTGAAGGGGCAAAAGGAAAAGGAAAAGGAAAATGCTTAAATAATTAAGGAAACCAGCGTTGAAAAGGGGAGGGACGGGCAGGGGCAGGGGCAGGGGCAGGGCAATTAAGTATATTTACTGCACTGCAGGGTACAATGACAGGTGGACAATCGGATAACCAATCATTTCATTTCTCTCTTAACTTTTTTCTTTTTTCATCCTTTAAAATTATAAATTTATAGGGTTATGTTTTGTCTCGTGAAATGTGAGAAACTAACTGTTGGGTTGGGTCCATCTCCATCCATACTTGCATTGCCAAATCCCAATCCATTTTTTTTTTTTTTTCTTTTTTCAAATTTCAAAATTCAAACTCTCATTCCCATTTCCCTTTTAAGAAATCTACGTTTAAAATACAATTTTCGTCCCTGCTTTTCATTGTTTCATTTTAGTCTTAGTTTCATTATTGCTTTTTCTATAAAAAAATTATTCTTAATCTGAGTTTTTTTTTTTTTTTTTTTTTTTATTTTTTTTTTAAAGACTGTTTTTTTTTTTTTTTTTTTTTTTTTAATTAAAATTTTTTTTTTTTTTTTTTTTTTTTTTTTTTAACTAAAAATTTAGATAAATTTGTTATTAATTTAATTAATTTGGATAAAAACTAACTTTCAAATTATCCTCAAACAATTTCTAATACATTTTTTAGCTTTTAAATTTGCGCTCAATTGAATTCTAAATTTACAAGGTGTATAGTACACAATTTTCAATTGTGCTCCAAATTGAACTGTAAAATTTTGATTTTGTGTCACAAATATCAAATTCAATTTTTAAATATGATGATATCTATTGTTTTTAAAAATTATGAATATCTCGATGGTCTATTACGAAATTAAAACTTTATGAATCTATTAGACATCCTTAAAGTTCAAAAACCATTTAAAGTAACATTGATAGTTTAGGGTGCCATTTAATGAGTTATCTAGACAAGAAATTTAAAATTTGAGTATCTAATATATATATATATATATATATATATATATTTGAAGTTAAATGATATAAGAAAAATCCAGGTTGTTGAATTGCTAAGAAAATAATAGGAAGATCGCACTTTCCATCTGGAGAGCTTTTATTTTTTCAAAACATCACAGACAAATATACAAAACCAAGCATTATACCACTGACTAAAATAGTAACTTTAGCTTTTAAATATTATCATTTGTCTTATTATTCTATCAATTTAGAAATTTAACATTCACAACACTCCTCTATCATCAATTATTATATATTCATCAGAGTAAATAAATAAACAACTACATTATTTTATATTTTAAACACCAAAACATTGTGTGTGTGTATAATTACATATATCCTTAATAATTGTTTTTTGAAACACATAAATAAATAATATGTCTACTATTTTGTAGCCAAATTGTATTCTTCCAACGACTAACTCATGGCTGGAACCTTATTTTTATCTCTAAAATAAGTTTTTAAATTTATTACAATTTGACATTGAAACTTTTAAATTCGTTTTATTTTAGTATCTCGATTATCAAAATCTTCTTCCTAAAAAAACACGTCATTTTGATTTAATACTTTAGCTTCTGTTGTAATTTAGTCACTGTAATTTCAAATGTTCAAATTTAATCACTATACTTTCCATATACCTTATATTTCTGTCATTGTTGTAGGATTTTTTTAATCAAAATTGGTTCACTACAATACTAATGCAATTTGCATGCAATAAAAGATGCCATTTAAAATACATGTTAATAGATTAATTTATTATTATTCTTTTAAATCAAAAATAAATTAAGAATAAAAACTAATTTAAGATTTATTAAACGTATAAAAACTCGAATATTTTCGAAAACGTATACAAGAATATCATAAACTAAAAAAAAGCATGTTTTACTTTATTTTACAAATGTGCTACCATAACATACATAGGTTGGTTGAGTAAGGAAATTATGTAGCATTACAATTTACAATAAGAATGACCAAATTAATTATATTTTTGAAAGTGGATGATAAAAACAGTCCAAGTTAATTTCGGAGAGCTGAAGACTGAAAAAGAAAAAAGAATTTAAAAGAAAAGAAGTGTGACAAAGAAAGAAAGATTTACCCCTAAAATTATTAGTTTATTTACACGGTTAAAATCTTTTGCAAAGATCTAAAATGAGACAAAAAGAAAATTATCAGCTTTTATTTATTGTATTTTATTTTAATTTTGGGTTCACATCAGAGGTATGGAAACTTCGCCGTACGGACGAAGAGAATATAAATATTAAAATCAATTAAGAAAATAATTTATTATATTTTGGACTAGTAACGTTACTTTCACATTCATCAGGTCTATTTTTACGACGCCGTTTTTTTTTTTTTTTTTAAAAAAAAAAAAAAAGCCTTATTCCCTTCTTTTATACTTTATCATCATTACACATGCTTTGTGAAAACATGCCTTGCCTTTATCCACGTCCCTCCCCACCTTCGTTTCTCACCGTTGGATCTTTTGCGCGGGAGAATCTCATCCTACGTCTCTCCTTCCTCCCTAATGGCGGGAAATTAATAACTCCGCCCCCCCCCTTTCTTTTGTATTTATGTATTTTTTTAATAAAATTGAGATTAAACTACTTTTAATTTGAAATTAATTAGTTCCTTAATTGGAAATATGTGTAATAAGTTATAACTGGATAAGACAAAATATTCAGTTTTACGTTTTAAATTCTCAAAGCTCTTAGTTACTTGATTAAATTTTAATTTTAACTAAAAAAGAAAAAGATAAATGATTTTCGGGAGTATTTATTGGGTGTGGCGGAGATAGACGTGTGAGTGGGACGGAGATATACGACAACACCGACGGCAGGTAGAGATGTGGGGCCCGCTTTTTGAAACAAAAATAAAAAGAAATCCGGATTTTGCCGTTACGTTTCAGACTAAAGTTTTTTTTTTTTTGTTATTTTTCTTCTTTTCATTATTTTAAAATTTCTTTTTCTGGATTTTGATTTTCATGTTTTATTTACATTGAAATTACAAAAGAGCCCAATTTTCAACGCTCAATTCTTTAGCTTTAACTAGAGGTCTTGTCCTCACATGTTTTTAGCAGCGGAGATGTCCATTTGTCTTGCCAGATTGAAATTTTACTAGCTAAATTAGAACATTTTAATTTTAAGTATAATATAATCTAAAATTCATATTTCGATTTAGTGTTTTAGGCTCAATTTGTAATATTAAATTTATTTTATTTTCACAGTTTTTAGTTAAATTTTTTTCCCACAGTTTTCACATTTCACGATTCTATTTCCGTTTTCAACCTTGATACTTCACACATTTCCACACTCTTTTAATTTTCAGTAATCGTGATTACATTCCAACCTCTTAACACAACACCTAATAGTGTGAATAGTCTTTTGTTTATGTAGGAGACGAAAGAAGGAGAGTATATAATAAAAATTTACGAACTAAATTGGAACACAAATGAGAAATATGTTCTCCGATCCCGTTCATTTATTTTTATTATCATTTTAAAAAGTTATATATATATGTGTGTTTGTTCAAATTACTTTAAACTCATGTATGAGCATAATGATACTGTATGAGTAATTTGACATTTTCTAACCGTGTTTTAACTCTTTCTGTTTCGATAATTAAATAATTATTTTATTTTTTAAAAAAGATTTAAGAATTTTTTAAGAGGACCATTTAAATGATAATGTAATTTTTAAACTGAATTTTTTTCATCAATAATTAGTCAATCTAATTTTTTCCAAAATAAATTAATCAGGAACAAAATCTCAGTGACAACTCGATCCTGCGAATGCTCTGTTGGAAATTATGGAGAATGGGGTAAAGATGAGACAAGGAAGCTTTGTCACAATTTAACCTAAAAAATATCATGTATATTTACCTTTCTCAGTGACATTTACAATCCGTTAATGGTAAATACAAACCCATTTATATACTTTAAAAAAGAAAAAAGAGAAAAAACAATTCCATGCAAGATTTTATCAAAATCTCCATGTTATTTGGGCCCTACATTCTACAACAGGAATTAGGTCTGCTGGTAACTTTTGTTACAAAATAGAACGTTACTTTTTACATTGACGGGTTTGTACAATTATTTTTTACATTTGATTATTCAACTACAACGATAATGAATAACTATTTCACGTAAACTCAATAATTTAAACTCATAGCCTTTGAACCAATTTTGAAAAAAAAAAAAAAAACTTTCTTCTTAAAGTACTTTTTCTTAAAAAATATATATTTTTTGATCAATTCATTTTGATTTCTTAACTCTTAAGAAGTTTATTTTAGTCCCTAAATTTTTAGAAATGTCTATTTTAATATGGTTCTTAGTTGTTAAAGATTGACCCACTTACTTGATAACACACTTAAAAAGTTACTAAATATTCAATCATCTAAATATATAAGTTATGTAATCATTATGTTAACGAATAAAATTTCTACTTCCACAGACAAACACAAAATACGAAAAAATGAGGTGAAAATAAATACATAATATGTTACATATGTAACTTTATTCTTTATTAATAAGATTCGGGCAGATATTAAAATTGATATCTTCCATTATGGATTAACTCCTATCTACCCTCAATTATACGAATGCACTGCACTGATACTATGATTTTTTTAAAAAAATATTACGATGTGACAACAATAATTAAAGATAATATGAAAAAGAAAATTATATACTATCATTAATAAAATCTTTAACATTCTAGAGGCAAAGTAGATAACTTTTTTGTGTGGAAATTCTTGATATTTAAGGAAATATTTTGAAAGTTTATGAAGGAGTAAAGAAAGAATCATAGGAAGGGGGTAGGGGTAATTTGGTAATTTAGGGGGTTAATTTTTGAAGTGGGTTACAGCAAAGGTCAACAAGTCAACTCCGGAAAAGAAAGAAAAGGGCGTTTGTTTGGGAAGCAGAAATTGAAACCACCGGTGGTATTGGGAGCATCATGCCGCAAACCCGCTCCCCCACCAAGTGCATGATTATCGATACCTCTCTCTTACGTGTCATCTTTTCATTTGTCCTTCACCGGTCGTCGGGATTCATAGCAACACCACCACCCACTAAAACAATATCTGTCCTTTTCCTCTTCCTCCTTCTTCTTCTCCTTCTTCTTCTCTCTTTGCTTTCACTCGTAAAGCGTAATCACTCCCTTCCCCCTCTCTGTTTTTTTCTTCCTATTCAGCTCTTTCTCTTCTAATTCCCCTCATCACTTTCCTCATTGCATGCCCTTTCATCTACGTATCATCTTCCATTTCCATTTCTGAATCTTCTCTGTTTTCCCCCCTTTTTTCTCACTAACCCCATTTCACTTGAGAGTCTCGGAAATGATTGAAGCTGTGGAAAGTTCTATCAATGGCGGTTTCTCCCATTTGCAGAGCTGTGGGGACAGTAGTGAGGAAGAGCTCTCCGTACTTCCTCGCCATACCAAGGTCGTCGTTACTGGAAATAATCGTACCAAATCCGTCCTCGTTGGACTTCAAGGCGTTGTCAAGAAAGCCGTTGGCCTTGGCGGGTGGCATTGGCTGGTGATTTCTCTTTTTTTACTCGAGTTGGGTTCTTTTAGAAATGGGGTTTTTAAGAGACATTGAATTTCTTTGGATTCTCATTCTGGGTGATGACTCATTTCATGTTTTTTGATCAATGTCCCCCCAATTTCCCAATTTTTCAGTTCAATTTTTTTGTAGTAGATCTTAGATCGTGTCCCAAGGAATCCTGGACTCGAGTGTTTTTGCTTTAGTCGTTGTCATTAACTGAGAATACAGGGTTTTCTTTAGTGTAATTTGGGTTTTATATGGAACTAGTTTGTGGGATGGCATCTTCAATTTCTATCTTTACCCTCCTTTATTGCATGTTCATTTAATCATTGGATCTCATGATTATATTAGTTTTCCCAAATCTAAAATGGATTTGATATCCATTTTTTTAATACTTCGGCCGTTTTCTGGGCAGGATTGTTTTATTTTATTTACTTTTGTTTGCCTTAATTCGATGTGTTAAATGAAATTATGATGGGTTTTTATCATGTGAATCTAAATAGAAATTTTCCTTTTACAATTTTCCGCTTGATTTAAATTGTAATTTCGGTGTTTTTGGATGTTCCTTTTTTTTCTTCTTGGATTGTTAGAAATTAGGGTTGTTGGTTTTGATTCATTTTTCTTGGATGTGACTTGGAATGGGGAAAACTTGCAGGTTTTAACAAATGGTATAGAGGTGAAACTACAGCGGAATGCACTTAGTGTGATCGAGGCTCCGACGGGCAATGAGGAAGACGACGATCTCGAATTCGAGAACTTGCAATGGAATGGGATTGATATGGGTGGGTCTTGTAGCTGGTGTTCAATGTCTTAGCTCAATTATTCTTCTTTTTCTATTTCTATTAGCTGTCTTAGAATAGAATTGAGTTTATCCCATGATTGTTGTCTGTCCGGCTGTTTTTGGATTCATGTCCTGATTTTTTTCTTGTTAACTTGTTACTAGTAAAACGTATAGCTCAGCCTTTTTTTTAAAACCACAGCCATAGATTTATGCTTTTTCCAAATATCAGTAGAAACACATTTTAGTCTTTATGTCTACAGTGATTTTTAGTGCACAAGAACCTTAACCCTTACAAATATCTTCACTGCAATTCTTGAAAATGAAATTAAGTTTTAATTCTTTGATGACGAGCGGTGGTGACAAGAGGTTGCTGTGGTGTAGCAGGCTCTTGGCTGATCGTTTGTTGGCTCTAGATATTGTTGATGGCAGCATAGGATCCTTTGTGAATTTACTTTTTACTTTTCCTCCTTCTGAATCGTTATTCTCCACATTTTCTTTATCCTTTTTTCTGACCCTTGTCACTCATTCATGATAACGCTTTCAACTATTATTGATTCTCAGCATCTGACGACGCCCAAAAATCCCACAAATCAAGGCATAAATTACACAAATCATCTGGGTCATCTCACAAGACTATGAGCAGATCCCTTTCCTGCGACTCACAGTCGAAGAGCTCGGTTTCTGCACTGCAAGGATCCACGGTATATCCTTTTAATGTTCTATATTGCAAAATGTGTTTAGCATTGCAATTTAGATTAATACCCTGTTGCATTATCGTCTCCTGTGTAGAAGGTTGACCTTAGTAAATTGGAGATGGCTGCATTGTGGAGATATTGGCGACACTTCAATCTGGTAAGTTTTGAAAGCTGATGCGTAGTATGTTACGAGGTTTCTTTCTTTACCTAGAGATTGATGGATTTTTGCAGGTAGATGCCATCCCGAACCCGTCAAAAGAGCAATTAGTAGACCTAGTTCAGAGGCATTTCATGTCACAGGTAGTTGGAGTCTTTCCCCCTTCGTACTACTATCAGAAACGAATGAAACTACATTGAAAACTGTTTTACTTCTATGTTACATATAATAATTGTTTTATTTTGACTTATTGTTGAAACCTTACTTACGTCAGTGTTGTCGTTCGTTCCTTTCTTTTTCGGTTGCGAAGCAACTGGATGAGTTGCAGGTCATAATGGGGTTTGTGAAGGCTGCAAAGAGGCTGAAGACAGTGTGCAAATGAGAGGAGTAGAGAAACTGGGGAATCCATTAAGTTGATTCCCATGCTAACAGATAATTCAGCTGAATCAAAAATGTTTCGATTCTCTCTGTAACATATGTATCGATCGATCGCAAATGGTTTTTGTCTTTCGGGTTGGGATTAGAAGGGGGTTATTAGTACGATTCTATCGTAGTAGTTAATAGAGTAATATCTTGTTTTAGTGACGATGTTACTTGTAAGTTGTAATGTAGATATGTGTAAACTGCAGATATTAGAGACCTCTAAGAGAAATTCCCCAAACGACTTGCTTTATAAACCTTTGTTTAATATAATGCCGACTAACTTGTGGGGTTTCCATTGCCCAAAAATGTACATATTTTGTTGTTTCCAAATCCCATCTCTTTGATCTTTGCTCTCTTCTCAGTGGTCTAAATCCCCAGATCTAACACAAAATTATGTTTTCATGACTTGACCAAGAATTTCTTTTTTTTTACTTTTGATGCTGGGAGTAATCATTGATTTCTTTCATTTAAATAGAATATAAGGACTTTCTTTTGGTAATTATTTCTTTTATTTACAATAGTGTGCATTTTTTTAATATAACAAATGAGTTAGGAGATTTCAACCATTGAGAGTTGGGTAGTATATGTATATGCCAATTGTTTTTGAGCTAGACATACTTTGATAAATTCATTGATAGTTGGATTGAATACGATGAAAGATAGGTCTCAACAACACGAAAATCGTGATAAATGTAAATTTTCATCCCATCTACCATCAAACAACGGTCTAATTTGTCATAAAATCATAGCAAAAACAATAATTTAAGAAGAAAACAACAAGGGATAATACTTACTTGGCCATAAATAAAAACCAATTTTATTGAGGTTTTGAATACATCTCAAAAACTTTTTAAAAAATATACTAATATAATAATATATCAGCATTATTATAAAACTTGAAAATGGAATATGGAAAATATACAATCAATTTGATCAAAATATGTATAAAATAATAAAAATGATTAAGATACAATCAAACTACAAAATATCCTCGACCAAAAATTTAAAATAATTGTTGAATAGTAAGATAAAATGAAACTTGATAATAAATATAAATTCAAATTGAAAATACGGGAACAAAAATAAGGAATAAAGTCGTTTATTCTGAATTAATTGGGAAAGTAGTTATCAAAATCTATTTTGAATATTAAAAATATATTTGAATTCAAAAGGACGGCGAAGATCAAGGGATGGCACTCAAATTCAAGTTTGAAATCAAATATGTTAGATATAATCTAATCATTTTGGCTATCAATCAAGTTCCACAATTACGTTGTATTTAAATGTTGATTATAAGTCAAGCTCGCCAATTACAGTTTATTTAATTTTTTCAAACACCCAAACCATCCAAGGGTAAAACAGATATTACAGAAAAATTACCCAGGTGCCTTGAACACTTTTTGCAATAAATCTTATTATTCCTGATTTTTGCTATAAATTCAAACGGCATCTAAAAATGTAACACTTTGAACCATAATAACCAAATATAAACTTAACTCAAAATGAGAAACGAAAAGATATTTTTTTCCTTTAAATTTTAAATTTACTATTTATTCAATTAACTCTAAACATTAATAGATTAGTTAAATTTAAAAATGATAAAAATAGGTCAAAGACTTACCCAATTGAAAAGTCGAGACAAATTGAATTTATTAGTTGTTTATAATTTATAAATTTTACAATTATCCGTCAAACTTTGTAATAGTCGTTATTTTGTTAACCGTGGCTACCAAAAACACTCTCACACAAAGTGATGTATGATTTTTAATATTTAAATAAAAAAAAAAAATCATGAAAATGTGTCCATTCATCATAATGTTTCTTTATTTTAATTATTATTTTAAATACCTTATGATAGAGGTTGAATCATACCTGTTTGTGTTTAGGAATTAAGACTAAAAGAAAAAGGAGGACAAAATAATAAATAATAAATAATAAAACGTAATGACTGGTTACCATTTTTCTTGGGAATTTTGTGTATTTTACACAAAGCACGAGATACCAATTAAAGAGATAGTCGGAGCCTCATACTAATCATTTCCCTATCTATTTTTTTTTTTTTTTTTAGAACTAATAACATCTTTTTAATTCTCCCAAGATTTTGTGCCTATCATCATCCAAAATTTGCACGATCATAATTAATAAATAAACAAGAACCACCGATCACCCTCAATTTTTGTACAAACCATCTCTTAATTAATAATCTTCATTTTAAACTACCATTTGATAAGTTTTTGTTTGAAATTTTGTTTTAGAAAATGAAAAATCAGGATGATATCAATTGTTAAAATTGGTGAATTTTGGCAAAGTTGATTTTATTAAAATTAGTGAGTTTAGAACCTCTTAACTTCGTTTTTATTTAAATTAGGGGTGAAATAACAAAATTGGCATTACTTTACTTAATTTTTTTTTATATTTCATGAAATTTTTAAACAAAATAATGGAAATGATGATTCACTCATCATGTCAATGTATAAACCAATTGAAATGTCAACATGTTGTTGGAAATGTAACACGATGCTTTAGATATATGAACATTTTCACGAAATAATGAAAGTATCAATTCACTCTTCATCCACTCATAAAAATTGTGAAAATGCCGATATATTAATAGAAAATTTAATACCATACTTTATTTTCTTTAGTAAGGACACCCTATTGTCTATAAATGGAGGGGGGGTTTCCTTCTTTTCTTAATGCATATTTTACAATATTGGTAGGGCATAAAAAGAGTTATGGTAATACTTTAACACTAGGTTGGGCTGTATTTTATTTTCATTATTATTATTATTTACCAAGACTAGTAGCTAGTTGTACAAAAGAAATATGCATCATGTTTTTGCAACTCACTTTAATCACATATCACACAACAAATAAAATAAAAAAGAGTGAAAAATAATTTTGAAAGGATGGTTGTAACTAAATATTTTTCATTTTTACAAAATGTGTGTCAAAATTAACTTAATTGACATATAGTTCTTGTGAAATTGAAAGTTAAAATTCTTAGCTGTACATTGTACTAAATCAAGATGTGTAATTATTATATAAATATTTGACATTGGCTGTGGATCCATAATCATAATCATAGAGGAAAATGAATGGTTTAGGGTTGTTTCTTCTATTCATTTTCCCTTTTTTCTTTCATCCATTTGTTGCCATTGCCGCCTCATCCCTTCACCATGGCCGTCCAACGTTGCCAGAGGTACAGCTGAAGCATTCCGCCAAATCTGCCTCCCTCTTCAACTCTCCGCCGCCTCCCAGTCCTCCGGCGGCGTTCCTCTTCCTCTCTCCACCACCTCCTGAGCGACGATTCTTAAGATCTTCGACTCCTCCGCCTCCGTCTGCGTTCCTGTTTCTCTCTCCGCCGCCGCCTGCGCGGGTGGTGGAGTGATGTAAGAAACTGTACG
>QLSR01000642.1:523795-531295 GCA_031780015.1 Citrullus colocynthis | reverse complement strand
GGGAAATATGATATGCAAATATGTTTTCAATTTACAGTAAGAATGTTAATGAATAACAATTTTTTTTTTTTTTTTAAAAAAAACAACCATAAGCTAGCAATGGTAGCTAAAAGCCTAAAATTAAAATACAGAAACTGAAATTATATAATTAAAAATACAAGGACTAAAACTAAAACAAACTTCAAAGTATTTATACGAAAGTAATATTTTAACTAAACAAACTTCAAAATATATATATATATATATATATATATATATATATATATATATATATATATATTAAAAATTATTCGTATTTCACTAATTAAATAGAAAAATATACAAGAGAGGAATTAAAAAAATGGTTAAATACCAAGTTTATATAACTTTATCTATAACTTTAAAATTTACAAATTTAGGTGGAATTTAGATCTTTCACCGTTTATGCTTTTAAGATTTACAAATATATTAAACAAATAAGTATTAAAATAAAAAAACAAAGTTTAAAGTTCCAATATGCATAGAATTAAAATTTATACTTAATATATCAATTAATTTTTTCAAAGTTTGAATTTTTTAGCTAAAAAGATGTAATAGACACAAACTTACAAGTTTAGAAACATTGATACAAAATCTAAAGTTTAGATTCCGTTTGGCAACCATTTTGTTTTTTGTTTTTATTTTTGAAAAATAAGCCTATTTTCTTCCCATGTCTAACATTGATTTGTCAAATTCAAAAAACAAGAGTAAGTTTTTAAAAGCTATTTTTTTAGTTTTCAAAATTTGGCCTAATTTTTTAAGTCATTGGTAAAAAATAGATAACAAATGAATAAATGTGAAGGGGAAAGTAGTGTTTATAGACTTGATTTTGAAAAACAAAAACAAAAAACAAAATCGTTACAAAACGGACCTTAATAATCTATTATTGGTCGTTTGCCCTTAAGGGTGTAAGAATGAGTAAGGGTTAAAGGTTTTGAATGAGTAAGGGTTAAAGGTTTTCCTATTTCTTGATGCTCCAAAAAATGTGAAACAGTTGGAACTTATAGATGTTTTTTAAAATTTGTAATCAAGAGCATAGGTTTTGTTTGATGACAATTTAATTTTTTTTTTTTGAAAATTTAAGCCTATAAACATTCTTTCCAACTATAAATTTTGTTTTCTACTTTTTTTACCAATGATTCAAAAAAATGAAGCAAGGTTTTCAAAACCTTATTTTTATTTTTATAATTTATCTAAGAATTCAACTTTATAATTAAGAAAGATTCAAATCATGATAAGAAATTAGAAGAAATTAGGCTTAATTTTCAAAAACTACAAACCAACGCCAAAATAGTTAACCTCAGCTAGCTTTGTTAATGGACTAGAATATCAACTAAAATCGATCATAATTTAAAATTACAGTCAATTTTTTTTTTCTATTCCCTAAAATCCATAAAAAATGACAATGTATTACAAAATTTCAAATATATTCAAATACATTCAAATACGCGTAGCTTGATCCCGGGGTTATCTGGCTACAGGAATCTTCCATTATTCGAGCAAAAGAAAAAAGTTTTTTTTTTTTTTTTTTCTTTTTGGAAAAAAAAAAGGTTGGTTGAACTTATATAAATGCACTCCAAATGAATATAAATATAAAAAACAGATTCATAGGTGATAGTAATATTAAAAATAGCAAAAAGAAACTTTATGGAATCTATCACATCATTCTGGTAATATATGTCTTCTTCATTTTTGGTAAAATCAAGATATTATCTCATTTCCATTCTCCAACCTCACATGCCTTTTTTTTTTTTTTCCTTTTTTAATTAAAAATGGTGTTTTTTTTTTTTTTTCTTTTTAGAGTAGAATCGATCAAATTGATTAACATTCATGTTTTATTCGTAGAAGAAAAATAAGAAAGGTTAATAGAGAAAAGGATTGTGTTAATACAACTTGGTATGAAATTGAATTTTTTTTTTTTTAATTGATAACTGAGAATAGCTAACGAAAATGATCAACTCTTTACCTTTGTTTCTTGAAAAAAAAAAACTATTGATTTTTAAAATTATGATATTTATAATCTTGACGGAAATTACTTTAAATTTGAGAATTAAAAAAAAAAAAAAATAGTATAAGCTTGTCTTAGTTCTTTTTCAGTACTACAAAATTTATAGATATGACACATTTACATAAATTAGTTAATAACAGTGACATTCAACTTAAAATTTGGTTAGTAACTGTCTTTTTTATGATTAATAAATATATTATCAAATAACAATCGGTTAAATTAGGATCAAATTTGCTACTAAACAATTAAATTTATGGTTTTTAAATTTTTGTTACCAAAAACACATGTAGCTACTCATTTTACTATTTGATGTCCCTGATCGATTTAAATAGTATTTATGTCTATATTTCCAAGTGGAGCTTGTTGTTATTCATATATATCAAACAAAGGAGAGAGAGAAGAAAGACCAGGAAACAAAGACTTGTTTGAATTGACTTTTTAGTGCTCTAAGAGTGTTTTTAAGTGAAAAAAAAAACATCTTTAAATATTTAGAAAATCAATCCAAATAAAAAAAAAAAAAAGTGTTTGGCTTACTTTTTTTTAGCTTCTAGAGGTCCTCAAGAACCATCTTGTATAACTATTAAAACTGTTTTCTAGTAGACAGTATTTGTAACAATTGCATGTTTTAGATCTACTAAATTGCATCTCTTTTTTTTTTTGTGTGTGTATATTATTCTTATGTTAACTTAAATAATATTTTCAGATGATTAGATGTCGAGGTGCTAAGATTATGTTAATCTAATTAGGATAATTTGGTGTGCACCAACTAATCCCACTGCAAAATTTTAGAAAATACACATGTATAGACTATATATATATATAACATTATAAAATAACCAATCTTTGCAAGTCAGAGTTACAACAAAAATTAATAATCTTTTATAAATTTCTGTTTATAGTGTGGTTGGTTCTTCTGTATGGGGACCCACACCTGGAATATTACACCCTCTAAGAAAAACAAATTATAACAAATTTGAGAAATTGGGGATGGGGGTTGAGGGGTCATGGTCCTAAGAGAGGGATATTGGGCCCAAATTCCAAGGCCCACTTTGTTCACTTTTGTCAATGGAGGAAGAAATTAAAAGCAACTGCGTAAGAATTCTATGCCACCACCATATGGGGCAACACATCATTATTATTTTTGGTTCACTCTTATTCTAGTTATTTAATGATTTAAGGAGTGGTCTTACAATGTTATATATCAAGTTATACTTTTCCCCTCTTGATTTATAAAGTGTAGAATATTTTTGTAGCTATATTCTATTGTTTTATATGTAATTGATATGAGCTCATCTTATTTTCATTTACCTTATGACAAATGTCTATTTGAAAAAGTGTTTAAACTAATACATAGATAGACTCATAGTCCTATATTTAAATGAATTCAAATTGTCACTAAACAATTAAGTAAAAAATATAAAACAAAATAATAAAAATTGGAGTTCAAACAAATTATTTAAAACAAAACAAATAAATATATTCAAAGACCAAAATAAGATTTAGGTATCAATCTTATTACAAATCAAATATCTTTTAAATTATGGTCACTTTGTCATATAATGACCTTCTACCCATTGTGAATATATATATTTGAGTGATATTCTTGAAAAATACACTTTTATTTATATTTTCAAACTCTTGAGCAAATTTCACTTTTACAAGCCACCGAAAAGTAGTCCTAAAAACTATTCAAATAAAGAACAATTGACTTAACAATCCTCCTCCTCCTTGGAAGTTTATATATTTTTAATTTGGGGAGCCCCATAAGTAGGACTTCTCAATTATCAAGGTACTTTGGATGGTCCCTCCATACACACCCACCCATTGTTCCAACCCAAATTTTATTCATTGTTTATGTCCTTTGAATCTTATTTTTAATCACCAAAACTCCAATAATGCTTACTATTTCTCCACTTTTTTAACCTAACTTTTTTGTTTGGTATGGAAGTTGAATTTAATCAAATAATTTGGATAGAAAAAAAAAAAAAAAAGAAGTAGATAAAACTTCAAATTGATTTTTCTTCCAAAAACGATCAACAGTCTTATCTTTTGATCAATAAACTAATTTTAATCATAGCCTCTTAATTTTATCGTATCAAATGTGAAATTTGAATAAGTTGCAAAATGAACGCTTTCTTAAAATTAAGATATAGGAATTACTAAAGAAATTAACCAGTAACAAACCCATAATCCAACAACAAAATATCTCAAATCCCTTTAATATTAAGATTTTTTTTAATCATATTTATCTACCATATAATTTAAAAAAACTTAGCCTACCACCAATAATCCTAGTCTATGATTTATTAATTTATACCAATACTTTTATTAAAATCAAAACAACAATTATGTCCTATGATGAATACAAATAATGTTAAATAAAACCAGGTTTGTTGTTAAATTGGCTATTTTTTTATTTTTATTTTTAAATCATTAAAACAAACCTAAAATTTTTATTGAATGAAGCCTAGAGAACAATATTAAAGTACATTACAGATACATTTGGATAAGATGAGAGATTGTAACTTTTAAATTTTAGGCCAACTATATGGGTAAGATTTAAATGACTTTAAAATTCAAGTAATTGAAATGGGAATGGGATGAATCTTGTCCAATTAAAAAAGAAAAAGAAAAAAGAGAAAAATATAATGATTCTGTGTATCAAAATATCAATATTTCATTGAAAAAAAGAAACACTAATGGAACCATGGTAGGCAACCAAATGGGGGCTAACTAAAAGTTTATTTGGTAAAATGATGTCAAGACCCACCCAACTGCTCTCACCAAATTAAGCTTTTGCAAACTGAACCAAAAGATTATTGTTATTGGGAAATAGCTTTAGGGGAATTGATTGGATTAGTTAGAAGTTTGTTTGGTTAGCTCCAATGGGTGGATGATTCTGATTCTGATAACTTTTCTTTTTCCCACATCAAAGCAGATTTTTCACACCCACCAATTTTTACATTCAAAAACTTTATCATCACTCAGACCTAACTTTTCTTGGCACTTTCACTTTCTCAGGAAAGAATTTGGTGGAAAAATGGGAGCTGGAAAGCATATAGAACGTGAGAGTTAGTAGTGACCTTGAGGATTCATCAGTAACACAGAATGATTCAACGACAACTCTCAACAATTTCAAGGACAACTAACGTTAAAGAGGTGTTTACTGACAAATAAAATGAAACCAAAAGAAAGAACAGTAGAGTATTTTTAGTAGTTTGTTCTTAATGGAACGAACTGTTTGTTGGGATGATTTGAATATGCAGATGGGTATCAATGAATCAAGGTGGATTCAGATCTGGGTTGATATTTCAAATAGATCTGAAAGATTCAGCCCTGAAAAGGTAATGGGTAAAAACCAAACTGGGGGCAGGAAGTTTCTAATAATTGACATTAGAATTAGACAGAGAGGCTAATAATAATAAACCATCATTAGTGTGCATGAGTTGCAGTCAAATCCTTCCACTCAGTAAATTGTGTAATTAAAGCAAAGTGGGTTGGATTCCAAAAGTCCCTTTCCATTTCCACAGTCAAACTATGCTTGGAAAACAAATGGTATAAAACAGAGCCAGAGTCCACATGCTGAAAAACAATGTTTTTTTCTCTCTCGGGCATTTTCACAAACACCTTCCGTACGTGGAACTTCCTCCTAAATTTTTTCCTTCCCCAATAAACACCCCCTCTCTAATTATTAATGATTCCTATGGTTTGCCATAAACAATTCGATTCTTTGGACTTTCTGAGAAAAGAATCAGAAATATAGATCACATATGGGGGAGGGGATGAATAAAATGGGGATAAATTATTGACAAATGGAAAGCTTGTAAAAATGGGTATGAAGAAAATACAGAACCCAAATCAAGGAATTGTTTAATGGGTTTAGAGAAGAATTGTTCGAAACCAAGGAAGCTAATTCACGTAATTCCTAACCCTAAGGTTAGAATTCGATTAATACTAGTCCGATTCTTCAACCTAACGAAAAGAAAAAGTTACCTTTTCGATGGCGCGTTCTTTTTCCCTAAAAAAATTTGCTTCATCCGAGAAAATCAAAAGCTTCGCTTCCTTCCCTTTCCCCTTCTTCTTCCATCTTCTCGGCAACTGTGTCAAGTCAACCGAAGTTATTGATTCTTCTAATTTTTATTTAACAACTATTCTATCTTAATTCTATTTATTATAAACAAAATTATTATAAATAAAAAAATATGAAAGTATTTAAATAAAATTTCATTGCCATCAATTTTTCTATATTGTTAAATAATTTAATCCATTTTGTTATATATTTAAAAAGAGTGCTTTATTATAAACATTCTTCATGTTTTACTCTACCGCTAAATGTTTGAATTATGTTTAATAAAAAAGGATATTCATTAAAAAGATTATTTATTTTTCTTGAAAAGGATTGATAATTTTGTCTTTAAGATCATTGCATGTGGCTAAAGAGTAGAGACAATAGCATGTCAATTAAGTTTAATTGATTATTAAATGCAGTGACATATCAACATTTAATTTCTTTTCGCTCTATATATCAATTATCCTAACTTTTATTAGTTTTCTCTATTTGGTTTAATCATTTAAATTGCAAAGGAAGTTAATATGATATTGAAATTATTATTTTATCCACATATCTAAATATGGAACCTGTTATTGAAAAATATACTTAACTAATAGGTAAGTCGAATTTTGTTGATTCGTGAGTTGAATTTTACATGTTAATTAACATTTAAGTGACGTGTGTTTATATAAGTGTTAATGCAATAATAATTGAAGGACAAACCAAATTTTTTAAATGCAAAATTTAGCAACAGTTTTTCATGATGGTATAACTAAGGACTTTATATACGTGAAGAGTAAATATGATAATTTCACAAGATTAAAGACTAAGATGAAAACTACTCAAAAGATTAAGATGCTTTGACATATTTTTCCAACGTTACTTTTACATAATTTATAGAACCTCCTTGAACCAATGCTAATATGTTTAAATTATCATAAAGATTGTTTGAATATAACCAATATAAAAGTCAATATATAAGATAAAGGAGTATTTAAAAAAAAACACACACATTTATAAGACAAATAAAAACTTTAATTGTTTCTCTTTTTATCTAAACTTTAATTTTTACTCTATATCTCATGGATAAAGATGTAAAATTCAATGATTTGCCTTTTTTGCATTAATATTTAATACACAGATAATTTTGGGGGTATTAGATTTGTATCATCCACAACAAATCACATTTCCCTAAAAGGCCCGAGAAAGATTTAATATCAAATATTTGAATTTTCATATTTTTATTTATTGTATTAAAAAAAAATATAATCAGTATGTTTATTTTATTTTTGTGTATATAAATAGATATAGTAATTAAAAAAAAATATGTAAAGATTAGTACCATTATTTTGCAACATTTACGTGATATATTTCTCATTATTACCTTTACCATTTCATGCTACTTTCTTCAACATTGACTTTT
>QLSR01000642.1:497878-523399 GCA_031780015.1 Citrullus colocynthis | reverse complement strand
TTTTTTTTTTTTTTTTTTTTTTTTGAGATATTTTCATGGTTTTTCATTACACATTCAATTATGTACAATTTAGAAAGTCCAAACCTTATTTTATTTTATTTTATTTTTAATTTGAAGAAAATCCTACATTTTAGACCTAATAAAGCATTAATAACATAAATTATGATATTTGGTCCAAAGAGAAGAAAAAAAGAACAAGGAAAAAGGAAAAAAAAAAGGAAAGAGAGAAAGAGAGAGAGAGAGAGAGAGAGAGAGAGAGAGAGAGAGACGTGAGGGTAAGGTAAAATGGGGTTTTTGTAGTTATAAGCAACGTATGGTAAGGTAGCGACCAGATATTCTTTGTTTAATTTCTTATGGCTTTGAATTATTATTTATTATTTATTATTTTTATAAATTTCTTAGTGAAGAAAATGTTTTAATTTTTTGTTTAGTGTAAAAAAAATTTGATCTTCCCCACCCACCCCCACTCAATCCCTTGGGATATTTTTTTGTTTTTTTGCTTTCTTAAGCGCTTTCCCCTTCACAGTCACTATTTTCCTTCTTCTCTTTCCTCATTTTTCTTCTCTCAGAGAGCTCTCAGGTGCTTGTTTAGACCAAATTTGTGCTTTCGGGTTGCTTATCCGTACGTTGACGAGCTTCAGATTTGAATCAGTCTTGAAATTTCTACTGGGTCGGAGAAATCGAGGACCCCCACCTTCCCATTTCACCACTATCTTTGAATCATCTCATCTTTTACTCCATACGCTCCTTCTTAGCTTCCCATTTCTTCGTGTTTCATTACACTTCTAACTCCTTTATAATGCAGAGTAGTATTTGGTTTTACTGGGTTTTGGACCCGATCGGAAAATCGCCGGCGATTTGATGGGATTGATTCTGTTAGTGTTTCAGTCTTCTTCGACTCTTAATGGAGGAGACGATTCGGTGTAGTCTATGTACTACTCGTAAATTTGATGCTAAGATCCGTTTCACCGTTTTTGTATTTGAGGTGAGCTCTTTGTGGTGACTAATGTTTGTTTTTTTTAGTAAAGTTTGGTGGGTAATCATTTTGACTATGCGGGGGGGTGGTGATTTAGGTTTAGGGTTTCTCTGGACTGGACTTCATCTTCTCTACATAGCAAAATCTTTTCTTAAAATTATTTGGAAAGAGGGGAAATTCTGCAATTGTTGGACTGGCATTGCCAGTGCCGTTTAAAGCTGTCTTGGCTGTGCGTTTTCTCCTGAACAATTCAAGAAAACTGAGTAGCTGTTAAGTTTTTTTCCGCTTATTTTCTGGGGAAGTTTGGATGTTAGTAGTAATTCGTAATTTGCCCATCCCTCCTCTTCTAAATCTCTCCTTTCTCTTCTGGGAATTCATTTATTTAACTTTCGAAGTCAAGGGAAATGGAAGTTAATGCTTGAAAGTGCTGTTCTGTTTTTGGTTTTGGGGTTTCTCTGTTGACCTGATTTCTGCTTCTTGAGGTTGAAGGAGATTTCTCGCACAATGTCGGAAGAAAGAACCAATGGCTTTCTTTAAGTTCAATAGAGTTTAAAGGGGCTGTGCCTCTTCGATCTATTTTCTGTAAGATATCATTTTTCCAGACAGGATATAGAGTTGTGTATACCAATCTTCAGAGAAATCTGGAGTTTAAGCTTCACCTTTTGCCTGTCTAAACTCATTGTTTTTGTTTTGACTACAAATTATATGTTTAAATGTTTCTGGGATTCATAATTTTCAGTTTATCTTGTCCTCGTTCAGATTTTGCTTCTTCTGGCTTTGGATGTTGCATATGCAAAATCTGAAGATCGCCAGTTGGAAAGGGGAGCTGAAAGCATTGTTTCACACTCCTGCATCCATGATCAGATACTAGAGCAAAAAAGGCGACCTGGGTTAAAGGTATACTCCGTTACACCCCAAGTTTACGACCTCTCTGGTGCTGCAAAACCCCTTCATAGAAAGGGTAGAGCATTGCTTGGAGTTTCAGAACTATCAGATCAGCAAAAAAGTGCAAAACAACCTATTAGAATATATCTGAATTATGATGCTGTTGGTCACTCTCCTGATAGAGATTGCCAGAAAGTTGGCGACATTGTGAAGGTGAAACAGGACCTTGAAACTTTTTAACTTATATGTCTGCCCAACACAGAGTTTCGATATTGACCATGAGTTTTCTGTGTCTATGTTGTACCTTTTGTTTTCTCCAAGCAGCTTGGAGAACCTCCTGTCACTAGTTCCTTTCTGGGCTCTCCTTCTTGCAACCCTCATGACAACCCTCCAATTTCGGGAGACTGCTGGTATAATTGCACTTTGGATGATATATCTGGGGAGGACAAAAGGCATCGACTGCACAAGGTATTATGCAGTACTAATTATCTACCAGTATATCATGCTTTTATTTATATTTCCTTCTATCCTTTCTTCTTTTCTTATATGCTTGATTTCCTTCATAAGCTGTCGAGTTATTATTATATGAAAAAAAAAAAATTAATTGACATTAGGCATTTACCAACGGGAAAACTCCTGAAGCTTGTGAAACGACACTTCATATCTATATATCTATATTTCCGCATATTGCATATTTTTCTTGGAGCATAAACTCTGTTATGGAAATTGATCTAGAAGGCTTCTCAATGCAGGCTTTAGGTCAGACAGCAGATTGGTTTAGAAGAGCATTAGCTGTTGAACCCGTTAAGGGGAACTTGCGCCTAAGTGGCTATTCTGCTTGTGGTCAGGATGGAGGTGTGCAACTACCACGTGAATATGTTGAAGGTATTTTAATCTTTTTTTTTTTTTTTGTGTTTTTGTTTTTTTTGAGATGCTCCTTAGAAGGGATAACTCTCTACCTTTTTAGGCTGTAACTATTGTATATGTTTCCTCCAGAGGGTATTCCCAAGGCGGACTTGGTTCTTTTAGTGACCACAAGGCCTACCACTGGGAACACACTTGCTTGGGCTGTTGCATGTGAACGCGATCAATGGGGCCGTGCAATTGCAGGTGATTATTTTATTTGAGAGAGAACTGTTTGAAGGATGGAACATTTTCTATAGCTGCACGAAATATGAACCTTGTTATTTTTCTAAACTTATAGTGTTAATTTCTTTTGCAGGACATGTGAATGTTGCACCTCGGCATTTGACTGCCGAAGCAGAAACCTTACTATCAGCTACTCTTATACATGAGGTTTGTGGGTCTCATGCGTATTTTGGTTAAAAAAAAGAGTTAATTTATTTTATTCATCACTATCTTCCATCCCTCACAGGTTATGCATGTCCTTGGTTTTGATCCACATGCCTTTGCCCATTTTAGAGACGAGAGGAAAAGAAGGCGTACTCGGGTAAAATATAGATAGTGCTAATGACTTGAGGAATAAAATTATAACATATACATTTAATGCTTTCCCCTCCCTGACAATGTTAAAACGGTTTTGGATTACATGAAATTGACCTATTAATTGATGTATATCCATCAGGTAACAGAACATATCTTGGATGAAAGACTTGGGCGCACAGTGACTCGTGTGGTGCTACCACGTGTTGTTATGCATTCAAGATATCATTATGGGGTGAGTGCTTTGTTTGTTCTTTCTGGTGTGCGTTATGTGTGTGGGGGGGGGGGGGGGGGGGGGGGTTTTTTTTTTTTTTTTTTTTTGGGGTTTTTTGGGGGGGGGGGGGGGGGGGGGGAGGTGGTTTATTTTTATTATTCTTGAAAACTAGATAACCAAGCAAATTCAATATTCAATTCCCTTGGCAGGCTTTTGCAGAGAATTTCACAGGTTTAGAGCTTGAAGATGGAGGAGGACGTGGCACTTCAGGTTTTCCTCTTAGTTTTTTTCTGCTACTTTTCTTCTACCCACTTAGTTCTCTATGACCCTGCACAGTCTACTCAACCCATTGTAGCCTTTTTCTGAAAACAAATATTCTTAACCCGGCATTTCACTTTTGGATGTAATATGTGTACCTTTATAGAACATAAAAACTACTGCAAATGATATTTTCTAAATCAGTATAACATCAAATTTGAAGTGATCAACATATCATTAATGTTCTCTTTCAGGATCTCACTGGGAGAAAAGGCTTCTGATGAATGAAATTATGACTGGTTCAGTTGATACAAGATCTGTAGTTTCGAAAATGACTCTGGCATTATTGGAAGATAGTGGATGGTACCAGGCCAACTATAGCATGGCAGATCGTCTTGATTGGGGTCGTAATCAGGGAAATGATTTTGTCACTTCCCCCTGCAATCTATGGAAGGGGGCATACCATTGCAACACAACGCAGTTGTCAGGATGTACATATAATAGGGAGGCGGAGGGTTACTGTCCAATTGTTAGCTATAGCGGGGATCTCCCTCAGTGGGCTCGATATTTCCCCCAACCTAACAAGGGTGAGTGAAAGAAGATTTCATGATTTTGCAAATGTTTCGAATATGAACTATGTACTGTGAAGTCAATCTTTTTCTTGATATTTTCCCCAATCTTTTCCATTTCTGGGAGTAAACTATTATATATGTGTGTATATATGAATGGTTGATTTGACCCCTTTTATGATATTGAAGTTTCACCAATATAGTATTTTCTCTACTGTAGGTGGACAGTCGTCATTAGCCGATTATTGTACTTATTTTGTGGCTTACTCGGATGGGTCATGTACTGACACCAACAGTGCACGTGCACCTGACAGAATGTTGGGTGAAGTACGAGGGACTAACTCAAGGTAAGAACGTTTATGGTTAATGTGCACTTTTTGTGTGAAAATGATCTATAATCTTGTTGGTAACAACAGCTCTTCTAATGGGAATGTAGGTGTATGGCCTCATCACTAGTGAGGACTGGGTTTGTAAGAGGTTCCATGACCCAAGGAAATGGTTGTTATCAGCATCGGTGCATTAACAATTCATTGGAGGTACCTTTGGCATTCTAATTGTACCCACGAGCAGTTCCTAGTTAACTTAGTTCTAACAAAGTCTTGTAAAAGTAAGGAGTTAAAAGTTTATATTAGTAACAGGGACCGTTTTATATGATATCTCTAAGTCTCTGCTGCTTGCCGGAAGTTGGTGATTGTATAACATTGCAATAGTTTTGTTCTGATTGCAAGATGATGAGATTTGATACCTTTTATTTATTTAATTTGTTTTTTTTTTTTTTTTTTTTCCCCCGAGAACTTGTTATCTACAATATTCATTTCAATCTGATCTAATCATTTTCTTTTTAGGTGGCTGTTGATGGTATGTGGAAAGTATGCCCTGAGGCTGGTGGACCAGTTCAGTTCCCTGGCTTCAATGGCAAGTGCTTACCCTTATTACTCGTCTGTTTTGGGAATGATTTTTGACCAACAAATTTAGTGATCTATTTTTACTTTCTTACCGTAGGTGAACTAGTCTGCCCTGCATATCATGAACTTTGTAGCAAAGACTCGGTTTCAGTGTCTGGAAAGTGCCCCAATACTTGCAATTTCAATGGAGATTGTGTGGATGGGAAGTGTTTTTGCTTTCTAGGCTATCATGGACACGATTGTAGCAAGCGTGAGCATCTATTTCTTTCCTGTATAACTTCATTTTATGTTTTGATGTTGCTTGCTCAGTTATACTTGCAAATTTATTTGCAGGATCTTGTCCTAATAACTGTAGTGGACATGGGAGGTGTCTTTCTAGTGGACTTTGTGAATGTGGAAATGGTTACACTGGCGTTGACTGCTCCACTGGTAATTCTCTTCTGACGTTTCTTGAACTTCTTGAACGTTCATATTTTTTTTCCTTCTGAAAATTATGTGATCAAGTTCAAGAATGGCAATATTCTTTATTTAGTTCTTTTTGGTTTGTGGTCTAACAAGAAAAAAGATGGCTAGCAACATAAAGTGGAAGTTGATTGTGTAGTATGAATCCCATTGTATTAACAGATACTTTGACACCCAAAGAATTGGGCCTTGTTTGCATTTCTAATTTGTAAGCTAACAAAATTACCTTGGCATGATCTCAGCTATTTGTGATGAGCAATGTAGCCTCCATGGTGGTGTCTGTGATAATGGCATTTGCGAGTTCCGTTGTTCGGATTATGCTGGCTATTCGTGCCAGAACAGCTCCAGGCTTCTATCAAGTCTCTCTGTTTGCAAAAATGTATTGCAAAGGGATATGACTGGCCAACACTGTGCACCCAGTGAACCGAGTATACTACAGCAGCTCGAGGAAGTTGTCGTCATGCCAAATTACCACCGGTTGTTTCCCGGTGGTGCCCGGAAACTTTTTAACATCTTTGGTGGTAGCTACTGCGATGCAGCTGCCAAGCAGTTGGCTTGCTGGGTAAGTGGCCCACCTCTTCAAAGCGGTTTTATATCTCATCACTATTTCTTTCACATGATATTTGGACTGGAGCATGTTCTTAAGTTTCACTTCTTACATGCTGTTTTCATATTCAGATTTCGATACAAAAGTGTGATCAAGATGGCGACAACAGACTTCGTGTATGTCACTCCGCTTGTCAGTCATACAATCTTGCTTGTGGGGCATCACTCGACTGCTCCGATCAAACCCTCTTCAGCAGCGAGGAGGAAGGTGAAGGGCAGTGCACTGGGTCTGGTGAGATCAAGTTGTCGTGGTTTAATCGATTGCGGAGTAACTTATTCGTAAGCAACAGCACCTGGAAAGGAGGAACATCGTCTGTAAAATAGTTTCGATGTAGTAGGGTCTTTTTCATTTTCCTTGTTTTGATTTTGTCGTCATCAATCGGGTTTGTAATTTTACCAGATGTCTTAACTTAGGGTAGAGTTGGCATTGCAATGCAAATGCCTTAGATTTAGGTTTCGAGTTGTGCTCAACCCAAAATGATTTAAGGAAAAAATTGGGTTGAGAGGTTTCCAAGTTTTAGGCTTTCAAAAATGAAAGCTATTTGTAGAGAGAATTTGTAAGTGTATGAAAGCCATGAGAGGTAAAAAGAAAAAGAAAAGGAAAAAGAAAAAGTGAAGGTGGAAAAGCTTTGTTGATGTATAACATAAACTGGCCGAAGGCCCTTCAAAGAGTAGAAAGAAAAATGAAAAAGAAAAAAAAAAAAAAGTTTTCTTTCTCCTTATTTATTTATTTTTATTTTTTGTTGGAAAATTGCCAAATTACATTGTTATAACTTAGAATTGCGTGGTTATAAAAATTTTCATTTTAACCCCTTGAACTTGAAATTATAAATTATGTTAAAGTGTCCTTTGACAAGGTTATTTTTGGTTCCAAAGATGAACATTGTAAATTGACGTAGAAGTTGGATACATAATATCTTAAACAATTCAATTTTAACTCAAAATGATATTTTTTACTATATAATAAAATCAATTTTTTTATATTAATTGTTATGACCGTTTATATGATTATTGTTGTGGATGCTTTGGAGTACCACATTCTATTTACAGGTTGTCATCTCAGTTGATCAAAGCTCATTCTAAACAAGTGAACTCATCTCGTTAGAAATTACGCATCAATAGTAACATTAACCACAATTGATTGATACACTATGATTATTAGTAGGAGTCTTAATTTAATTTAAAAAGGTAATGGTAAACAGCTGATACTATTCTTACGAAAGATCTTCGGCGCATGTTACTTTTTGGTGCAAAATTTGTAATGCATGAAAATGTTGATGTTGTGCACTAATTAAATTAATGATGTATCTCTGATGTATCTAAGAGAAACAATTTGAAAGGATGCTTAAGAAATTGAAATATTATACGAAACAAATAAAGAAAGACCCAAAACTGAAAAAGGTTGATTGGTTTGAAAGTAATGCAAAGACAAAAAAAACTATATTAAAAAAAAAAAAAAAAAAAAAAGCCAAAGTTTATAGAGACAGGTGATTCATGTCTTTGTTGGCCTTTTTAGTTTCCAACTCCCAACTATTTCTCTTTTTCCATTAAAAATGACTTTGGGAGCTTCCATTTCTTTCCCAACTCAACCATTTTTTGCTTTTCTTATCGACACAAGCAAAGACAAGCTCCATATTTCTTGTTCTTCCTTTGACACTCTTTTTTTTCTCGAAAATTTACAAGTGA
This sequence comes from Citrullus colocynthis, assembly GCA_031780015.1. Classification (NCBI taxonomy): domain Eukaryota; kingdom Viridiplantae; phylum Streptophyta; class Magnoliopsida; order Cucurbitales; family Cucurbitaceae; genus Citrullus; species Citrullus colocynthis. Next base: position 515,395 of record QLSR01000642.1, on the reverse strand, counting down.
CCATATTATAATATAATCATGATTTTAGCTTTGATCGATCTAGAAAATTTTGTATAAATCATTTTATTGTCTAAACTATTTTTAATCTTTTATATTTATTAAGTGTAATTATAAGTAACAACATGTTTATATATTAATAACCTAGACTTAGCCATTATTCATTGACAAATTAGCTATAATCACAATAAGTCCTAATTTGTGTGTTCTAATTTTTGGTCTATTATAAAAAGTACTACTAAGTACTAACATTGTAATATCTTCATAATAATAATAATAACAATATATTTTTTTTAAAAAACATTGTAATATCTCATCTAAATTATGTTAGATTTGCCGTGGTTCCTTAATAATGGAGTGCATTTATGATTTAAATTAGTTGCTGAAAAGCTTGAATAATTAATATGCTCAAATTAGCTATTTTTGAAAGATTTGCTTCTCAATTTACAAAGATCTCAAATGTAACAAACGAGATTTTAGATACGAATTTGAATAATATTTCTAAAAGTTTAAAAGAAGTTATTTACTATTTAATACTATAATGGCTTACAAGATATTTTTTTTTTTTAAGAAAAAGACTTAAATGATTCATAAAATTAAAGTAAAAATGGAATTTAAGAAATAAGGTAAAAAGAAGATATTCAATACTAATGGATCAACCCGACGGGCAAAAGCTAATAAAGTAGTCCGACCCGGCACATGTGCACGTGCTCGAAGCGTCGTCGTACGCGTAGCTGTACGCCGCCGGACAGGCGTTCTTGAATATCTCTGAGTACGGCGTCGGCGGGCATGTCTGCGGCGTCGAGTGGTCATCAGTGCAGCAAAATTCCGGCGTATTGAAGGCGGCGCAAGCGCTCTTGCAGGCCACGACGGATCCAGAATTGGTCACCTGCAACTCCGACGGGCAGATTCCGTTGACGTCCGCGACACAGCCGGCGTACTGGCAGTCGCCGGTGCCGCCGCTTGCCCGGACACCAATACCCACATTGTAGCCGTCGACGAGGCTAATGTCGTAGAAATCTAAATCGCGAATGGTTGAACCGATGGTGAACTCCGCCAGCGTGACCGGCGACACACCGCCGCCGGTGCATTTAAGCGTGCCGCCGCAGTCACCCGTCTGGCATTTCCCATTGCCAGAGCCATCGAAGTCGCAGCCGGTTCGTGCCCAGAACCGCCCGGACCATCCCGGCGGAGCAGTCAATTGCACCGATGCACCGGGAGCCAGAGGGAATCCACCGTCGCCAAGAACCGCCGCGCCATTGCCGGAGAGTGTTCCAGGCCATAGTGTATAGCGGCAATGATTCTGAAGCGTAAAAACAGTCGCATAAGCCAAATTTCCTGCAGCATTACACAACCCAATTGCAAAAAAAGAAACCAAATCATCATCGAATTAACCAAAACCCATTAAGAAAACAGAAAAAAGAAACGATTTTGAAATAAACCCAGTTGATCAAAGGTGAAAACAAGAACAGAGACACTAAATTACCAAGAGAAAACACTACTAACAGAAGAAAAACGCTTGATAGGGAAGCCATTTTCCTCTAATCCAAGTAAGCAACAGAGACAAAAACAAGAATTTCAGGGAATTGAATGAAGAGAAACGCAGAAAGAGGTCTATATTTATATTGGTCAGTGATGGGAAAAAGATATTTCAACCAATCTTTTCGTGAACAGTAGAGAAGATGGGGACAAAGAAGAAGCCACGTGGACAGTACATAATGGAAAATAGAAAAAGAATGGGATTTCAGTTTCACCATCACTTTGTGCACAATTAACCCAAATGGCCAAAAAATAGGAGTTAGGGCAGAGGGAAGTGGAAAGTGGAGGTGTCGAGAGACAACATAGGAGAGACAGAAACAAAGAAAAACTGAGGTAATCGTGAATGCCGACATCCCCATTTTATCCGAACAATCAGCCCACGACCACAAAAAGCAGTTAACGAAAGCATGTGCTTTGCCTCATTCCAACTTCCACCCACCCTCTAAGAGAAGAAGTTGGTGGCTTTTCAGAAATGGGTTTCCATCTAAACATTCTTTCATGGCCAAGTTGTAGGCATAAGCTAGCAATCAAGGTAGGCCATGGGAACTACCGTAGCTTGCTGTTTTTTTCGGTCACCTAACAATATCCATTGCTGGTTTGGAACTTTTAACAAACAGGCGTGTGTATACGTGTAGTAAATATCCGTTGAGAACGCAACTAAAGTCCCATATTGGCTAGATAAGTAAATTGAAGACAACTATCTTTATTAGTACGAGTACTAAAAGGGTTTGTGTCCAAGATGGATAATATCATACAATCATAGAGATATTTGGAGGGTTGTTGTCCCTAACAATATCTTTATTAGTACGAGTACTAAAAGGGTTTATGTCCAAGACGGACAACATCATGCAATCATAGAGATATTTGGATAGTTGTTGTCCCCAACAATATTTGTTCCCATATCTTTGTCTCTGTTTTGGTGCACAATATGTGTTTTAGTTTCACCTTATGAGGTTTGATCATTCTCTCCGGGGGCCACCCCTCCCAACCAAGTAATGAACTTGAAATCATCAGAAGATGAGAATGGAGCAGGTTTGTAGTTGAAATTCTGAAATGGGGTCTCTCCTTCAAGAGTCAGGATTTCACATCGTACACGCAAGTGGGTTTTTGCAAGTAAAGGCTACAGATCATCTAGTGATGAAATATGAAAGAAAAAAGCCAGGCAAATGAGAAAGATAAGAACAGGTAATATAGCCACAGGTACTCTTTTGTGCTCAGTTTTTGCTTGTCCATTTATAGGCCAAGAGACAGTAGAATCTAGAGAAGCAAAAATTTCATTAGCTTATGGGGACCCATTATATCAATATTGTTAATGCTCTATGTCTACACGAAAACTCAATACCAATCTAAGCAAAATAGTAAATGTATTTGAGAAAGTTTCACCTCAAAAAAATCATGTATCATCCTGTAAAGAATGTTATTCAGTGGTTTGTTTCTTGCTAATGAACGTTGATATCAGAACACCTAAATCTTGCTCTAGTTGTACTCTAAGATATGTAACAGAAGCAAGATATATACAAGATAAAGCTACATATACTTTGGACCAATATGAATACAAAGTAAGGTAAGCAAATATGGCTGTCAAGGAGACGACCAGAATGAAGTTCATTGTGCACTTGAAGGAAGAAAGTTGTTCTTCTGCTCTTGACTCGGGGAAATAGCCATTGGCAGTGAAATATGAGAGCAAGTGGTCCTTGAGCTTGAATTTATCCATTAACCAAGCAGAAGCACCTTCATCTGATGCGGGGATGATTTCACCAACGGGAATTCGTTGAATATGAATGTGAACTTCTGAAGGACCAAGGCCAAAGACATTATCCATAAAGGTAGGGCACTCATGCTTGTAGGCAATAGTCAGATCATAAACTGCAAAGATAGAGTTAATTAGGGAAAAAATGCAAAACCAGGACAAGAAGTTATGACAAAATAAACATGATCATTTCAAATATTCTTTCTTACTAAACATTTCTTTTATATCACTTTATGAAAAGATGTCTTTCACTAAAGTCAGAAGATTATCACACATAAGCATGCTTAGCTTTCAGCCTATAGCCATACGGCATTAGTAACCATTTTCTCCACCAACACAAATAAGAAAATCTCTTCCATATTGCATAGAAATGATGAGAGTAAAGAGATTGGATTTTGAAGAAATTAACCTGCATCGAGGGAACCTCGTAGGGTTTGTAAGCAAGCACAAAAACCTCTTGCTTTTGGAAGTAGAACATTTTTCAGCACCGGAAGTCCAACTTCGGCAGCATATGCTTGACTCTTCTTGCATTTTGCCTCCCTACGTGTAACTTTTGTATGAGTTGACAATTTGTTAAGTGCAGACAGATCATCAAGAACGAAAGATAAGATTTCAATGTTCAAACTAGCTTCTAGATCAGGCATAATTAATTTGCAACCATACCATTAAGATTGAAAGGGGAATGAATGATTTTGACCAATTCCATCCTTTCATTGCTCAGTAGAAGAATGCATTTAAACTTAAAAAAAAAAAAAAAAACAAATGGAATATAGTAGAAAAGGAATGGAAGGTATACGTAAAGTCAGTTCCCTCAGGAAAAACAGCAAGCCACAAGGGATCTCGACGATTTTTAAACGTCGAAAGTCTTTGGCACATAACCGGTTCATCGATTTCCCATTTCCTCTCAACAGGAATGAACTCCAAAATGTGGAATCCCCAACCAAAGAGAGGCAGCTTCATTAAGCTGCTTTTAAGGATGTATTTGATGCAGCCTAAGGACCCTTTTCGCAACGCAAGGTCCCACAAATACATCCAATCAACTTCAGTTCTGTGGTTGGCAATTAGTAAAACACGTTCATTTGCTGGAATATCATCCCCATAGAAGATAACTTTAGTCCCATTTATCACTTCAAACAAAAAGGGCCACAGGGCCAGCCAGGAACCAAAAATAATGGACGTTGCCTTCCTACTGTAATGCAGGCTAAAAAGGCGCAAAGATAGAGTAACTATAGGCGCAAAATACACTAAGAACATGAAGGCAGTGGATAGAAACACCGCTAAACAAATTACCCCTCTCATTAGCCTAATAGGACTAAGAGATTTATGTTTTTGTGTATTATCAGATTGCAGAGGCGTAGAAACATCCATTCTTCCAAGAACACGATTCAAAGAATTCCCCTCCTAGAAGATGGCTGCAAACAAACACACGTTTTACATCTCTTAAGAGATTCACAATTTCTTCATCAAATCTAATGAAAATTATAGAGCTCTAGACATTGAAAAGACAAATCAACCGAAATCCGAACAGAATATTACCAAAAAGCATAAAGGATTCCATTCTAAGGAAAACCCAAAAAGGGAATCACGAAAAAGCAGATACCAATTTAAGGAACAAGAGCGATTTTCAGAGTGTTGTTGAATTCAAATACAGATCTGAAACTAAGAAGATGAGCCGAATTACATAAACACACGAGTGCATTCGATAGGAGCAAGAATTACCTCAGAAACCAAAGAAAAAGAGAGAGATGGAAGAAATCTTGTTTGAGTTGTCCCTCAAATTTCGTGGAAAATGAAACTGGGTTGTCTTCTTATCCAAAGTAATGGAACAGGGAATCGTGAAAAATGGTAAATTGGGAAGAAATGATTATCGGAAGAGAGAGAAGTTTGAAAGTTTAATTAAAAAATAAAAATAAAATAATATAATATAATATGAGATTTGGGAAATTCAGACTAACGAAAGGTTAGGGAAGAGGAAAGGGAGAGGCTGCTCGTGGAACCAAATTTGCTACCAAACTAATTAAACAGATTTTAACCTGAGGTTTAACTCTGGTTTAAATAAATTAATAAATTATGCCATTTGATAATTATTTAGTTTTCCAACAGGATTTAAATAAATACGAGATTTTCAAATTAAAAAATAAACCTTCTATTAAGTTTTAATATGTTGACCTTTCAATGTAGTCCAACTAAATAAGTATTTTTCTTTTTTTTTTTTTCTTTATAAGATGAAGGATCTAATGTTATGGAAAAAATTTACCTACTACTCTTTGACATGTTATTTAATAATTATTTATTTTACAAATCCTACATAAGTATTAAATGTTACTTCTGTGACAAGTAATGAATGAAAGTAGTATGAAAAATTTTCTCGTAATGTTCTAATGATTATTATGGGTAGGATTTTGACTTTGAAGACTCGCAGTTCATGTAGGCTCTTTGATGCCCATGTAGATCACACATGCCACAAACCTCTAATTAGGCCTCTAAGAAGGATCAAGTTGGGAAGTTATAAACGAAATCGATTAGGCAGGTTGTCTACCGAACTCAATCCTAATAATAAAACAAACAAGAAGGATATGAATAGAAGAGATCCATCTTGTTAGAGGGGTTAGCAATGCTACCCTGGTTTAGCTTGACACTACTTTGGTTTGAGCGTTGACTTAAACATCGAAGTATGTTAGACCCAGAATCATATCACATGAATATTTTTCTTGAAGATTTTATGGTTAGATTCCACACAATCCATCGATTTTTTTTTTTTGGTAACTATGTCTTTAATGAATTAAAAATATAAATATGATATTGTTTTGATAACATGTCTTGTTTATTCGAATCCAAACAATTAACTAAATGACATAAAAATGCTTTTCTATTTTCAATTGATTTCATTATGATTATCACTATAACCAATTTCAAAAATTAAAAGTAGTTGAAAATGTTGCTAAAACTACTTGATGGGATGAAAAATCTTGAAATTAAAAAAAAAATTGAAAAAAAAGTTAAAAATATTTTGCTTGATGCAAAATAATGCTTTTATATATAGAGAGAGAAAAAAAATAATAAAGTATGAAAAATCACAAAATGAGGTAAGTGGGTGAAGGTGGAGGCGAAGTTGGCTTTAGACAAACCACCGACAATACTGAGAGCACCGTACAAATATTTTCTGAATGGCCGCGCGTGTATTTCCGGATTTACCCTTACCACAAGCAATGGACCACAAAAGAAGCAGGGACCAGATTGGATAATTGAATAGAGTTGTTGAAAACTAACACACACACACTAAATTAGGGAAAATAGAACACCGCCATTTCTAAAAGTAACCAAAATTCTTATGCGGCTCCACCAGGGTGTGTTTGTCTTTTCAATGCATTTTCCTTTTTTATAATAAGAAAATAACGGTAATTATACTGATACAATATAAATATTCTCTTCAAAATTACATTACCACTTCTCTACGTTAGGATCCAAATCTATTTTATTACGGGTCTCTAAATACTTCATAATAGTAATTGGTATGAGAGGTTGGAATGTAATAAAAAATATAAGAAATTAAAGAAGTATTGAAATACGTGAAGTATTGATAGCAGGACGAAAATAAGATCGTGAAACGTGGAAACAGTGTAAAAGAGAGTTTGTTAAAAACTGTTGGAATAAGAAGAGTTTAATATTACAAGGCATACCCAAAATACTCAATCCAAACATGGGTTTTGAATTACATTACCATCCAAACTCATTTCATTACGGGTCCCCAAACACTTTAACAACTAAGAATAAGACTATTTTTGCCAAAATGAGCTTAATTCAATGGTAATTGATATGAATTTCTTCCCTAGAGGTCTAAGATTCGATCTCTATCCCCATAGTTATTGTACCTAAAAAAAAAAAACATGATTACCCTTACTTTTAATGGAGATTATCACTTATTAGCAAATCTACTATTATAACAAGAATTTATGTGAAAACTTCCAATTCAGAGAAAAACTACAATTCACTGGAAATAAATTCGCTATGTGAAAAATTTATACAATCACACAAAATAAGCCTCCTGGATCCTAATTGCAAGAGCACTATCTCAAATTTTTTGCACTACTCGCACCCTTTGGTCCCACTCACAAACTAAAAAATACACGAGGAAATTAAACTTAATTAAACTTAAAGTGTTTCTAATTGGGACTTTGAATAGTGCTATATTTGTTCCATATGGCAACACTTTGAAACTAAATTCAAATTTTGGAAACAATGAAGATAATTTGGATACTATTTTTGAAAATTGTTTCTGGATTTTGCGATCTAAAGCGTTTAAGTTATGAAAACAACATTTGTATGTTTTCAATGTTTTTAGATTTGAATATGAAATTTTTAAATACATAATTATATTAAAAAAGACAATTTTTTTTTAAATATAGTATTTCATGTTATAAACTCAATTATTCTGCTAAACAAAAAGACTTAACATAAAATATATAAATAAATTATATGATATTACAAAATAATAATTATACAAAAAAAAATAACATAAATATATTAATAATAGTCAAAGGAAGCATAACTCAATTAACATCTAAGATGTGTTGCAACAATGAGGTCTAGATTTGAATCCCCTACTCTTATTATACTAAAATAATATATTACTAATAGTTTATATTCAATTAGGTAACTGTGTAAAGATCTATTATTAAATACATTTAAAATAATTGTCTAAGTTTAAATTCATTTTATGAATCTACTGCCATAAACATTCAATACGAAATACAATAGTGTTTTCATTGAATTTCTCAAATTTCGGTTCCTAAATTGCCTACAAAATAAGCCCTTCCAGCTTTTTAGAAATGCTCTTAAATAAAAAAGGGGAAAAAAATACTCTCTATAAGAAATACCTTAGTACTTATTCATTTATTTTTAAAGCTTTTCAAAGCCATATTATATACCACAAATATTTTTAAAAAATATCTCATATTTAAAAAACCATTAAAAATTGTCTTGATTGATATTTGGCATTTTGAGTTTAGAGTTCAATATTTGAAATCCGAAATATATATAACACCCTATTATCTTCTAAAAAACCCTACTAACAACATACTAATAACTGCGACATAGCTTAAAAGATATAAGAAGGGTATTACCAAGTTTGTGATTTGAATTTTCCTATTCTTGAAAAATACCTTATTAGCAAAATCGAAAGAAAAAAATCTAAACTTATCTAAAATAAAACTTGAAAAATCTCAAATATTGAACTTTAGAAAATCTCAAATATTGAACCCTAAATTTAAAACAAATCTAAACCTACCCAAATCTGAAATAAAATAATATAATTTAATAATGTTTAAAAATAAATTTAAAATAATCAAATTTCATCATATATACTTGTTTAATTAATTTAGACCTTGAATTTTTAATTTTATCAAATATAATTTAAATTTAAAATAAAATGAGTGTTTAATTTATGCTAATTAGTCCACAAAATTTTCAAAACAGAAATGTAAAAATCTTCCAAAACCTATAAATTTTCATAAAATAAAGTTTTTCAATTCATGGGTTGATGATCTTAAACTTACATAAGTATTAAAATGGCTAATTTGTGCACAAATTTTTACAAAAAGTTGTGTAAAAATCTTCCAAAACTCATTACTTTGTAAATGTACTCTTAAATAATTTTGCCAAAATTCATAAACTTTATTTTCAACTAAAAAAAAAAAAAAACTTTTTTTTCCCCATTTTAAAAATAAAAAAAAAAAATAATTATATTAATTATTATTTATTTTATTATTTTTAATATTAATAAAAAAAAAAAATAATTATATTAATTATTATTTATTTTATTATTTTTAATATTAATAAAAAAAAAAAATAATTATATTAATTATTATTTATTTTATTATTTTTAATATTAATAAAAAAAAAAAATAATTATATTAATTATTATTTATTTTATTATTTTTAATATTAATAAAAAAAAAAAATAATTATATTAATTATTATTTATTTTATTATTTTTAATATTAATAAAAAAAAAAAATAATTATATTAATTATTATTTATTTTATTATTTTTAATATTAATAAAAAAAAAAAATAATTATATTAATTATTATTTATTTTATTATTTTTAATATTAATAAAAAAAAAAAATAATTATATTAATTATTATTTATTTTATTATTTTTAATATTAATAAAAAAAAAAAATAATTATATTAATTATTATTTATTTTATTATTTTTAATATTAATAAAAAAAAAAAATAAGAAAAAAAGAAAGAAAATAAAGAAAAAAAAAAAAAAATCTTAAATATTTGAGAATCAATTATATATATTATATTGGATAAATCGTTTTTGACATTTGACAATTTCTATTCCTTAAGAACAAACACTACGCATTTAATGACGGGCTCCTAAGATCTAAAGTTAAACAATCAACATCTTCGTCTTCTCTCTTCCCAAACTACAACTACAAATCTGTATAAGCAAAAAAGAAAACTTTACAGTGATACCCAATTCCCGTTAATTTGGGTTCAATTTTACTCAACAAAAACACGAACAGAGCAAACCCGTTTCAGGAATTTGCCGGCTTCTTATAAATCCCATCCGAACGATTCTCCTGGTAGAATTTCACGAACAGCAAAAGAATGGCGGAATTAAGCATAGAATTGCACGCCCAAGCGCCAATACCATTGCACCCGCCTTTCAAAACATGAAATGACAACATCCCTAAATGGCAGAGTAAGTTGCAGGAAAGCACGGCAGCTTGGCATTTTAGTACGAACGGGAAGCAGGTGGCCGAGAGGCCGACAGCGGCCAAGAATCGGTAGCCGTATACGAGGATGTGGAAGAGCGTGGTGGAGAGAATGGCGAGGATTTGAAAAGACTGTGAAAATTCGAGCCAGAGGAAGGAAGTGAGGATGAGGATGGATTGGTTGAAGAGGTGGAAGAATGGGAGGCGGCGGCGGCGGAGGACGGTGAAAAATGTGCGGAGGAGGTGGAGGAATCGAGAGAGGTAAAAAATGTACGACCAGAAGAACACGCGCCCGGAGGGACGCGTGCCGATTGGAAAACAGAGCAGCCACTGAAATGGTGTGGTTCTGGTTCTGCTCCGTCGCCATAGCCACCGGGTGTCACGAATCTCCGCCGCAGCGGAGAGGAGGATTCCGGAGAAGATGACGGCCGAGATTACGGCCATGAAGAGACTGTGAATAGCCGGAATCGGTCCCAGTGGAACCGTCCGAGCGCGGCGGAGGAGGATCATTAGAAGACGGAGGAAGACGGCGGAGATGACGTAAAGGGTGAGGGCGGCGACGAGAAATGACCACGTGGAGCCCCATGATTGGGAGTGGCTCCAACGGAAGTTGACGATGGAAGGATGCTCCGATAGCCAGTATCGGAACAGGGGAACCGTCGGCATTGGAAATTTGGGGATTTCGCAATCAAAACAATTTGTAGTACATTATATATAAATAACGACTGAATATGGAGTTGATATATAATTTATTATTTGTTTTGAAAGTGGAAAAATATGAATATTACATTTAATTAAACAGATAGAGATAAAAATGTTTTACTTTTTCAGAAATTAAAAAAAAAAACGTTTTACGAGTAAACGACGCCGACTAAATTGGGACATCGGGAGAGGCAAGGTCGGTTCGTTTGGTGGGACCAGATTTATTATAATTATTATTGTTTTTTAAACGTGGTCCTATATTATTGTATAGTTTAATAATTTATACTTTGTTAAAAAAAAAAAAAAAAAAAACTTTACTCTCCCCATATTAAAAATGAGTGAAACTATTATTATTATTATTATTATTATTACTTATTATTATTATTATTATTTTACCTTTTCTTTTCATAGTAAAACAATGATAAAAGAATATGCATAGTTCAACTAAAAGTTTCTGGTTCTTTTCGTCATATATTGTAAGAAAAAAAGTAAAGGAGAATTACAGAGTAAAATTATCTTATTTTATTTTATTTGTTTTTTTTTTCTTTTTTTGGGAAGAAGAGAGGGAGTTGGTTTGTCTTCCAAGAAAAAGGAAGAGTGTCGAAGGCTTGTATTTCTACAGACTACATTTGAAACCGATTTGTAAATTAAATATTCATCATTGGACAATCAAACCTTTCACATTACCTACTAAAAGTATTTTTTTAATTATATTATATTATGTAGGAACGTGAGAGTATATGTCATTTTTTTGTTGAGGTATGATTATAGTGGTAAATTTAAAGAATGTTTAGTAGAATTTTAATTTTATTTTATGTTTTAAAATTTAGTGAATATGTGCTTAGTAGGTAATATGAATCTTGTTTGTGAAAATGGTTTTAGAATTCTGCGTTTTTAGTCAACTTTAATTTTTGAAATGCAAAATATATTACAAAAATAAAAGCTTTAGTAATTATAGTATTTCATTCGTAGATTCAATTCATTTTTCTTTTAAATAAACTAATAGTTATACAAAATTTTGTAACATAATTTTTTTATAAATTAATTAATAATAATTTATATTTAATTTAATAATTATTTAAATCGAAATATGATTTCTAAATTTAGAAATATGATTTCTAAATTTCTAAATTTCTTGTTGTCAAATGTTATATATTTATTTTTTATTGTTTACCAAACATGCGCTTTATTATTTTTTTTTCCATCGAGTTAATTCATTCCTTCGTATTCCTTTTATGAATTCAACACAAAGATTCAAAATGTTCTTTTTGACCCTTATTTTTAAGTTTGGTTCATTTGGGTACTTATGCTCTCAAAAATTCATTTTGATCTTTTACTTTCAACTTTAGTTTGTTCGAGTCCTTGTACTTTTATCGACTAAAATGGACATTTTTAAAGTATATGACCAAATAAATCAAAGTTTGAAATAACCTATTTAAATCTAAAAAGTTGATTTCAGTGGTAGTCCATGTGGAGTGAAAGTTAGAAGTGACAAGATTTTAAAAAATGACATTACATTAGAGTTCAATTTTACATCAACTTTGTAAATTTTGAAAGAACTATTCCATAATCAATCTTGTGTAAGGTTGTTTTCAATAAAATTGGTGAGCTTTTAGAAATTTTGACATTAATTTGGGTTAAAAATACTATTTTTAAAAGGTGCAAATTGTAAAATTCATATAAGCTAAGCTAGGTTGAATTTGATAAAACGAAATTTCAGTGTGGAGAATGGAAATGGATACAATTTACTCCGAAATTTTTCCTACTGCGACTATATTTAAGATCCATACTCTCTTTCACAGCCGTTAATAGTTTGATGATATAACCAATAATCGGACGACACGTGGCAACAAAGTGACGATCATCACGGAGAAAGTGGAATGATGCACGCAGTGAATATTGTTTAGGGCACGCGGCTGCGAGAAACTTCCATTTTCAGACGTATATTTTTCGGTTTTCCGTCAAACGCGTTCATCTCCGGTTTCAGATTTGCTTTTTGATCGGCATCGGAACGCAGGATCGGCCGGTTTGTTCTTCTTAATCACTAGGTTCGTTTCATTTTTCCGATTATTTTGTGATTCTAGTTTAATTTCCGAGTTCTTTTGTTTTTTTGTTGGATTGTTTCCGTTGAATTTGATTCTCTTGGTCTCTATTTGGGGATTTTGAAACCCTAGTATTCGAGATTCGATTGTATGTTTCTCGTTTGTATTGTTGTGATTCTAGATCCATTGCTATGATGGTTGGTTCTCTTTAGGTTCTCCAATTGCTTTCTGCTGGTAGCAGGAATTTTTTCGATCCCGAAGAATTTGTCTGTTGAATTTCGTGGATTTCTTCTTTTATCTCAAATTTGTGGTGTAATGTGATTTAATAGGTGGGGTGTGTTGATATGGCGAGCGGGTTTGGGGAATCGACAAGTAGGCAACCTCAAAGCCCTTCTTGTTCCGACAACAATGGTGATGCTAGTAATTTTGAGTGCAATATTTGCCTGGATTTAGCTCAAGATCCTATTGTAACCCTTTGCGGTCATCTTTTCTGTTGGCCATGCCTTTATAAGTGGCTGCATATTCATTCCCATCCCCAGGAATGTCCAGTTTGCAAGGCTATCATAGAAGAACAAAAATTGGTTCCTTTATATGGTAGGGGTAAGACATCAACTGACCCAAGATCAAAAAGTATTCCTGGAATTAATATTCCTAATCGTCCTGCGGGACAGAGACCTGAAGCAGCAGGTCCTCCCCCAGAACCAAATCCTTTTCCTCACAATGGTTTTGGATTCATGGGAGGTCTTGGAGGGTTTGCCCCAATGGCATCGACAAGGTTTGGCAATTTCACGTTGTCTGCGGCTTTTGGTGGTCTTGTCCCATCTTTATTCAACTTTCAGATGCATGGATATGCAGATCCAAGCATGTATGGTGCAGGTGCTAACTTTCCATATGGGTTTCCTAACATGTTTCATGGTAGCCATGGTCACGGCCATGGATACTATCACCAGCTCCGTCAAGGTCAGCAAGATTATTATCTGAAGCGGCTGCTTCTGTTTATTGGTTTTTGTGTTCTTCTTGCCCTAATCTGGCAATAGATGAATGGGTCCATTAGGGCTTATATTACTTCGTGGTGTTTAGTGTATTCAATCTCTAATATAAGAATTCAAAAGAAAAGAATCTACTGGTACATTGTCAAAAAGAAAGAATCTACTGGTAATCGTCTTGATTAGTCTTACTGTATGTTGAAATGGACATCGACTTTCTATGCTTTGGCATGGTGAACATCAGCTGACATGCTTATGCAATTGTATTTGAAGGTTTCCATTTATGCATATATATATACACACACACATTTATTTGCTGACCACCAAATGCAATCAAATGCAGAGTGAACAAAACACATGCTCTGATTTCATTCTCTCTGAGATGATTTATTTGCCTAAATGGTTTCCTAGTGCTCTTACCTAATGGCTAATGCACTACTTGCGGTATGGTTTCCTGTTTTGTTTTGGTCAATATATATAGGCTGCTTCTTGGTGAAGAAGTTAGGGGGCAAATGGGGCTGCTGCTGCACATGGTATTTAATGGTGTTTAGCTATGGTTGTATGATGTATCCATGTCTATTGTCTCAATTGACAATTTATTAGATACTTAAGCACCTTGGAGAACCACATCCTAAAAGTTAGCTATTGAGGTGGTAGAGCCAAGCCACTTAAGTACCACATTAGTCATTCCATTCTAACCAATTAACAATTTATCATATACTACCTTGGTTCCTAACACAATTCTTGCTTGCTATTTTTTTCCTTTCCCCAACTCTCACATTCCAGTTTGGTCTATTTTTTAATTTTAGTCTTGCACCTAGCTTCATGTAACTTGTCATGATAGACTATGTTTATCAGAAGAGTGCAGAGAAGAAGAGTAGGTGCTTGCTGTTGATACTAGGTATCAACTGAACTTATATATGATGTGATGTGGCTTGTAGAGCTCAATTGTCTGATGTTATTTTTCTACTTAAGCCCGGAGTATTATGTTAGGAGGGGCTATTATTGGTCCCATGAAATATTTACTCCCACTCACATTTGGCAAAGTTAGCATTTAGATCTATGAGTGAAGAATGGTAGTATATGATAGTTGACACGTTATATATTTTCGTCTGTTACTTTGTTATGGTTCATCTTTTGAAGACCAGACTATTTTGATTGCTCAGGATGTATTTTCTTTTTCTTTTTAAAGCTTAGATTGTAGATTTTTTTAAAGATAGTTTGTAAGTATATTTTAGGAGTGTCAATGGGTGGCCTCTCTGTCCCCGTTCCCTCTCCCAAATAACTAGTCGCTAAATTTTGTGGGGGCGGAGCACAAACCATGTCCCCAAAATTAAAACGGGAAACATTTCCTCTTACCCCTGCCCAAAGTTGAGATTCAGGGGGCCTCGTAGCTTGACATTCTTCCTAGCATAGAAAGAAAGAATTAAGGTTTCATTTGTTGGGTCTCACTCATACGCATTTGATTTTAGTTTTTTTTATAGTTTATCTTTGGAATTGTTGCATGTTTTTTTTTAATATGATCTTTTATTTTCTTAAAAAAAAAAAAAGAATTATTACCCAAATTTGAAAACTTAAAAAACTGTTTGAATTCGAAAACATTTCTAAAATGTACGGACAAAACAAAAGGGCTAATTGTGAGGTCTCAAATGTATTGATATATATTTTTTTTAAAGAAGCGATGTTGATGGGCTTTCTTAGGAAGGTATTGGAAATTATGCCTTTTGCATTTTTAAATAAGTAAATTTATTATTATTTTAGTTTTATTTAAATTAGTGATAATTTATGGAATTTTTTTATATGTATTTTATATTTCCTTGATAATTTTACTAAGACTTGGCCATTAATTTATAGTTTGTATAAAAAAATTATTAAATTAAGGTGTATGAACTGTAATTATTTGAACTCTCAGGTCTCTTAAATTTTAATAGATCTTGTATTTTTGGTTTTTTTTTCAAAGAAAAAATCTATTATATTAGGAAAATTATCGCAAAACTGTTAAAAATATTCACAACTAATAGTAAAATATACAGCCTATTTGTGATAGATCGCGATAGACATGTAAATTTTGTTATATTTGAAAAGAGCCTATTATATTATCACTTCCAGTAAAAGAAAATGTTTTCAACAATTATTTCTTTCAAAATATATCGTAGTCCGCTTCAATCACATAGCAAAAATAAATAAATAAATAAATAAATATATATATATATATATATAAAAAGAATGTAGTTGAATAATTGGATGGATTGCACAAGGATAGATCCGTCTTAAGTAGATAACCGAAAAAAAATCAAATAGCTATATTTAATGTAACTACATTTTTCATAAGCAAAAAGTGTGACAATTAAGTGACAATTACCAGTCTTGCACATAGATGTAGACTATATATCAATGTGTTGTCTAATCTAAAGTTGGAAAAATTATTGAAGTGTAGCATGTGGAGAGTTAAGTGGAACTTTACAAACTTCACAACTTTCTTCTAAATCAGAAAAGTATTAGGAATAATTTCAAATTTTCTTTAGTTCTCTTCTTACAGTATATAATTCTGTCTTTAAATTCATTCTTTTTAAGCTAACCCTTATGTCTTAATTACTTATGTACGGGTAGGTAATTGAACTATTATTTTTATGCACAAAAATTAAATCAAAGATTTTTTTATAGATTTTTTTTTCCTTTTAAAGCATTTAAGCAAAACACAAACTATAATTCAGCATACACATGTGTTTAAGGTTGTATTGATTTCAACTTTGAATTTTAATAATTGTATTAACCTACACTTTCTAGAATTTGTTTGTTAAATACTATATGAGGCTAACAGTTTTAAACATCGTTTAATGCATTAATTATTATGTGTAGAGACTTCTTCAAACATCATATTAAGAAAATGGACAATTGAAATTGATAATGCCATGGATGAGTTTAATCAAAGGAAGGGATGACCTCATTTGAGATGTTTTTACTTACTATTTTTTGACTTCTTAGTTGATGACAGGTTATCTTTGGTTAGCCCAAGGCCAAAGAACTCCAGGATCCACGTTTTTTCAAAAATGGAGAATAACGTCTCAATTATCAAGATAGCAAAGTCGAGCCTATTGTCATTTCGCAAAAGAAGAAATGGGTGAGCCGAATACTTGTACACTACAATCTCAACATTCTCCAATCCTCATGCTAATACTAATAGTAAAGCACAAGCCCCAAGTGCAGTGGACGATGGGCCTTACAGATAACACATGAAACCACCTCACAAGGTATGCAAAATCTCTAATGCTTAGTTGTACAAAAATACTTTTAGTGCTAACTTCAGTAGTGAGTGTTACGTGACTAGCAATACTCATTTCGGTGTCATATGTGAGTTCTCTCTTGTAGGTTAGCTTAATACCACTCGGTGTCATTTACGTGTGGCTTAAACACCGTGTCTTTTCGAGATTTACTATCAACCTATATCTTGTTTAAAACAAATAAGTTATACAATTCATTTGCATTGTTAGCAATAACACATATTTCTAGTTGCATTTCATTGAAGGGAAATAAAGAAAAAAAAACATAATATAAGCAAATGTAACGTTGTTATAA
Source organism: Citrullus colocynthis (assembly GCA_031780015.1). NCBI lineage: Eukaryota > Viridiplantae > Streptophyta > Magnoliopsida > Cucurbitales > Cucurbitaceae > Citrullus > Citrullus colocynthis. The sequence goes on along the minus strand of QLSR01000642.1, from coordinate 498,073 downwards.
AGCCGTAATAGAAATGGAAGGGAGGGGTTGAAGCAACATATTTTGGCTACCCACCACTCAACGCCACGTGAATACGACATGTCGATTGTCATCTTTCTGGAAGAATGTTACGTGCATGTTGATGTAAAAAGCATACAAATATTACCATTTGCCTTTTATCCCTCACCTACTTTTATTTCCACCTTCCCCCCCCCC
>QLSR01000642.1:471909-490984 GCA_031780015.1 Citrullus colocynthis | reverse complement strand
TTTTTTTTTTTTTTTTTTTTTTTTTCTCTTCTTTGAAGTCCTATTAATTTTATACTAACTCTACATTTTTTTTTCCCACAATTCTTGAATGGAAATAGTAGGTCATATTAGTTGATAAATTTGTTAAAGATTCAGTGGATAATTTACACTGAGTTTGGTTACAGGATAATGCTCTTATTTAGGTTGTATTTAGTTTTATTTATTTTGATGTATTTATGGGGAATAGGTTAGTGTGAACTGAAGTTGGGTGGTGAAAGAGAGTGGTTGGTAACAGGGTGAAATCATATCTTCTCTCCCGCATTACGCATTCTTAACAACCACATCCAAACATAAACTTTTCTTCTAAGCCATTTTATGGGCCTTTCCCAGCCCACATTTCCTGCCTTTTAGAATCCCACCCCCTTTAGCAAAGCCCATCATCCTTTATTCCCCTTTTAAAATAACATTCATTATTACCATATCAAAGCATTAAAACTTATAAACACTGTCTTAATTTATAACTTTTCATCCATTTTCTGTCATTAATTTTAAAACACGATGTCAATTTTTTAAAATTTAAAATCTAGTCTTTATTTTTAGAAGTTGACTATAAATTCAACCCTTTCAAAAAAAACTACATAAAAAATAAAAAAAATATATTGAGTGGAAGCAAGCTTAAATTTAGAAAACAATAAACTAAAAACAAAAGTTTTATCTAACACACTCAATTCAAGCTAAAGAGAAATACCAATAATAAAAAATTCTAGTACAAGGGTGTGGTCTTTTTCATCGTTTGTTGTTAGTGAAAAAATATTTAAAAAATAGTATAAGGACCTATAAATAAAGTAATATATCAACTAATAACATGTTGAATGCCAAATGATTGTATATTACTGTTGTATTAGAAATTTCGCTAATACATTTATGTCATTAGTAAACACAACTACTAAACAACTCTTAATTGGTAATACTAAATAAGTTTTTTTTTTTTTTTTTTTTTTTTGATAATATATAAGAATTAGAAAATCAAACTTTTGACTTTAAAGTTGATAATCATACTAAATAAGTTCGTGTCTCTCCTTATTTGACATGATCAAATCTTGACCAATTCAACAATACTATAATTATTTAGAAATACAAAAACAAATAAAAATAAAGAAAGAAACTTCCACGATGGTTGTCAAAAGATTCGAAGTCAGAGAAAATGCCAAGGAATAGCTACATGCATAAACCAATATTTTTCATTTAAATTAAAAAAAAAAAAAAAAAAAATTTTAATTATAAAAAAAAAAAAAATTTTTTTTTTTTTTTTTTTTTGATAATATATAAGAATTAGAAAATCAAACTTTTGACTTTAAAGTTGATAATCATACTAAATAAGTTCGTGTCTCTCCTTATTTGACATGATCAAATCTTGACCAATTCAACAATACTATAATTATTTAGAAATACAAAAACAAATAAAAATAAAGAAAGAAACTTCCACGATGGTTGTCAAAAGATTCGAAGTCAGAGAAAATGCCAAGGAATAGCTACATGCATAAACCAATATTTTTCATTTAAATTAAAAAAAAAAAAAAGATAAAAAGAGTAACTTGAAAAAATCACCCTTTCAAATTTGGATTATTTTATATTCTGTTTTATATGATGAATCAGCAAAAGTACAAAATTAAAAATTAAAGTAATGAAGAAATTATTTTCATGTAGACAAAATACAAAATAAAACAACAATAAAATGCTCTCTAATAAAGGTAGATTTTTGGAAATGGTGGTTTCTTTTTGTAATTGTAAAATATATTATATTTCATTTTTCCAAATTATGATTAAGTTATATCCTCTATCAAAATTCAAACTTCCAAACGGTAAAAAAAAAAATATAATTTACCAATAATTTCACCAATGCATAAGTTACTTTCTTTGAATCTACGTCGAAAAAAAACACAGTTTACCAGATCCCCTCGTGCATTCATATTCATTGTAACAACATTTTTCATCTTTATAATAGTTATAAGAAGTTAATTACTTTACGCTAGATAATTTGTTGTAAAAAAAAAAAAAAGTATATATAATTGTCAAAAGTAGTGATAACTCAATAAGTGTATTTTCAGTCCTATAACAGATACATTAATCACATAGAACGGATACAACCACCTTGATCAAGAAAAAAATAAAACCAAAGAGGAAAATGATATCCACCTTCCAGAGAAGAAGAAAATCTCTAATTAAATACAAAAAAAACACACACGAGCTTCACGAGTTATACGGTGGGCTATTGTATTTTCAGACCTAAAACAATGGCAAAAACTCACATCACCCATCACCGAGGACTGAAGACACCGACCAAACAAATAGCATCGATGTTTATATATATATATATATATATATATATATATATGAAAACAAATAGACATATAGATCTCCAACAAGTCCCAAAAAAAGGAGGAAGAACTAAGAAGAAGATGTAAATCCATCCATAAGCCTCCAAAGAAATAAAGACAAAAGTTGTAAAATATTTTTAAAAAATAGTTTCAGGAGACATCGTTAATTAATTCCATTAATTTATGCTTAAAATCTCCCTATCTTTCCTCTTTAAATAGCTTCGTTTAAGCTTAAGCAAACGCAAAAAACAAACAATATGAATTTAATTTCCTCAACTTTTTATGCACTTCTGCTCCTTTCTTCTTCCCCCATTAATGCTCAACAGAATTACACACCGCACAGCTGCACCGCCGACGACGACAATGAACACACCGGACGCTACTCCTGCAACGGCGGACCAACCTCCTGCCAGGCCTTCATCATCTTCAAATCCAAACCCCCTTACGATTCCGTTCCTTCCATTTCCAATCTCACTTCATCAAACCCAAATCAAATCGCTGTAGCCAACAACGTCACCATCTTCTCTTCTTTCCGTCCAAACACGCCGGTCGTCGTTCCGGTAAACTGTTCTTGCGTGGCCCGGTTCTACCAGGCCAACGCCTCCTTCGTTCTAGATCAATTTCATACCTATTACATTGCGGCCACTGAAGTTTACCAGGGCTCTGCAACTTGCCAGGCTCTTAAATTCGCAAATGGGTTTGAAGAATTGGATCTCCGCTCTGGTATGACACTGCTCGTGCCGCTCAGATGCGCCTGCCCCACCAGGAACCAGGCCGGAATTGGGGTCAAGTTTTTAGCTACTTATTTGGTTGCTAATGGCGAAAGGGTTTCAGAAATTGGGGAGAAATTCAATGTGAGCAAGAAGAATGTTCTTGAAGCAAATGGATTTAGTGAAGAAGATGATCCAAATCTATCTCCATTTTCGACTATTTTAGTTCCATTGTCAACTGAACCATCAAGTTCACAAATTAAATTACCATCCTCTTATACTGCTAATTGGCAGGAGAATGAATCAACAAGAAACATTTGCGTCAATATAGCGAAAGGCGCGGGTTTCTCCCTAGTAGCCATTGCTGTTGTTGCCTTTGCAGTTTTTTTCATTTACAAAACCAGAGCAAAGGGGGCGGTTTCTAAGAATGATAAGAACATTATCAGAAAATGGACGCCACCGGCGGACCTTCGAGTCGAAATTGCAAGCATGGAGCGTGTTGTGAAAGTGTTTGGGTTCGAAGAGATCATGAAAGCCACAAGAAGATTCAGTCCTAAGAACAGAGTGAGTGGGTCTGTGTTCAGGGGAACTTTTGGCAAGAAGATGAAACTGGCAGTGAAAAGAACCGGAATGAATGCCATTAAAGAAGTTAACATGCTGAAGAAAGTCTACCATTTCAATCTGGTGAAGCTTGAGGGTGTTTGTGAACACCATGGTCGTTTTTACCTTCTTTTTGAGTTCATGGAAAATGGGTCACTGAGAGAATGGCTCTGTAGAGGCAGCAGAAAAGAGAGACAGAGCTGGAGGAAGAGGATACAAATTGCTATGGACATTGCAAATGGACTTCACTATCTTCACAGCTTCACAGAGCCTGCCTATGTTCATAACAACATCAACAGCAACAATATTCTTCTCAACAGCAATTTAAGAGCCAAAGTTTCCAACTTTAGTCTGGCAAGAGTAACAGAAAGAGCCAAAGCAGCCTCTGTCTTGACCACAAATGTTGTAGGTGCAGATGGCTACATGGCTCCAGAGTATAGGGAGGCAGGGCTTGTAACTCCAAAGATTGATGTCTATGCTTTTGGAGTGGTGGTTCTGGAGCTTGTTACTGGAAAAGAGGCTGTTTCAATGGAAGGGGGAAGAGAGGTACTACTTTCTGCAACAATGAACCCCCATATTCAAGAAAATATGGAAGCTCAACTAGCCTGGTTTATCGATTCCCACATTAAAGAAACAGGGAAGATGGAGTTTGCTAGATTGATGGCTAAGCTAAGTGCAGCCTGTTTGAACCAAGAACCAGAACAGCGACCGAGCATGGGGAAAGTTGTGTCGACTTTATTAAAGATTCAGGTTAATTTACAGAAGCTACAGCCGTCACCATTGTTGTATGGCGACCGCCATCAATATGAAGAAAGAACTGAGGCAGAGATAAACGTGGAATTATAAGCATTAAATTAAATGAATCTAATTAACTTAATCTGCACAAAGGGGATCCTTCTATGAATTTGGCCTTAGCTGTAAATATGGAAGGCCAAGAAAAGAAATGAAGAAGAAATTAAAAGAATCGCTATCAATTAAGGGTACAGATGTCCAGTTTCAATAAGGAAAGGTCCCAGTCATTTGAATATGATCGAGTGTACTCCGAAGACCGTATTTATGCACAGCCATCTGCCCAGCCCTGAATCCATCTCCATACACTGGAGACATGTCCGACTCAATCTGGTGTTTAAAGAACTCCCCAAGTTTTCTCTCAAATTTAGACATTTTTTTTCTTCTTGATGATGCTGTGGGAGCAGCGGAGTACGAGGTCGAGGCGACATCGTTGTAGTCTTGGCAAGACATGAGCTCAGTACTCAACCACATGTGTGCTAGAACTTGACAGATACCTTCTTCAACGTCTTGACTGAGAGTTCGAAAACCTTTTAAAACCATGGCATGAGTGTCAGAATATCAAACAACTGAACAGGGCATGTAGACTGTGTTTAGGTCATTGCCAAAGAGAATTCTTTTGTCTAATCCAAATGAAGCAAAATGTACCTTTAAGGCGCAGCCATGCGTGCATCATCTCATGAGCTAAAATTGACCCGGTCAGCAACCTGTGCACATCGAGAATCCCAGTTACGATACACAAGAACTAATAATATTATCATTATGTCGAGTATTTTGGATCTAAACTTATCTCATTTTTTAGACATTCTCCTCAAGAATTTTAACAATCCCATTGAAACATGGATAGAAAAATAACATACTCTAAGTGGTTGGATTAGAATGAGGATGGAGTGCAGCGAGGTTAACATATTTAATGCCTAAAATTTGCAAGTAGCTTAGCTGCTAAATGCTCCATTCAATAAATAAGCAAAACTAAAACAATGAAACGGAGATCATTACAGACCTAGGAAGACCAAACAGAATGAGAATTGCTGTGACCTCACAATGACGTGTTAATTTGTAGGGCTCCGACATCGTGCTCGATACTCGATTTCCCCTTTCATATCTAGGTCGCCTTAAAACCTGAGAATTGTTAGATGAGTAAATCCCTAGGGAATATTATGCCTTTGGGCTTTGATCAATGAACATCTTGATTCATTACCCAAAAAAAGGAGGAAATGGAGGTGGAGAGAAGAAGAAATTCTTACAGTGCTAATGGTTTGTTCCTCCGAAAGACACAGTCCTCTTGTCTCGGGGATATGATAATGGCCCTAACAAAGACGAGAAAAATCAACACAGATTCACAGTACTGGCTTAAAGACTGCTTTGCAGTTAAATATATCTGAGAGTTTAAAAAATGGGGAATGAGAAGGGGTTTTTAGTTACATGTTTTTCTCCTTCTCTTGCTTCGTTTAGTGCTTGCCTTTCGACCAAAAGCAATGGAACTTCCTGCTCTACTTTCATATTCAAACCATCATAAAATTCCTGTATATCACGATAAAGGGGTTGGCATTCTTTTGTGTCCATGATTGTAGAGTCGAGACACTCGAGGCAAAGCTTTCGACCATCATGAAGTGGAATATACTTAACCTCTCGAGGCTGGAAAATACAAAACATCCAAAACACTTGGTCAGGAATTCATGGAAATCGGGATCTCTTGACGAACTTACCGCATGTTTGAGGTGACCATGAAATGATTAAAAAGCCACTTTTGACATGTTCAAAAGTACTCCAAAATGTCATTTAAAATCAATTTTGATTATATGAAAATCGCATTTGAAAGTGTAAAAACAAAATATTAAACTTACTTGAATCAATAAATACATGTTTCGTACCAAAGGTATATTTGACCATTTTCAAATCACTCTCAAACATGCCCTTAAAGAGATGCCACTGACCTCCATTCGTTCGCAACTGCAACATCGAGGAGTGCCATCATATTCATGAGACGGGCAGTATTTCTGGATCCAGAAAGGGTGTGCCCTATATTCAATAAGACCAGCAGGATTTGTTGGAATCTGTTCATGAGACACATATCCCAAATCCCAACACCAATTGACTATAAGTATATATTTGAAGAAAAACATACTCTGTATATGTTAATTTCATTCATAGAAACATCACAACTCAAGATAAACAGGGCATTTTCCTTTTTCGTGCATCGACAATTCTTCAAATTTGACTCAGATACTCATTCATCAACATGAAGAATATTCACACTTTTCCCGGACAAGCAGCTCAGTTAAAAGTTAGAGATTATGGACAGGAAAAAGTACTTACAAAGTGCTTGCAAACATCACATTTTGGGTGATAGTTCTCCTTGTAGCAAGATTTATGGTATGGAAAATTCCCAGAAGTAGAAAACTATAAGAAGGAAGGGTCATGTCTTGTCAGCTAGAGCCAAGAAAAGTACTTTTAGCTCTGGAATGATGTGGAAAATATTTTTCACCTCATAGTCTGAAATTGGGAGGTTGCAAGCACGACAACGGAAACATTCTGGATGCCAAAATGCATTGAGGCAGTTCAAGTAACGTCCATAGCCAATCTCATTATAGCAGCCAGCACATATCCTAACAAGATTCAAGACTTGTTTAAACATACTGACATATTTCTTTTATTCATTAAATAGTTGACAATAAATTTCTCAAAAAAAGAAAAGAGAAGGTTCTCCCTGCAAGTGCAAAATGTTGCCTGGAAGTCTCAAGTTTTTGTTTTCTTAGCAATTAAATCGACCCAATGGCAGAAAAAGTTCACAAAATAACAAATAGAAACAAAGATAAGAGCTTCTTGCCAGAGATGGAAATGAATATTGTACATCGTGGTTTCAGCATGTAATTCAATGTGGTCCGTTAAGTGAACATTAGTACCTGGAACCAAATTGATATTGAGGTAGATAAGGTTGATACATGTTTCCACTTGTATGTTGTGGAGGAGATTCCAAATTGAGGCTTTCTTGTACTGCTTTGGCAAGAAGTTCATCTTCTTCCAATTGATAATCACGATCTATCAAAAGTTTCGATAACTTATGTATAAGTTCATACTCATAACAAATAATTTAGGATCACATACAAGATATCTATGTTAAAACATATGAAAGAGATGTTAATGTTATTTGACCGCTATATCATAAAACACTTCACAGTATATCATAATATTTCAGATATTCTTTCTGTCTATTCAGAAGTTGTGATACAAATTGTCTTGGAAACAACCTAGGACGTGAGTACTACTTAAAATATCAGACTCCCATGTATTGCATCCTATATTCGCTGGTAAATTAGACTCAGGAACATGAAAAATAGTTTCTGTTAAAATGTAAGCTGGCAGTTGGGAATAGCAATTGGAGCAAGATTTGACAGCCACTTCACTCACCAATCACATTATTTGCCTTCTGACTTTCTTCTACAAGAGAGATTGCTATTGCACGATCAATGTCTTCATTCTCGTTCTCTGACCACAAACCCTGTTTTCAAGTTCCCACCACAGAATGTTAAACGGTGAAATGATAAGATCGAAGATTTAAGGCAACTTAGAAGTTTCTGCACTGAAAGAAAAGGTTTTGCAAATTATTGGTTAAACGATCAATTGATGTCTTATTGATATGGAAACTACAAATAGCAACAAAAAAGTGATGATTGCAAGTAGTGTTCACATCACCTCTGAAGTCGAGGGCAGATGAGAGTTCGGATCCTCCTCATAGTTTGTTTGGTAATTCTTTTCAGTTATTCTATGGCCAGATCCAACTTTTAAAATTTTGCTTAGCCAACCCATGGTGTTTAGTCTTATCTGCCCATGATCAATGAAAAAATTTACCTGGGAAAAACCGCAGCCAGTAAAATGATGAAAGGGAAGTACATAAATGCAGTCATAGACCATTCAATACGTCTCTCTAATTGTAAGTTTCAGCTTTACAACAATCCTCAAAAGATAAATTTTAAACCTTAAACAGCATAAGGAAAGACCAATGTCTAACATGCTTGAAGAACATTAGAAGCAAGACCTAATTGAAAAGAAACAACAATGGCCCAAATAAACAGCATCTTCAATCATCTAAGCACTTTCATCCATAGTTGCACAAACATCCAATCTTAAGCACTCAATCAATTCAACCATTGAAACCAATATCAAATTCAAACAAGAACAAGATATAGCCATCAATTCTTCTGCCCTAGAAGAAGTCTCCAGAAAAGAAAAGTTTTGACATCTAAAGACAATACAACATCCCTAAAAAACATCTGTAATCAGAGAGAGATTCTTCCAGCTCAACTAAGGTTCAAATTCAATTAGTTTCAGATGAACGAAGTAGGAAGAGAATAAAATAGTGGATTCAGCAACTCACCTCCAGAAATCAATCAAGAAGCTGCACAAATGGTGGAAGCAGCAGAAACCCAGATAAGCAAAAGATCCCAATTCGCTAAAAGAAAGCCAGAATTACGCCGTAATCACAGAAACCAATCTTTGGTTCGCTTTCACCCCCTCCCTCCCTCTCTCTCCTATTCTTTGTAAGTGAATAATCTATTCAGGATGGAAAAAAAGAGAGCGATATAATTGTTTAATTCAAGTAATTTTGAAAAGAAAAGCAGCCAAGAGCCTAAAAACAATTGAGAATATAGAGAGAAAGAAAAGTTCCAAGGCTATTCTCACATTCATACATCAGCAAATAGAAACACGGCAAAGCAGACACGCAAAGATCGGTTGAGAAGTTGATTTCTCAGAAATTCAAAGTCAAAGAAGAGGGTGTAAACGTATTGTAATACAAACCTAATAGGGAATGACGAAGAAACATCAAACCCAGTTGGGAAAAATCAAAGATTTCAATGCTTAGAAGACATACAGAATGTGGGGGCCCCTAAAGCTCTGCCCAACGACAATAAACCCCAAAAGGGTTCTAAGAGAAGAAAGCGTAAAGGAAGAAAAAGGCAAAAAAAAAAAAAAAAAAAAAAAACCATGAAATAATGTATAATTTCTTCCTAGAATGGCGCGTATGCTTATTATTACCAGGAGAAAAAGTGGGAAAGAAGAGGGAAGGGAAGAAGATATAAAGCGAAAGTGGGAAAGTGGGCAGGTGAAGTGAAAAAGATGGATTGATTTCTTCAACGATTACAAGAGAAGGAAAATGTAACATAACAATTTTCAGAAAGATTTTAGTAAAAAGGGGGAAAACGGAACCAAGAGAGGGAGGAAAAAAGTTGAAAGATTCTTAAAGGAAAATGGATGTAGATGATAAAAGATTCGAACCCCATTGCCTCTACAAACAATAAAGTTCCATTCCAAGTCGAAGGATATTAATTAATGATTAAGAAACTTGGAATTTAGACATTTTTTACCAATGGAAAACACTGTCGAGTCCTTTGACTTTTGTTTTGCCAAATGTTGGACTCTTTCAAACTCTCTATAACTTCTTTTTCTCTTTTCTCCAAACCAAAATTAGAATGAAAAATAGATCTTTTAATATATATAATATATATATATATATATATTTCGAGAGTGCATTAGTATTGATGAATTTTATTATCTTTCACTTAATGCTGACTATTCCTTGTGTTTTGATGTGAATTTGAACTGAAAATCTAAGTGGGACTAAAAAAAATTAGATTTTTTATGTGCATAAAAGATTCTATTCTCTTTTCTTCCATAATTTATATTTAAAAGTTAAATTATGGATAATCAATGAGTATCTTTAAAATTTTCATCGTTCACAATAAATTATCAATGTACAAATATATTCAAAGAAAGAAAAGAAAGAAAAAAGGAAGATAGAAGGGTAAAATTGATAAAACGCATAAACAAAATCTATGGCTTAAAGATTCGTTTAGGAGATTGACTTATTATATTTTAAATTAATATTTTTGCTTAATTTTAAAGCATCTTATTTGGGTGCGTGGAATTTGATTTTCAATGTCAATAGTGACGGTTTGAAGTAAAAATTATTTAAAATTTTGATCTCTCCCTTTTGAGACTTCTTTTCAAACTTACAACCCAAAACATTTTCAATTTAATTTTTAACTCATCATTTTTTATTCTTTTCGAAAAAAAAAAAATCATTTTTATTCTCTTATTTGTTTGTTTATTTATTATTTTGACACTATGTTTAATGAATTAAATTTCTCTATCTCAAAATATCATTCGCTTTTAAATTTCTCATCTCAAAATATCATTCGCTTTTAAGTAGAGCTATTCAATTGATTTTCTACTTTTTAAATTATTTTTAACTAGTTTGATCATTTGGTCTTTATTTTTTAAGATTATTATGCACCTTTCATACTTCTAAATTAAATATTTAAATTCTTTCTTAAAAAAACAAAACATTTAAATTTTTAACCAAATTACGGAAACAAAATTAAGTTTCTAAAAACTATATTTTATCTTTCACTTTCAGAAACTACTTTTTAGAATTTTAAAAAGTGATGACAAACCAAATAAATCAATTTGTAAGCTTAATTTTAAAAAACCAAAAACAAAAACTAAAGATTATCAAATAAACATTCCAATTTTCCTTTTTCTCACCCATGAATAAAAATATCTACACTAGAAAAATCCAAAATTCAAAATGCTATATAATTCTTCAATCATTTAGATAAGAAGATTCTGAACAAGTGTTGTTGATCTGGTAGTTGAAGATATTTACATAAATATAAGCATTCATTCTTCTTTGAAGACATCAACAAGATATGCTAAAGGCCACTTTAAACTCAATGGCAACCAACATGACATCATGTATATCAACTACAAGAAGTCTTTTTGAGACTAAGTTTTGGTCAACTCCTAAACTTTAGCAGAATTTGCTGTCAAATCCAGAATTCAGATTATATTTTCCCATCATGGCTCAAAAAGAGATGGATGAACTTCAATGCCAAGAAAACAATCAGTTTCCAGCCAACGTAACGAACCTTCAAAATAACTGTTGCTATCAAAATGAACCATCTACATTGTTGTTCCTGCACCGTCAGATAGAAGAGATGCTGCAGCTGCAGCAGCAGTAGGAACAACACCTGTGGATATTCCGGGTTTTGACAAATGCAGCAGCCTGTTCAAGTAAAAGAGGAAAGCTTGATTTTGTCAGCTTTAGAAAGTACAAACAGTGAGCCAAAGACATGCACATTTGGGGTTTGATCTTTAATTCCAGCTATGCCAGAAATACAACACATTATTTTAACTTTCTAGCCCTACACATATAGTTACCAGTTTCTTTGGAGAAGCAAGTTAATGATTACGATGCAATAGCAACTAGTGAAATTGTGCGCTGGTCCTTGTTTTTTATAAATCAGGGGCGCTTGTGCTCCTTGGCTTAAGCTTGAGCGTGGGTGTTTTTTTTAAAAAAATAGTATATGCAGAAAAATAGTATGATGATTACCAAGATGATAAAAAGTTTAGAAAAATAGAGCTTCTATTCGCGATGATAAGAATATTCTTGCATTTCTTCTCTAAAAAGTACACAATTCCAAAGAAGAAAGTAGGACATCAGGTTTGAGGAATTGTGCGCCTTAAGTGGGCTTCATATGAGCCTCGGTTATCTGAAGCGAGGTGCAAATGATGTGCCTAGGCGCCTCAGAGGGTTTTCTAAACACTGGACCAGGTCAATGCAAAACAATTCAACCAACATACAAATTATGATCTATATTTGTAAATTGTTTCATGTTCAAATGAGGCAAGATGACACACGTACACATAAGGAGGATTTTCTAAAGTCAATATCAGCAATCCACAGCTCCAGTGTATGAGATAGGTTATTGAATATGCATCAACTGAATTGTTCATTGTAATGAAAAGTTTAATCCTACAAAAGGCAATAGAAGTACTTACGGTGCAAGATATTCACAGAAAGTCGACACTGCACCGGCTACTTCAGAATAGTTATCAGAAGTTGCTGGGGCTGTCACTTCGACCAGCTGAATACCAGGTGTAACAGGTACAGCCTCATCAGTTGAATGTAGCTTTAACATCTTATTAACTGATGAAACCGTCACTGTTATGTGGGCACCCCGGTGAAAGCGGAAAGCAAAACCAACTCTCAGCAGCTCATGATCTAACTTATAGCCAAGTGCATAGAATAGACGAAGCACATTCTTGCTAACTTTGCTTTCTACCATTGTCCTAACCAGAACAGAAAGTTGTTCAGCACCTGCACCTCTTATTGCCCCTCCAATATGTTTAACCGTCCTAAAAACTCATGGAGACAGTTCTCATTAGTTCAGTAGCTCCAAGTCCAAAGCAAATAACACCCCATTACTACAAACGATCAAACTATACCATGTCGGTTCAGCCTGCTCAAGGTCGCACAAGATCCGAACCTCCGAAGCCACAGCACCTAGCATCATGTCGAATGATTACGAAATAAGACATGGTATTATAAAAGTAAACCACAACCTCTCTTTTACTTGGAGAAATGCTACTCATATCAATCACTCTATTAGATCACCGATTGATGCAAAAGCTTAAATTGATGGATGAAGGTAAATTTAAATATTGTATCATCTATCATCCCATCAATTGTGGCCCTGAGATATGTAGAAGACCCAACAAATTGAATCAATATTAATCCGGGAGTAAACAACATTGTAGGAGTTTGAAACACCTAGACCACATGTCCTGATACCACGTTAAGTCACCGCTTGACCAAAAAACTTAAACTAATGTTTGAAGGTAAATTTAAATATTGTATCATCAAGCACCCTCTAGGGAAATCAGGGGTAAAAAAAATATGATAAGAGTACCATCAGATGCTGAGAAAGCAAAATATGAAATATTAGGATAAAGAAACACATGGATACCTAGGCTAGGTCCACTTTTTAGGCATATTTCATGGAGCCTCAATCTTTCTCTAGGAACGCCGCAAATACCTTGAAGAAGAATCTCAAGAGCTTCAACGTGCTGCACAATCAAACTGTGAATAAAAGTCCAAAGCACAAAACTTCTTTCTACTGTCAAGAAAGGAATAACCAAGGGAAAAAGTAACCTCCATTGAAAATGGTAGACAACAACAGATAATAGTCATAAAGAATAGCGGTGCACTAGCAGAATGCAGGAAGACATTGATTCAGGGGTCAACTACAACATAAGTGCTTCTTACAAGATCTTATGAAGACAACGAATAAAAGGGTTGAGTAGGTTTCAAAAGGGGAAATTTCTCGAGAAGGAAAACCTAGAAGAAAAACAATCAGAAATGAAAAGGAAAAAGGAACTTACCTGGGTCTCAATTATGCCCTGAACCACACACTCCATTGTAGTCTAAGTTGCGGCCACTTCGATTTGCTTCAGTTTCAAATCATGGGTTTCTCAATTCGTCTTCAACCGAAGCCTCAAATTCCGAGCTGCATCTACAATTCCACTGCCTTCAAGTTCAAACTTCAAACCACGAAGAATGGAGGGTTTCTTCAAAATCCTAATCTCGACCTCGTAGTCAGAGCAATTTCACGCCTTGAATTGTTTGTTGAGGATTGATTAAGCCCATTATCCCTAAGCCTGGCCTTTGGGCTTTATGGCCCAATCCCTTGGCAGCCTTGTTTTTCAAAATGAAGACTTTTTGGGATGCATATGAAATGTCAATTATATCCTTCAATGAAAAGAAAAAAGACCAACTATTTGTTCTCTATCCCATTTTGTTAATGGAATATCTAGAGAAATTTTTTTAGGACAACAACTGCGAGGGTGGAAAATTGAACCTCTAATCGCTAGAGAGAAAATACATGTCAATATCACCGGGCCAAACTCACTTTGACAATATTTGAAAAAGTTACACATGTGTAAAAATTAACTTCATTAACAATTTTCAAATATAATCTTACAAAATAATTTGAGTTGATTCACTTATAACAATTTAGAAGTTTAATTGAAAAAATTAAATGTCTTACACAATGTTTTTTTAGCTAAATCTAAAGGATATTGTAAATTGATAGACTTATGAGAGATCAATGTTTAAATTGATATAACATCAAATTTACCGTGTAAATTAACAATTTTTCCTAAACATAATTACCTGAAGTATAATTTGTATGCTATGATGTTATCTTTCTTGGCTATATTATGGCAACTCTCTTTTATCTTTTGGATCAACATGTAAGAATGGAAAGACTCGACCTTTAATTTATTGGTAAGAAACATATATTCTAGACTATTAAGTTATGTTCAAGTAAGTGAATATACTTCACCGTTCTAAATAACTCTTGCCCATCTTATATTATCGCATTGATATCTTCTTAGATAAAATAAAAATGTTTATTTTGTCCCATCCATTTTTAAGAGTTGCATTAATCATATCTTTCTTTCTCTTCTTTTTTTTTTTATTTTTACTTTTAAGTAAAATAAGTTGAAAAAAACTATAGAATTAAATCAAAATATAAGAACCAAACAAACCACTCCAA
The DNA here is from genome assembly GCA_031780015.1 of Citrullus colocynthis. NCBI lineage: Eukaryota > Viridiplantae > Streptophyta > Magnoliopsida > Cucurbitales > Cucurbitaceae > Citrullus > Citrullus colocynthis. The sequence continues at coordinate 476,128 of QLSR01000642.1, read as the reverse complement.
AAAAAAAGGAGAAAAAAAGAGAAGATAGGATGATTGCTCCTCCAACACCCTTTCCACCAGGGAATGAGCTATAATGTTGTGTCAATGCTTTGCATGGATGAAAGAATTTGCCCCGTACCATATCGTCAAAGAGATTAGTGGACTTATCACTAAGAAGACGAATAACTTCAAAACAATTTAACTCAACAATGAGATTATAAATATTGACAGAATGATGCTATCTAACCCTTCTCAAATAGTCTTAACTTTAATAACCTTAATCTCCAGACATCTTGGAACATCTTTGAATCTAGCCTACAAACACAATCCAAGTGATCAACGAAGGACCCAACGCAATCCTCCACATCAGCTATTAATCGTTTATTTGTTATTTAATATCTTTACCAATTTATATTTGTAGTAATCAGTTATAATATTGATGCTCTTCTTCCAGACTATAACATACCTCTGGAAAATTATAATAATACAATCTATTGTGTTATATTAATTGGTAGCATTTTCGAAACAAACAATAATTAATAACAATAAAAGAATTGGAAATATCTCTCTTCTCCCTCAGCCTAATCTTCCAAAAAAATTACATAAATTTGTGGATGCCACGCGCCTCCATGGGGGGTGGTTCAATTGAAACCGCCGCTGCCGCCTCCCCCCATGTTGAGTTTCGAGAGGAAGAAGATGGAGGCGGAAGAAATAAGAACGGCGGCGGCGAAACATGCGAGATCGACGGCAGAGCTCAAAGGTATATTCTTGAACTTTTCTAACACACCCACTTGCAGTATCATCATCACCGCATGTCCGATCTTCGATTTCGCCTCTGACATCGATTCCATTTCTACCCACGTCGGAATTTTCTGAGAAACAATTCAATTCAAACCAAAAACGTTAACAAATAATTCAATATGTTGGATTTATGTCTTTGTTATGGTCTCTGTTTTACCCACTTACCTTCATGTAGAACAGACCAAACAAATTCGACCCAGAAACTACTGGCCGGTTTTTTTCCTTCATCTTCTCCGATCCGACGAACATTGCAAACAATCCGACCCCAAAAACAACCAGAGCAGTTCCGACGAGGAACATATCTGACAAAGAGTTTCGAATCGCATTTAGTAAACAAATCGATCAGAAAAAAAAAATAATTAGCGTTTGAATTTCTGTACAGAAATTACCTAAGGCTTCAATGAGAAGCTCCACCGTATGAGTTTGGTCCGAACTCTGTGAAAGACCATGGAAGTACTGCAGATATGACTCCGCAACAATGAAACTCCCCTGAACATTTTAAAACAGAGCAGTTTAAATTGGGAGCAAAAACAAAGTAGGAATGGAAAGAAAACGAGTTCTACAAGAATCCGGCGTCGGTCACCTCAATAAAACAGAGTACTGAACCCATTAAAGATCCGGCGACGGCTAACAATGTGAAGAATCGACAGTCGATTATGATCTGAAGAAATCCATAAACTTTGATTAGGCTTTAATTAATGCTAAATCAATGACCTTTAATTTAATTGAATACCTTTTCGATGAACTTCTGAATCTGTCGCTTCTGAATCTTCGTATTCCCCACGGAAGTCTTCAATTGAACGAGCAGATTCACCAACAAAGAACCCAAATTCAGTTCTTCAGATTTAGTTTCCACAGTCTCAGGAGCCGCCGCCGCTTTCACGGCAACTATCTGCCTTCTCTCGTCGTCTTTAGAAGTTATTAACCGTTCGCCATTGTTCAAACTTAGCCCTGTTTTGCCTAAACACCTCACTGTCGTCAACGACGATGGAGATGAAGAAGAGGAAGAGGAAGACACGGCGGAGGTTGGCCGAAGTCGCTGCATTAATCTAGTGGCCGTCATTGTTCTTGTATTTGGAATGTGGACGAATTTTTTTGCGCTTTATTAATACCAAGTTAAGAAGAAGGAAGATTCGAAGCATATTTTGGCCGGAATTTGTCCGGACGTGAAGATTTACACGCCGACTTCCCTTTTACTTGGAGGTGTGCTTTGAATTTTCACGTTTGATGACGTGGCGCAATGGAATTCAAACTTTTGTGGGTCCAGCTGTGTTTAGAGCCGCACACGTGGCGCTCATTTTTTCTTTTTTTTTTTTTTTGACGACTTCGTGGAACGTTCTGAGTTTTGAGACGCCGGAGCTGAGCATAGGTGGTCGGCGCCAATGGTGGCTCGCCGGAGTATCGAATGCGCACGTGCCAGAATGGACGGTGAACGATTCGTCCACGTGCTGGAATTCTGAATTTTGATGGACGGTTGGCCCATGGACGGAGCCCAATAAAGTTGCTTCCATAAGGGCCCATATAGAACCTGATGTGCGCTTTATTTTCCAAAAAGTACTTGTAAATATAAATTTTTATAAAAGGTATTTACAAATATGGTTTTCTTTTAATGTAATTGTAAATGTAATTTATCTCTGTAAAAAGAAAAGTACAATTTTCAAATTAATCATATTTAAAATAACAAAGGGTACTCTATTACCATCTTACTAAATTGATTTTAGTAGAAAAAAGACCTTATTTAATTTTAAATTAGTCAGGTGAAAAAAGTATTTAATTTACCCAATCATATTTTAGATAAAATAATATAAATACTATATTCAATTGAAAACTAAATTATTATTTTATATTGATGAAGTCATCGTTAAAAATAAATATTCGTTTGATAGTAATTGACATGAAATTTTTTACTAAAAGAATTGAAATTTCAATTGTGTATTTAGCTGCAATTGAACAATAAAAAAAAAAAATTATTTTGTTTATTTGACTATATTAAAGTAACAAAAGTAATGGACAAATATAAACTAATTTATAGAGAGGGTCCTATATCCTATATGCGTATATTAATATGATGTATCTTGAATAAATAAACATACACATTTGCCATTCGGAGTTGTACTTAAAAGTACAACATCGAACAGTGTCCTTTTTTATTATTACCAGTAGCATGAAATTTTTAGTGTTGTTTTGTGACAGGTTGTATTAATTACTAATCTACCCTTTTAACTTTGAGATGTGTATTTATTTGGTCGTCAATTTTTATTTTTTATTTTTTATGTCCCTGACTTTTAATTTTTACCTAATAAATTCTTAATAAATTTAAAAATTAAAAATTAATTATTCTATTGGTTATAAAATTAATGGAACTCTAAATCTTCTATTTTGTATATTGTAGATCCTTGAATTTTAAAATTTTAAAAATTAAGTAACTAAATTAGTAAATTTGAAAGTTCACAACCAAATAAACACAAACTTCAAAGTTTAGAGAATAAATTGGTAATTGAATTATTTTTTTAATTTAAAAGAATATATAAAAAAAAAATCTCAATTTAAAAGAACAAATATACATATTATCGAGATTCATATTACAAGTTTTATGCTAGTTTGACTTTACATCATAACCTCATTTGATTTGAAATAATAAATTAGGTATAATGCAATAAATAAGAATACATTTTTATTAGCAATATAAACGTTAATAAAATTTTCACATTTTAGAAAACATTCAACAATATTTTTGGATCAACCCGAGTATGGAAGGAACAATATAATTATAACAACTAACATGAACAATAACAATAAAGACCATGGATCTGAAAGTCAAAACAAATATAATTCTCATTTTGTTTAACATTCCCTGTTTAGAGAAATGTACCATGTTCATATTCTACATGGGTTGCTTCAAAGTACTATTAGGGAAGAGAATTGTGCAGGAAAGGGGTTGGAATAAAGTGGAATCAAATTAAAGCCATTGGACAACCATTTCTTTATGATTAACAATATCATAAAGTACTTCACATTATCCTAAACACCCTGTATCAAATCTTATCTACAGTTTCCAATCAAATATATATAAAATAATAGTATCTCCATTTCCAAAAATCCCCCACATGATCCTTTGTCAAAAGTCGAGATTCATTTTGTTAAACAAATGATTTTGATCTCTAGCATTTAGATTTAGTTTCAATTGAACATGTGTAGGTCTATAATTTTATAATTTAGCATGTATGACATGAGTTCATTTCAATTTACTTCTCATATTTCTAAACTATGCACTTTGGTCTCCATGTGCGTTTGATCAATTTTCATTAATTCATCTTCTAATATCCATTTCAAAAGTAAATAAAATTTTCTCATTTTGTCTATTCAATCATAAATAAGAATGTTCACATAGTGGAATAGAAACAATGATAGCTTTTTTTTTTTTTTTTTTTTTTTTTCT